>JAGDYQ010000080.1:3273083-3306256 GCA_021962125.1 Bulinus truncatus
ATCTATCTATCTATCTGTATTCATCTATCTGACTCATTTCACTCATCTATATGTTGGATTGTCTATCTAAATGTCTGTTTGTCTGTCTATCTATCTATATGTCTGCTGGTCTGTCTATATGTCTGTTTGTCTATCTATCTATCTATCTATCTATCTATCTATCTATCTATCTATCTATCTATCTATCTATCTATCTATCTATCTATCTATCTATCTATCTATCTATCTATCTATCTATCTATCTATCTATCTATCTATCTATCTATCTATCTATCTCAGTTTCAGCTGTCATTAGTTTGTATTGAAGTAGGAATACTCTCATCCGAGATTTACCCAATCGTTACACCACAGAAGGTAAAGTAGGGAGACCGGCTGTATACCCATCGGATAAAAAGTTTTGGTCAACTTCAGCCTGTCCCTGATCCAGATAGTGGAACTGATGTGAAAAAGAACCAGATACTAAAGACCAACATTTGGTATCATTAGTAAGTTTCAGCTACCTAGTTACAAAAAAAAAGACTACTAGTTGGTCATGCATTCTATTGACTATATCACTTGTTTAGAATAAGGCTATACGATAAAAAGTAAGTATCGCTTATATTACCGTAATTTTTTTTCTACAATGTGTCTATTGTTGTTATATTTTGAAGTACATAACTGCTTTAAACTTCCTATTCTTAATCTCACAGGTCACGTGTTAACAGTCAAGTGATTATATAATTTGTCTCATATTTACTTAGTTATAAAGAGCGTTTAGACAAACACGAATAAAAGGAAAAACTAAAACACACTATTGTGAAATCGAATACAGTTCCATATTTTCTTGTTATAACTATACAGATACGGTAACAGATTTTAACTTACGAAACGCCAGCTTATGAAGGAAAATAATTTGATGATCCTCAAAAGTGGCTTGTTACAATGTTCGCAACAGAACCTAGGCGGTTATAACTGTAAGCATCTCGTTTGTGGAAAACCCTCATTAAAAATCCAATGGTCTCTTTAATAGTTACTTTATTTTTACTGCATTTTCTGTAAAGGCCGAATATTTGCTATCGCCATCGAAACCTCTAACCGAAAGCTATTAAAATTCCCACTTCAGCACCAGACTATTGACACAAGCCCATTTTGCTTATCTTCTACCAGAGATGGTCAGACTGCCTACTGAAATGGAGGCCAGCAGATCACGAGAACATAACCAGTGTCCGAGTGCCGTCAGACAAGATATGGCTGCCAGACATTGTCCTGTATAATTTGTAAGTACACAGCAGTTAATACAACCAAAATTTTAAGTGACCATGTATGAGGTCAAGGACAGCCACTGGTTGCAATATAGTAAAAAAAGAATAATTTAGAGAACATCACTTTAACTATATTTTTTTTTAAAAGATTCAACAAAAACAGCGCTATGGTAATATACTTTACATGACATATGTGACATAGTACACCAGAATTTAGTTGAACCATATATGTGACATAGTACACCTGAAATTAGTTGAAATGTTCATTTAGGCATCTTTTATCTGTTACTAAGTAAGTTGGTACTATTCCTCTCCGAGTTCTTTCTGTTTCTCTATTTACCTGAAATTATTTGTTCGATGATTGTATAACTTACTTTATATCATATCACTTATTTTATATCATATCACTTATTTTATATCATATCACTTATTTTATATCATATCACTTACTTTATATCATATCACTTACTTTATATAATATCCCTTACTTTATATCATATCACTTATTTTATATTATATCACTCACTTTATATCATATCACTTACTTTATAACATATTATTTACTTTATAACATATCACTTACTTTATAACATATATCAAACAAACATCAACAAATTACACCACACTCTCACATTATAGCACAATCTCACAATTTACTAAAATATCACAGTAAACCAAAACTACTACCGTACCTGGTACAATATCGTCCCACCGAGCATATTATATATATATATATCCAAATATTATACATCCAATATTTACATTATTATCTCCTACAATATTTCAGCGTGTCCACAGCTGATTCTGCAATTTGTTTTATGGATTAATGAAAGAAAAAAGTGAATTACGCTGAATGTAAAATCAATTACATAATACAAACAATCATGGAGTTTTTCTAGCATCTTTCATTTTCATTATTTCTTTGGGTTGTCTAACATATGGCACCTAATACAAAAAAAAAAAAGCAAAACTAAATAAAAGATAAAATAGATTAATAAACAACGTTTGTATTGCTTTAATTTATTTGAAATTAAAAAATATCGTTAGAACAACATTTGAGTTGAGAGAAATGAACGAATTTCAAATCATTTCTCCATAGATATATCTATGCATGTCCCTAAGGTTTAAACACCTTACAAACACGTTATATGAGCTCACAAAATATATTTCTTGTTTTTAAGAAGTTCAACACAGTGGAAACATATACCAACAACTTGCAGTGTTTCAAAAGTCATAGGATACCACATTACAACTTATTTTGCTTGCACAATTACTCATTGCAATACAAATACCGACTGCGTTTTTTAAAATGTTAATACGTTAACATTCAGAAAAAAAAAACAATTTTATATGTCATCAATAAACTAAAACATAGAAATGAACAGTTTAACAAAAACCTAGTGACAGTAATGTATGTCCGATTCGGGGTCAATTCTATCTTGTCTTAATTTTATAGCCCTCCCCCCCCCCTGAGTATAAACTATTTTATGTCCCTTCCTTCTAATTATCTTTCAGTGCTGACAATCGTCTGTCTGAGCAGCGAGACGCCCTGGTCGTTGTCGGCCACACAGGAGAACTTTTGTGGATGCCCCAGGCCATCTTGAACAGTTCTTGTTCATTTGACACTCTCTTCTTTCCGTTTGATGAACAAATTTGTCACTTGAAGTTTGGCTCCTGGAGCTACAACGGAGCCATGTTGGATATTGATTTCATTGGTGAGGAGGAGTTGGTGGAAAACATTTAACTCCACGTTTTGTTTTTATATCGATTAGTCTCATGAACTTAGTGATTAAGTAATGATTAGCTTTTATATGGATTAGCCTCATGAGTTAGTGATTAAGTAATGATTAGCTTTTATATGGATTAGTCTCATGAGTTAGTGATTAAGTAATGATTAGCTTTTATATGGATTAGTCTCATGAGTTAGTGATTAAGTAATGATTAGCTTTTATATGGATTAGTCTCATGAGTTAGTGATTAAGTAATGATTCGCTTCTAGAAACTTTACTTACGTTTAATGCAGTGATTAGTCCCAAGAATGTTTTAGTAGTATTTCATTAGTGATAAGTTTCATTAAAACTGAAATATATTTTAAATAGTGTTCAAGCATTTATTAATTTAATAATAGTAAGTTCACTGATATTTAAATAATTGATTTGTCTCATTTAGGTTTTCGTTATTTCAAGTTTTATTCCACAGTATTTTGTTAGTAAACAGTTACTTTAAATGTATTTGTGTTGAACTTTTGGAAAACTTATCAGATTTCTCAAATGTGTAATCTCTTTCTCTCTCTTCCTCTCTCTCTCTCTTTTTCTCTCTTTTTCTCTCTTTCGTTCTCTCTCTCTTTCTCTCTCTTTCTCCCTCTCTCTTCCTCTTTCTCTCTCTTTCCCTCTCGATTTCCCTCTATCTCTTTCTCTCTCTTTCGTTCACTCTCTCTTTCTCTCTCTCTTCCTCTCTCTCTCTTTCACTCTCTTTCCCTCTCTCTTTCTCTCTTACGATGTGATGTTCGAGTGTCAAACAGGGGAAACAATTCGAGACTAATTTTTTTTCTCAAAAGAACTCAGCATATACTGATAAAAATTTGACCATACAGACTACATCACACTAAAAACAACAACAACAGCAAAAGTTTCAAGCGGCTCTATCTTCCCGGGCAACGCCGGGTCTAAATGCTATTCTATGATAAACGGTATTGAATGATGTCATATCCATTCTTGTTGAGTTCTTCAGGTGATGTTCGTCAAATGGACCTAAATGACTATATTGAGTCTAACGAATGGGACATAACCCTGAACACAGCTGTAAAGAACTTTAAGTATTACACCTGCTGTCCCGAGCCTTATACTGATATGACATTTACGTAAGTTGAAAAACATAACCCTCATTTCGGGTTAGAATAGTATGGCTTTAAACGATTTCTTGTATAAATGTATATACACACAGTCTCATATATATATATATATATATATATATATATATACTAGTAGTTGCCCGTTTTATCTCAATAAAATGTTTCATATGAGAATAATCGTTTAAAAAACTACACGCTAACCGGCAGTAAGACCAGAAGCATATATTTAGCAATGTAATATTTACAACTGGCTGATTACTTGTCGCGCTTTTTTTTTTACAAATAGTATAAATTTAAATTAATAAAAAAATTGTACCATCGGGAGATGACGTCATAGATTATTTATAGCGACGGCTTTCCCATTCTGCACGTACGGACGGACGCCAAGATAGGGATTTTATTAGTAGGATATATATATATATATATATATATATATATATATATATATATACACACATATATAAAGCATTTGGGCTATTTGTGCTAGCCAGACGACCCCATCATTATAACGTGGCTACAGAAACATTTCATCGTCACCGATAGCCCTTAAGGGCTAATGAAACTTTGCTTACTTAAATTTATAAAGTATTTAGGGGCTATACCAGCCCAACCCACAATATTTGGGTTCAGCTAGTCTGGCTTGAGGCTCTTGAATTAGTCTTATCTTAAATTGAATGCTATTAATTTTAGTTTATAAATGGAGCTACTAAATGGATGACTACCCTCCTTCCCCCCTCCCCGGGTATTAAGTATCTATAGAGCGCCATTATGATACGAGGGTGGGGATAGCCTATATGTCTACTTAGACATTGAAACGTTGTTTTTCATGACAGGTTATGGGACTTTTCGCATTTTTTAATAATTTTTAAAGTTTTAAAAAATGTATTCGTTGGTTTGATTTTTAAATTCTTTTTTTTTTATATAATAACAATTACCCTGATAATTATCACAGGGACAGTAAATAATAATTAGAAATGAGAAAGGAAAATATTTTTATCAGTAGAAAATATGCGAAAAGTAGCGTCGCCTGACAACACTGTAAACAAATTCATGTAATAATATGATAAATATAACATTTGTAATAAGATTAACTTTTTTTCTGGTAATCTTTACATTTCAGGTTGAAATTCAAACGACGTGTCGCCTTCTACACTTTTATTTTAATCTTGCCATGCAGCCTATTATCACTGCTTACTCTCGTTATATTCTGGGTACCTCCTGAATCGCCTGCTAAATTACAACTTGGTAAATGACATTAACTGAAAATAAAATATCTCTTTGTCAGTATATACACTAAAGTAAGTGACTATAAACTTAATAAATAAATAAAAGTCTAAATTTCTGCACCAACTGTTAAATTATGTCATAGTTATCCTATTTAAAAGATGTATCGTGAACAAGATCTTAGTTCTCACAGATTGTTGTTTTTTTTATTCAGGTATGAACATATTTCTGGCCTTCTTTGTTCTACTTCTTCTTCTAGCTGACTACACACCGAGAGCTGCCACTTGTATACCTCTCATAGGTAAACAAAATACAGTTTTAATACATTTATTAAAAGTCACTATTCCACTTTTTTTTTAATTCCCTTAACCCAGTGGTCGGCAAACTTATCAGCCAAAGAGCCAAATAGAACATTACAACAACTAAAAGAAAAAATAGTGGGAGCCAATTCTGCTTGTTTAGTAAACTTTTATTACACTAAATTTTATTACACTAAATAAATAGTACACTAAATAAAACTAAATGCCAGAGCCGCACTTAAGGAGCCAAAGAGCCACACGCGGCTACGGAGCCGCACTTTGCCGACCACTGCCTTAACCGATGTGGTCGTTGGCGGGGAACGAATGGAGACATCAACAGACCTGCTTTCAAACGTCCTTTCTGTAGACCTGTTGGCGCTCAACCCCTATTCAAGTCAGCGGCAAATATTTTGGTCTATGCCACTTTATACTTTACTATAGTTTTGCTTTTAGTCTGTAACTATAACAGAACAATCGAAATATGCTCCCCCCCCCCCAATCCCCCCACAACCTGGATATTAATTTAATTTTGTCAACTCGCTCAACTTAAAAATAATTTCATGTTTCTTAAAGGGAAGATTATTGTGTTCTATTAGACCACAGAAATAAATACATAAATAAGATGAATGCATCTACACACTGATCAGAGCATAGATTAAACAATGCAATCCCCCTAGCCCCCTCCCCTTCCCCCTCCCACCTCCAAAGACCCCCCCCCCCCTTTAGAGTACTACACAAATGTATGAGTTGATTATCAAGTTCCTTTATCCAAAAGCATAGACCGGCTTTGCACTGAAGTGTGCACTGTTCCCTGACACGGTCGTGTGCACACAGTTTTCATTGTCAAAAAAGGCGCATAACAAACCGGAAACAAAAGGCGGATAATTTAGTTATGACTAGCTACTATTAGTATATGATTAGTAAATGATTAGTACATGATTAGTGCATGATTAGTACATGATTAGTACTATGTTTAACGGCAAGCTATGCTATTATGGCTAGCTACTATTAGTAAATGATTAGTACAATGTTTAACGGCAAGCTATGCTATTTTGACTAGCTACTATTAGTACATGATTAGTACTATGTTTAACGGCAAATCATGCTGGTTTTTTTTTTATCTCTCTCTCTGTTTGGAAAATATCATTAACTGATATGAAGCTTTGAAGAACGGTGTTGGACCACATCTGATTTATCTTTCTCTCAAAGTCAAACACTATCTCTATATTTATAAATGGGAACTTCTGATACGTAGTCGATTCCAGTACATAAACGTAGTTGGAGCTTAAGAATCGGATGGCAAGATTTTATTCATAGAAAAGGTCTAGGATTGAAAATTTAGTCTAAAATTACTTCGTTTATCGAATACATCATTCTGAAAGAATGTGATATTTCTAATATCCTATTAGTCAAATACAGAAAAAAAAACATTATGCACAGTCAAGCGAGTATTTTAAGACTCAAGAGTGAATTCCGTTATACGCGAGGCTCATATCGGAACAAAACGTGTTACAGCGATGATGTTAATATTACGTAGGTTTAGAAATTAAACGATTTGTTAAACTCTTTAAATTTTGTGAATGTTGTCATTTGACAGACATTTTAGGCCCTCTCCTCAGCCACGGTAGTGTCACTCAAGATACAGGAACATATTATATAATACAGTATTTTGCGACATTTATGGTATCTAAAAAATTTGCATGAATTGTTTTGAAATATACAATAGTGCTATATGTATTTCATATAAAAAATGTACCACTTGGTTGAGTTACTTTTCGTCAGTTCAAAACCAGATAAAAAATTATATAAAAAAAAACAACAACATAAATGCGGCCATTGAATTGTCATCCGTATTTCCTACATAAGTGTCAATACATACTTGTATCAATCTATAAATGCACACGGAGCTTGAATTAACAGTTAGAAATTTAGGATTATTTAGCTCTCCATGCAAATGTGTCTGGTACGCTAACTAGTTAGGTTTGGGGGGGGGGCTCAATGCACATCTTGGTGTCCCATGCAAAAGTTGCTACTGTTATATCTTAGGTCTACACTTATCCTTGGCACAAAGGGGCCACCTTCTCAACAACCCAAAAAAAACGGCTAAGCTGTATTAATTATTTTAGGTATTGGATTTAAAGGTTCCACAAAAAGCCCTCCCCCCCCCCAATCAGCTATGGGTTTCCTAGGTAGCCACGGTGTTTGCCTAACCATAAGAACAACGCAGAGGCGTAGCGGGGGGGGGGCAATGCAACTTGCGCCCGGGGCATTTTACCTTTTTAATACCTTTTTAGCGCCCCCCCCCCTATTCGAAAAACCATATAATATTATATGTAAAATATACCATTTGGCGTCCCTGAACCTCGGCGCCCGGGGACATATGTACCCCCTGCCCCCCCCAGCTACGCCTCTGGAACAAAGGCCCTGGTTGAATGAGCTTAGAGATCGATTGTTACATTAAAAAGTGTACTGTGCCCACTCTCACAGGGTTTCTTTTCTCCTATTTCAGGGGCGTATTTTTGTTTCAGTATGATCATGATCACAATGTCTACGGTTCTGGCATGCACCGTGGCCAACATGTACTTCAGAGGTGCACGAATCAACAGGGCTCCGCGGTGGCTCAGATCGGTATATCTCAGAATAATTTTTTTTTAACAATATATGAAATATCATAAAGCATAGTTGTATTATAATATAACATGTTCCTTAAATAATGAATGAACTGGTTCTTCTGTGACCCTAACGAAAGACTATTCTGTTAATACGCCAGTCTGAGCATGACAGTGTAGATTAAGTCCCCTTATGCACATCAAATCGAAACGATTATTTTTAGCCCAGCTTCAATTTGGCTCCTCTACAAGAAATTAAAAGTTTAGGAAAATAGATCAGATGTTAATCTCAGATGGTTTAGTCTTAAAGAAAAGTGGAGTATTTGAGTATCAATCAAAAGCGGAAGTAAAAAAAAGTCCATATTTACTTAAGTGTGGCGGGTGGTTGTAGTGATCCTATAAACCACTAATGGGGCGGTTTTTATGGCGCCCTTCTTTTATCCCCAACATAGACTATAGTACAATGGCCATGGAGGAACCATTCCTTCTTAGGCCGTGGTTACAGAAATAGATGAATTCTACACTTCATCCGCCCCTATGGTATACTAGGCTATGGGAACTTTACTTAAAACGGGTCTTTTTTTTTCAAAAGTTGTTTAGTTTTGGTGGACTTAGCCATAAAAATGATAATCGCTTTTGAAGTAACAAGAAATTTCTTTTGGATAATTCAGCTGAAATATCTCTTGTAGATGTCTTATTAAATTTTTTTTCGGCAACTTAACAATACATGCGCTTGGTAAACAAAATCTTTGTACACTTTTGCCTGGTAAACAAAATCTTTGTACGCTTTTGCCTGGTAAACAAAAACTTCATACTCTTGTGTTTATAATGTCATGTATTCATGAATGTGTAAATTAGACATGTACTGCTGTATTTCTACATTGTTTCCTCAGTGTGTTATTCACAGTGCTGCCAAATTACTGTGCGTCCACGAGGTCATCGAGGAGACCAGGAATCAACCGGTGACTCCGAGGAAGACCTGGTCTACATATGTCACTAGTGAGATAAGTCACTCTGACCCGGAGACCCTGGTAGCCCGGACCCACCTGTTGAAGTGTCAGCCCGGCTCTAGGCAGTACGTACCAGACTATGGAGCTCTTCAGGTTCGTTTGAATAAAAAAAAAACTGCACATATTTATTTTGTTTAGATCAGTGTTCCACAGACTTGAGCTACTTACAGGCCACTAGAACAGGGGTCGGCAACCTTTTGAGATTGAAGAGCCAAAAGTTATAATTTACTATTTTCTCAGTTTTTAAAGAGCCACTCAAATTGTTCTTTCAATATTATGATATTTGATTAGGAATAGGTATATAATATAATATCATTATAATTATTTGCGCATTGAACTGGAAGGCCGCAGCTTGACATCGAAAGAGCCGCATGCGGTTCGCGAGCCGCAGGTTGCCGACCCCTGCACTAGAAGAAATGATATGCTTCCCTACTACTACATTTTTTTATACAGGATAATTTCAAGGCGAATTATAAACATTACTAAAAAGTAATTAGCTTTGCAATTCTACAACATTTTAATTCAATGACTAACAATGTATTAAAATGATATAATGTAATGCAGAATCTAGTAGTGTGCCGAATTAGAGCATTCTAACCATATATCTATGATTCTAACTAAATTACAACAGGTCCGAAAGTGAGCTATAAGATTTTAATCAATTGTTTACAAATAATTTGTAACTTGAATACAGGAGATCACTAGTGAAGTCTGTGAACCTTCTACATCTGCAGCATTACCAACATCACCATCTTCATCATCAGTGTCACAGTATGATGGCAGCAGTCTACTTGATGAGGTCTGTACTGGGACTAATGGCAATTGTTAGTGTAATTGTTAGTGTAATTGTTAGTGTAATTGTTAGTGTAATTGTTAGTGTAATCGTTAGTGTAATTGTTAGCGTAATTGTTAGTGTAATTGATAGTGTAATTGTTAATGTAATTGTTAGTGTAATTGTTAGTGTAATTGTTAGTGTAATTGAATGGTTAAACTATTATTTGTATTATTTAAACCAATGTTGTCCTTTTCGTTTCGTTATTAAATGATTGAACTATTTTGGTCGAAATCTGCCTTTTACGATTCATTAGGGAATGTAGTTTTGATAATGAAGGTTTAAACACTAACTGCTAGGAAGTTCAAATAATGCAAGCCTCGACCAGGAGAAATGTATGGTGTGGCGACTTTGTTCATTAGGGAATGAACTTTTTTGTTCATTTTTACTTTAAATATGTGACTAGCATGAAATTAAGCCATCAAACTATTAAATAATTTACTATTTAGTATTTTAGTGGTTGTTAAAATGTAATTCAAAAGTAATTAAAGCAATAAGAGTTCTGTATTCCTTTTACCCTTGATACATAAAACACTAAAGTCAAATACGTTGCTGGGCTCTTGCTCTTTGACATAAAACAACATATTATCTCTTTGTTATTATTTTTTCAAAACAAGTGGAACAGAACTAATCATAGCAAACTAGACAGGTGCTTACTGATGGACGGTACAAGAGTCAGAGAGTTTTTGTAACAGTTGACAATTGTTGCTACATTTTCCCCAGTAGATCCATGTTAGCCATCTAAAATAGTGTCAAGAGACCAAAAGCCATGCATGAAATCAAAGGAAAAAACGTTTGAGAATTTGTATATGCCATGTTCCTTATACCCTTATATAATGGTTTTGGCTGGTGCCGGAGCCACTGCGTTTTTTTAAACATAGTCAAAATACTTGTACTTTTTCTAGCGCAGTATTCATTTAAAAACATGATTCTTTCTTATTTTCAGGTGAAGTCTGTCAGAGAAATGTTAGAGGATGACATGGCAGAGGTTGACAGTGCAGAGTTGTTAAAGAAACATGTCAGGGAGTGGCATATGATTGCTTGCGTCCTGGACAAACTGTTCTTTGTTCTGTATTTAGCAGTTCTTGTCCTAGGACTTGGTGCCATGATGTTACAGAGTTATCTGTTATGATACGGTGTGTGTATTAGACAGTTATCTGTGTGCTACAATTATCTGTTATGACGCAGTGCGTGTTGCAGAATTATCTGTTCTGACATAGTATTGTGAGTTACAATCATTCGTAAAAACCTAGCCCAGACTAGAGGAAATTAAGGCCTGTGGGCCCAGTATGGCCCGTTTGGCTGTTGTACCCGGATTTTTTACCCGGCTGTTTCATCTAACCCACGAGTTTAGTTTTAAAGTGCATTTTGTAATCAATGTAAGTTCATGCCAAAACTTAAATTTATAAAGTATTTAGGGGTTATACCAGCCCAACCCACAGTCGGCCCTTCTGTTAAAGTAAATAAACCAATGTGGCCCGCGATTAAAAAAGTTCGCCTAGCCCTGATCTGGCGTATGTAATAAAACATACGTTCCAACAAAGTGATTAATTAAATCGTTATATCACATAACATATATATTGTATAACGAGCGTTGGTGTTACCGCGTGAAATGATGTTACCACGTGCAATGATGTCCCCACATGCAATGGTTTCACCATGTGAAATGATGTTACCACGTTCAATGGTGTTACCACGTAAAACGTTATATTCCCACGTGAAATGATGTTACCACGTAACTTCAAGTTATGAAGTTGTATAATATAACCAAACGAAATGCTAGAGATGAATACGTTAAATTCTATAGACAGGATTCATCCACTGGATCTAACAATGACATCATAGAGCTACGTTGTTTTCGTAATTATGCACACAATTTACGCACTTGTTATAAACTAATCATGCACTATTTTGTTACTATGTATATAATTGTCATGCCAGAGTATTAGAATAGTTTCTTATACTCTGCAAGAGTTCAAATACAATGTCTGTTACTATGATATTGTAGCGGCATAAATTTATAATGCATTTTATAGTTAAAATTAATACAATAATAATATTGGAACGTTTTGATATTATTACGTTGAATTTCTTAACAACAGCCTGCCTATCCACCCCAGGATTTTCTGTTGCCACCCCCTCTCCCCCCCCTTCCATGGACAATGTTTCTTAAAACTTGTAGAAATGTATGACATGTAGATATTTATTACATGTAGATATGTATTAGGGAGCGACCGATAATCGGATCGCTATCGGTATCGGACCGATATTGGCACTATCGGTTAATATCGGATCGGCCGATTGTTGTAGGGAGTGACCGATAGTCGAACCGATATTGGCACTATAACCAGATCAGACAAGATTTAAAAAAAAAGGAAAAAAAAAAAACCCGTACACAGAGATATGACCTTGAAACAATAGGATTGGCATTTCTTAATTCTAATGTATGACCTTGAATGATACAATTAGTGAACATCTGTGCGTATTTTTTGTTAGGATGGGAAGTTGGGGGGGGGGGGAAGGAACAAGACTTACCTGTGGGCGAAGTGTCACGAAATATGACAGGGAAGGGGTAAGCATGGGTTGACATACGTCATTAGCTGTAAATATCGGTATTTGGGGGGGGGGTAAACAAGACACGCGTGGGCGAAGTGTTACAAAATATGTGAACATGGGTTGAAATACGTCATTCAGCATGAGAATAACACGTGTTTGGCATTGTTGTTGCTTAAGGGGCTGTCCATTAATTACGTCAACAAAATAGGGGGAGGGGGGGTCAGAAAATTTTTGACAATTGTTGACAAGGGGGAGGGGGGAGTCAGGAAAATTTGACGTCAACAATGTTACTTTTTTAAATTTAATATAATTACTTAATAAATAGGGAAATTAAGCAGCGTTTGTAGTTCTGTGTTACACACTCGCTTAACATTCAGTATTTAATTAAACTAACTATATTCCTACTAATTTTGCCACATAAACATTATGGAAGCCACCTTTTTTAGGGGGGGGGGTAATCAAATGTTGACGTAATTTTATAGGGGGGGGGGGTCTCTGGAAGTTTGACAAGTTGTTGACAAGGGGGAGAGGGGGGGAGGTAAAAATCGCCAAAAATTTTTTGACATAAATAATGGACAGCCCCTAAAAAGAAAATATCGGTATCGGTATCGGTAAAAATGCTGGGGGAAAATATCGGTATCGGACTAACGGTAAAAAGGCATATCGGTCGCTCCCTAGTATGTATTATTACATGTAGAAAAGTATTACTTACTCTTTGAATTCAGTTGAAGATTTAAAATAATGAAATAAATAATAATTTTGCTTCTTTAACGAACACAGTTTTTGAGGGCTTTTTTTTGTACAGTTTACAAGATGCAAGGAACAATTTACAAGTTACAAGTAACAATTTACAAGTTACAAGTAACAATTTACAAGTTACAAGTAACAATTTACAAGTTACAAGTAACAATTTACAAGTTACAAGTAACAAGTTGAAAGGAAATAATAAAGGAGTGCCAAAACATGAAGTAAAATATAATTTTAATAATAACTAAAATCTTTTTTTTTTAAAATCAGTACAAAAATACACGTAGTTTACTCGGATAAATAGGATACATTTTCATTTTACGTCTTTCTTGATTATTGAAATTTTTTGGCGCTACTTGCCTACTGTGAGATGGTGACCATACCTAAAAGAGAATGTTTACCGTATGGAGGGTTTACTGTGCCAAACCAGCCTGCTGAAAACGTCACAGTCTACTAAACACCAGGTATAACTGCTCACAGCCACATTTGTGAACTTACAGTTGTCAAACTGTACCGCGATGAAAAAATTGTTCGATTGTTGATTATTTCGTTCAACAACTCCCTTTTAGTTTTGTAAATTTGCATAAAGTTAAAACCTAAAATGTTGCGTAAATAACAGGCTCGGGAGGGGGGGTGCTTTTGTATTCTGAACATCTAAAAAATATTTTAAAATGAAATAAGTTTGAATTTTATCGGGGGGATCATCATGCAAGGTAAAAAAAAAAGACAAAGCCAGTTTTGAGGGAATTCATCAATTATTGTAAAGATTGTTTTTTTTTTAAACCAAACTAAATAATTTTAAAAGAATACAAAGTGTAACATCGGTTGCAGAGGAGAAGGTTGGACTCAGCATATACTATAGTGGGGCCGGGTCTATTTGGGGAAGGGGGTGACTGTTTGGGGGGGGGGAGAGGGATTTAGGACATTGTGTGTCTCTCTCTCTCTCTGTGTGGTCAAAACTGTTCCTTTATTATTTATAGGGGCCATGTCATAAAAATCGTATTTTTAATTAAACATTGTTTTTATGAACAAAAAAAAAAAACAGGGATCTTCGTTGTCACTTTTAATACTCCTGGTCTCATTTGTATGACACCCCACTCGGCAGCCCCTACATCGTTCATCAACTCATTGCCAGTTTTTGTTTTTAATTTCCCCCAATTCACTAAAGAGCCCAAACTTTATGTCCCACAAAACAATACAAAGACGGTGATGACATTAACAGCCAGGTAGACGGTAAAGAAAATTCGATCAGTGACGGAGGCGATGACCTGCCATTCTTTCAAGTACCTGGCATTGACCTCTGCCCGATCTTTCTTTGCCTGGTGGTTCAGCAGCAACTTTTTAATTTGCGTCACTTCCTCCACAATAATCGATGACAGCTCTCTGTCTGGGAATGAATCGTATTCGAAATTGCCCGATTCGTTGCATTCGAAAACTTCCGGTTGCGCAAACATTCTGGGATTGATGCCGTTGTCTAGGAGACGAACTTTAGACATTTTAAATTCATCTGATGATGAAAGGTGTATAAAAGAATATTAGCGTCTGGAAAACAACAATATTCTATTTAATTAAAGGAAATAAGCAAAGTGATTTCAACAAACAGCGTAAGTTGACAGTTGCTTAGCCTGCGCTTAGGTTTACATTTTGAAATCTTATGGCTTGATATCAAAAGTAAAGAAAACCAGTGGTATGGCGTCTTTATTTCTCAAATTAACTAAATATAACTCAAACTAAATATAGAATAGAATAAAACAGCTACAATTGAAGAATGATCGCTCGAATGTCTAAGAATAGTTTCAAAGGATCAAAAGAAGCAAATATAGTTCTATACATTCTGGGTTGGGTCTAGGATAACTGTCTTCCAAAGCTCCCTTTTTTAAAATAATATTTCTATATATATAATACGGTGACCAGGCAAGTTCAAGAATCACATCAGCCGTACATGTACCACCAGTCGTACGTCATAACTCTCTAGAGTGGGGCTCCCATAGCCCTAACACCCCCTTCCCGCCGCCCCTACTTAGTCCCTGATTGACCTCAGATATATCTCAACTATGTTGTTATAAAAATGTGCTAAACTTTACGTTAATGACCTTTTTATCCCATCATAAATACGAATGGCAAACAGTTGAGTGTCCAAGCCCTTCCCCCCTCCCCCCATTCCCCTCTCCCCCCTCCCCCCCCCAATAAATTTAGACTCTGCGACAAAAGAGAGCGTCTTTCTGTTGTTTTTTTATTCCAGAAATAAATGGCCGAAGATCGAATTCATTTTTTTATTTTTATATATTTTGTCATTGATGTGATAATGTATTTCAATGTTAACTGAAATGCCTGTAGTCTCAAAATGAACAAAAGAATGATACCTAACTGAGTATTTAATGAGGCATTCTTTGACCGCTTCTTGTTTATCTTCTCTTTGTTTGTATAATCATCCAGTTCAAAGGTTGAACTGCTCACACCCAACCCGAATAGTGTAGCCACGCCCCTCGCCGTACACTGTGGGAAGATCAAAACACAAGTATGCAGTGTTTGATTATAGATAAAAATTACTACTTTGATCGCATGTTGCATTAAGTTATTTTGTAATCAAAGAAAAAAAAGAAGAAGCATCTCCTGACCGATCTCATCCATTGTGGAGGTCTGCCGGTTCGAAACCCTCTCAAGTACATGTTAGCAACAATACAGGCCAGAACAGTAGACAGCGTTATCATGACCATACTCAGACAGAAATATGCACCTGGAAAACAGATCGAATAAAAAAAACAAACTATTGATTTAAATATGTGTATGAAATGAGATTTAGTATGACTAGCTTTTGACTGACTCTAGTTCATTTAGGATCTATAAAACCTCAGACCCATGACATACCTATAAGTGGTATGGACGCTGCGGCCCGAGGGGTGAAATCAGCCAGAACAAGTAAGAGGAAGAAGAAAGCCACAAACACACTCATTCCTGCACATTGTAACAGAAAAATAAAATGTAAAACAACGTTTCATTGATTAGTAGAATATGTTTACATAGTTGAACTTATTATATAGCACATTCCTAAATGTATATACATTACACGTTCTTCCTAACTGTACAATTGTACCTAATGGATAGACTTTATTTTAATAATAGCTGTTTAGGGTTGTTTTAGTTGCCATTTTACCTAACTGTAAGTTGTTTTCCTTAATTGGAAGACCTTTTTAACAACAGTTGTTAACGAGCTGCTTTTGGTTGTCATTACATATTTGTAATTATTTTTACCTAATTGAATTTTATCAATATGGTTTACAGCTGTTTGGCTGCTATTACTTAAGTGTAAATTGTTTACCTAATTAAGAGACTTTGAGCGATAGTGGTTTACAGCGTTTCGGCTGCAATCACCTAAGTGTAAATAGCTTACATAGTTGAGCAATTATAATTATGTAGGTCTCTCTCTCTCTCTCTCTCTCTCTCTCTCTCTCTTTCTCTCTCTGTTAGAACTCTCTCAGTGAAACTGCGGGCTGAGACATAGTCTCTTAGAGCCCGTGAGATCAGACCTGCTGTGTCTCTCAACATCTGGAGACTGCCATATAGGTCAATGGTCAGCAAGCTTTCAGACTGGTCCACCCTGTGGTCCACCAGCCCGGGACACTTGAAAAGCACGTGATCCACGGTTTCCTCCACCTCCCTGCAGTGGCGGCGAAGGATATTGACATTGGGCCTCAACCTCCCAAAGTACGCGCCTAATGGCCAATGCCCACTTTGTGGGAAACTGATATGGACCCCAAACGAGAAGCCCAAATGTAGGTCTCAGACCTAACCTTAACATTTTGACCTAGTTCACTACCTAACTGTAATATTTTTACCACGTTTGGTCATTACACTCACTACCTAACCGTAACATTTTGACCTAGTTTGGTCATTACATTCATTACCTAACATTTTGACCTAGTTCGGTCATTACATTCACTACCCAACCGTAGCATTTTGACCTAGTTTGGTCATTACATTCATTACCTAACATTTTGACCAAGTTCGGCCATTACATTCACTACATAACCGTAACATTTTGACCTAGTTCGGTCATTACATTCACTACCTAACTGTAACTTGGCCGGTGACTCGGGCGGTACCCAAAAAATGACCAGGGTCAGCAGAGACAGAAGTGTGCAGGGGAGGATCAATATAAATGTGTAGAAAGCTGTTCTTCTTTTGATGGTCAGTCTAAAAGTAAGATCCGGGAACGGTTCCGGACAACAGGTGTAATACCTGACATTCCTGACGGCACTGTTGTCAGTGATGTCCCACTCGTTGCTCACCTGCGAAGGTATAGCTTGTAATTAAACAATACATCGTAGAGGGTCGAATGTTTAGATCACGGAACATTAATTTATTGTTTTTTTTTAATAAGTGCAATGTCACGTGTTAATGAAAATATTGTACTTAAGGTAATAATTTTTTGACATGTCCATTGTTGTGTTATTAATCAGTCTTTTGATTTTTGGCTTGACAATATACCAAAAGTATAAGATTAACTGCGTTAATTAAAAATGTATGACTCGGAAGAAAATGATTCAATTGAACTAAAATATATGATTTGAATTAATGTAAACGTCTTTCTCAATTCAGTTATGATGTGGCTGTATTCTAAATATTTATACACAATTCTACCGGCTGGTAGGTCATCGGACCTAACCAAACTTAGCTCTGAGAAAATTCTTAGAAAATTCTCAGAAAATTCTAAGAAAATTCTAGAAAATAAAAAAAATGACAAAAATGATTATTGAAAAAGTTGCAATATAACTTTTTTTTTTAAGTCTACGGGTACTAACTACATCGTTTAAAGCTTTTAAATGTACAGAGACACACACATTTTCCTCCACTAAAAACCAACTGACCACATAGTCGTTCAAGTCAAACGCATGCTGCGCCACGAACTCTACGTTGAGCTTTTCGCCGTTGTAGGTCCAAGAGCCAAACTTCAGCCAGCAGGTCTGGACATCAAAGGGGAAATACTTGGTGTCGATGGAGCAGGAGCTGCGAAGAATGGCCTGAGGCATCCACTGAATGTTCCCTGTCTGCTGGACGATGCACAAAGCGTCCCTCTGTTCTTTAAGGCGGTCATCAGCGCTGGACACAGGAATGTTGTATTGGTATAAGTTTCCACACAATATTGAAAGTATACCAATAGAAATAAAAAAAAAACAACGTTTTTTTTAAAAAAAGATAATTGATGTGTTTATATTTCCAGTGAAGTGTCTTACAAAATAAAGTAAAAAATTATACAAAAATAGAAACAAAAAAAACTTTTTAACAATAAGCTTTTATTAAAATGCACTAAAAATTAAAAACATAAACATAAATCTTTACATCTTACAAATATTTTAATAAATTATCATTACTAAATATAAAAGCGTGGGTGCCAATTTGATATATCGATTATTTACTTATTTATTCTCTACATATGAACTAGTTTAAAGACATATTTAGTTCTGTATATTGTAATCACACACACCACCAAGTCTATAAGCAGATTTGATGCGTCCATTCCTTCTCACAACGACCTTGTAAATATTTGTATGATGTAATAAGTTATTTCTTTTATTTTTTTAGTGTATTTTAATTAAAGATTTTTTTAAAGTAAAAGAAATATGTTTTATTTTATACAATTTTATTTTGAAAGAAGAAAACTTACTATTTTTTGCGCACTTTAATATAATAAATTAATTAGACAAGTCCACAGATTAGATATTAATATAAAATCTGTAGACAAGTCTAAATATTTCAAGTTTTCAAACATAATGCAGAAGGGATGCAGGGTGTACAAACATAATGCAGTAGAGATGAGGGGTTTTCAAACATAATGCAAAAGAGATGCAGGGTTTACAAGCATAATGAAGTAGAGGTGCAGGGTTTACAAACGTAATGAAGTAGAGGTGCAGGGTTTACAAATATAGTGAAGTAGAGATGCGAGGTTTACAAATATAGTGAAATAGAGATGCGAGGTTTACAAATATAGTGAAGTAGAGATGCGAGGTTTACAAATATAGTGAAGTAGTGATGCGAGGTTTACAAATATAGTGAAGTAGAGATGCGAGGTTTACAAATATAGTGAAGTAGAGATACGAGGTTTACAAATATATTGTCTGAAACTCACAAGTTATACAGCAGGATATCTGGCAGCCATATTTTATCCGAAGGTATCATCACTGACCGAATGTTGTCATGAGCAGCCGGGTCCCAAGTGAGTAGAATATCATTCCACTCCTGAATATACATGTGACCTTGTTATGTACAGTGGGTTCTGAGCCGTTCTAATGTTTCAGGAGCCATACGGAAGGGGCTCTAATAAAAGCTTAATTCGAAAGTCATAGGATGATGTAGGTACTTTATGCATTGGGACATGAAAGCCCTAAACAAAGCTAGTCAAAGATACATTTGTGTGCCCTAGTCAAAGATACATTTGTGTGCCCTAGTCAAAGATACATTTGTGTGCCCTAGTCAAAGGTATTTTAAGAACCCTTTTCAAAAAACTCTGTTGTTATTATTGGGCCCCTAAAAATCTTGGGGAAAATGGGGCCCCCTTTTGATAACTCATAACTGGTTAATTAACTTTAGCCCATGCCATATATTCATATGTTTAACCTTCATGGAGACCTGCATCAAAGAAGTCGCTGGACGGGGGACCCTTAGAAGAAGGCCCTAGGTGGCTGGGTTGTTTCCCTTTTGACAGACAAAGCACTGATCGAGTTGGTATGTTCTACATGTCTAATAGCTGTCTGTATACACCGCTCATAAATACAGTTTATTATTATCATTACTTTAAATTTCAGTCAGTCACTAATAAAATTTGAAGCATGTAATATGAGACTCATCAAAAAATGATTTTATGAAAAATATGACTGGTACTATATAATCGTTTGTTTTTTTTACATTTATTTATTTTATATTTAGTACTTACGAATCGATACCACATGCTGGCTTTGAATACTTGATTCGATTCGTCCACGTCAAGTATTTGAATGAGAGATAAGCCGAAGTAGACGGTCATGTTGTCCGACGTGTTTCTGACTGGACGCCCCTGTGTCCCTGTGGGTCATTGGTTTCACATCAGTGGTGGCGTTGTTCTCATATTACGAAATGTATTGACTTATCATTGACAGCAGTGGGGCTGGTAGTGTTGGTTGTGTTGGTGGTGTTTTGTAGGGTTGGTAGTGTTGGTGGTGTTTTGTAGGGTTGGTTGTGTTGGTGGTGTTTTGTAGGGTTGGTAGTGCTAGTAGTGCTGATAGTGTTGGTAGTGCTAATAGTGTTGGTAGTGCTGGTAGTGTTGGTAGTGCTAATAGTGTTGGTAGTGTTGGTAATGCTAGTAGTGCTGGTAGTGTTGGTAGTGTTGGTAGTGCTGGTCGTGTTGGTAGTGCTGGTAGTGTTGGTAGTGTTGGTACTGTTGGTAGTATTGGTAGTGCTGGTAGTGTTGGTAGTGCTAGTAGTGCTGATAGTGTTGGTAGTGTTGGTAGTGCTAGTAGTGCTGGTAGTGTTGGTAGTGTTGGTAGTGTTGGTAGTGTTGGTAGTGCTAATAGTGTTGGTAGTGCTGGTAGTGTTGGTAGTGTTGTTAGTGTTGGTAGTGCTGGTAGTGTTGGTAGTGTTGGTAGTGTTGGTAGCATTGGTAGTGCTAATAGTGTTGGTAGTGTTGGTAGTGCTGGTAGTGTTAGTAGTGTTGGTAGTGTTGGTAGCGTTGGTAGTGCTAATAGTGTTGGTAGTGTTGGTAGTGTTGGTAGTTTTGTTAGTGTTGATAGCGTTGGTAGTGCTAATAGTGTTGGTAGTGTTGGTAGTGCTGGTAGTGTTGGTCGTGGCAATGTTATCTAATTTTATCGTCTTTGTCTTGTTTAATTAATTTGGAAGACATTTATTCATCCATGTTCTAACAAATGTGCACGAAAAGGGCGTTGCACGGACTAAAAGAAACAAAGGGCAGAACTTTTTTTATTAGGTCCGGGCCGCATTGATTTATAAAAAAAGAAATTTCTTTAGAGCCAGGGTTTGAACCCCATGGGAGCTGGGAGGTTTACAGTGATAGGTTTATATGTGAATATTTAGTTGATAAACCTAGATTGAACAAAACAAGATCTAATCTGAATCAAATGTTTTAAACATTTAGATTACTAATGAACTCATAAATAGACAATTATAATTACGTGGTCTACAATAAGGGATTGAATTAAATGCTGGGTTAACTATTGTGTAGGTGAAAGTTCTAAAAGTCGCATCAAACAGCTCATACTCTGGTGGTGTTTTGCTCAAATACTAAGTTAAGACGCCTCACGTGTAATTATGCCATTAACAAAATTGATGTTTTTATGTTTGTTTTTACCTTGCTTCTCGTATTTCTTCAACAGAGATGAAATCAATCTTTTCTCCGTGGACATGAAGGTGGCGTTGTCCATGCTCTCATGCTGATAACCTTGAAACGATTGGACCAGAGAGAGAGAGGAAAAAATGAGAATTGTGTTGAAATAAATCATTTCATTGAGTAGAATATATTTTCAGTGAGATTAGTTTTAAATTAGTATTATTCAATACTAGCTGTACCCTGCAAAACCTTTGCATAGAGTTATAGCCCCTTAGGCTTTTTTGTTTCGGGCAGATCCGATTTTTTCATGATTGTATTTTAAACTGGAATACTGTTGTATTAATTCTTTACTTTCGATTTAACGCAGAGCCTAAATCGCTTATATATATATATTATTCATGTACATTTACGTAAAATCAATAGATACACTGTTATGTGTAGAAGCTGAACACAAATACGCTGTTCATTAATCTGTATAAACATTGACTAGTAATGAGGTAATATTTGTTTTGGTCAATAGTAAGTCACTAAGCAGGCTAACATAGATAAAGTTACGTCGGGATAACCATGAATACATTCTAAATGTATCATCTGATATACGAGTTATCTAACTTTACTCAGTAGTACATAAGGTACATTAAAACAATTGCCTACTAAATACCTGGGTGGAAACGCAACGTATGGCGGTCGAACCGTACTACGATCAAATCGTAAATGTTATAACGTCCGTGGGTCAAACTGTCCAAGGTCAAAATGTCCTGACACCCCGTAATGAAATACTCCATAGCTGCTTAAAAGACGTGTTTCAACGAACAGCCTTTGATTAGAAAATCTTTAAGAAAATGCCCCGAGCTTTTGCTTTGTATAAAGAAAAAATATTTTTGCTGTTCATGGCTGTAGATATTGTCTTCAAGTTGACCGATAGGCTCACAATAAATTTGATCTAAGCAAAAGGAAACATTTTTTTGTTTACTATTTAATACATTTTCTATTTCTAAAAAAAGATATTTGTATACATTTTATTTATACCATTGATTTGGTCAGTAAAATTCAACATCACCCTAAGCAGAAGATGTCTAGAATTTATCAGTTACAGTAGCCACGGCCGGCTACTCATTAAATACTGGATGGACATGGGGGGGGGGGACTTTCACTAGGACTTGAAACAATCCCAAAGGTTCTAACTTTACACCGCACGACCACCCGTCCCCAGACTTGAGAGCACAAAAACACAGCAATCAGAAGTGGCAAAAGAAATGATCTAGACAACAAATGATCTACACAACAAATGATCTACACAACAAATAACATACACAACAAATGATCTACACAACATATGATCTACACAACAGATGATCTCCACAACAGATGATCTACACAACATATGATCTACACAACATATGATCTACACAACAGATGATCTACACAACATATGATCTACACAACAGATGATATGCACAACAAATGATCTTCACAACAAATAACATACACAACAAATGATCTACACAACATATGATCTTCACAACATATGATCTACACAGCAAATGATATACACAAAAGATGATCTACACAACAGATGATCTACACAACATATGATCTACACAACAGATGATCTACACAACATATGATCTACACAACAGATGATCTACACAACAGATGATCTACATAACAAATGATCTACACAACAGATGATCTACACAACATATGATCTATACAACATATGATCTACACAACAGATGATCTACACAACATATGATCTACACAACAGATGATATGCACAACAAATGATCTTCACAACAAATGATCTAGACAACCTATGATCTACACAACAGATGATCTACACAACAGATGATCTACACAACATATGATCTACACAATATATGATCTACACAACATATAATCTACACAACAAATGATATACACAACATATGATCTACGCAACAGATGATATGCACAACATATGATCTACACAACAAATGATCTAGACAACCTATGATCTACACAACTGATGATCTACACAACAGATGATCTACACAACATATGATCTACACAATATATGATCTACACAACATATAATCTACACAACAAATGATCTAGACAACATATGATCTACACATATGATCTGTCGGTGGCCCCATATGACTAAAGCACGAAAAGTTATTTGAAACTAAAACTTAAGTTATTCTAACTATATTCACAAAAATTGTGACAAAAGTGAGAAAGATGAGATAATGACACTGTTTTTTATTCGTCCAAAATAATAATTTGTTTTTATTTTGTATTTGTTGTTATTTTTATTTGCTTTTGATAAGTTCGGTATATTTGATATGTTCGGTATATTTGATATGTTCGGTATATTTGATATGTTTGGTATATTTGATATGTTCGGCATATTTGATATGTTCGGTATATTTGATATGTTCGGTATATTTGATATGTTCGGTATATTTGATATGTTTGGTATATTTCATATGTTCGGTATATTTGATATGTTTGGTATATTTGATATGTTCGGTATATTTGATATGTTTGGTATATTTGATATGTTCGGTATATTTGATGTTCGGTATATTTGATATGTTTGGTATATTTGATATGTTCGGTATATTTGATATGTTCGGTATATTTGATATGTTCGGTATATTTGGTATGTTCGGTATATTTGATATGTTCGGTATATTTGATATGTTCGGTATATTTGATATGTTTGGTATATTTGATATGTTCGGCATATTTGATATGTTTGGTATATATGGTATGTTCGGTATATTTGATATGTTCGGTATACTTGATATGTTTGGTATATTTGATATGTTTGGTATATTTGATATGTTTGGTATATTTGATATGTTCGGTATATTTGATATGTTCGGTATATTTGATATGTTCGGTATATTTGATATGATTGGTATGTTTTGCCCTGTTTGGTATGATTACGGGACAAAAGATCTGATTGGCGTTAAATAAAAATTAAAAACAAAAATTCATCCAGACTCACTATGTACTATTAACCCAGAACTGTCTTGATGTCTCTTTGGGAAATAGCGGGCAACGGTTCATTAGTGTCAGAATGTTGACATTCATAGAAACTGTTTGACTTTGTTCACAGCGGCCTCTCACAACTCAATATGGTATGGTCCTTTGGCCATTGTTTTAATTGTCAGCTTCACCTCGTCAAAAGTCTTTAACAATCTGACATTGAAATGTGTTTTGCTAAGAAGTGAAGTTGAGTGACCATAAACAGAGGCGGGCCTTGGTATTACGGTTAAATACGTGAGGCCTAGGCCCAGTAGCGTTACTAGCGTTAGAGGGGCCCGGGCTCTATAAAATGATGGCCCATGTCTGCGCCGAAAATACTCAATTGTGAAAATGCTAGTTGCATACTGCCACTAGTTGTGAACTGCCCCCACCTACCGCCAACACCTACTGCCCACACCTACCGCCCCCACCTACCGCCCATACCTAGTTACGCCCCTGCATATGCAGTTACTAATCCTTAAAATGAAAAATTTTTAAACTTTAAAGCCTGAAGACGAATTGGAAATGAATTTGCAATATAAAGTCCGTTCCCTTGATGAAAACCAAATGTGAAAGTTTCATACAAATTAAAACATGAACTGAGGGGAGAGAATCGGAGATGGATGATCATTTAAAAAAAAAAACAACTAAATGTAACTTGTTTCGGTCTGATGATTCTGTTGACACGCCCCCCAGAATCTGATGAATCTATTTTCTGATTCATTAACAGCCACAGAGCCAACGATGTAGAAAGTCGTCTAATGCCGCGGATCTGAACCTTTTTCGCAAAAGTACCCCCTAGGGGGGCCAAAGTATGTCCGCCGGTAACCTCTCACACGTAAGTTCTTCAAATTCTTGGTTGTTTTAAAACAAATATTATATAGCATCTGTGTACCCATGCATAAGCTTTTCCCGTACCCCCTGGGGGGGGGGGGGGAAGAGTAACACCGGATGAGAATCGCGGGTGTAGTGTGACATAGAAGAAATGTTGATCAAACTGTAAATTGATGAGGCAACATAAAATATTGTGAAAGAACGAACGTGTTTTTTTTTTTTTTAATTTTCTCAACATTTAATAATAATGAAGCCGTAAGGAGAGAGAGAGAGAGAGAGAGAGAGAGAGACAGAGAGAGACAGAGAGAGAGAGACAGAGAGAGACAGAGAGAGAGAGAGAGTGGGAGAGAGAGAGAGAGACAGAGAGAGAGAGGGAGAGAGAGAGAGAGGGAGTGAGAGAGAGATAGAGAGAGAGAGAGAGAGAGAGAGAGAGAGAGACAGAGAGAGACAGAGAGAGAGAGAGAGAACAAAGAAATTCAACAGAAGTTGAAATGAAAATGAGACTATAAAATTAAAGTGGTTATCATTAAATTATATCAAGATAAAAATAATAATTTACATGATGATTAAAGGTAACAAAAAAAATTTAAGATCAAAAACATAAAAATAAAACAATAACTAAAAGTAGCAGAAGTTATTTGATTTTTTATTTTGCATTATCGATTGTTTGATTTCTGTCACCCGACTGGAGAACATATCGTTGGGACAGCAAAAGATGGGGGGGGTGGGGGGGTGGAGGGGGGAGGGAGGCGTGGGGTAGGGCGAGGATGTGCTGATAAACAAATGAATAGAAAAAATGTGAAAATAAGAAAAAAGAATAATTGTAATATTGCGTTGTTGAAATTATCAAAATAGTTTAAAATTCAATTTAAATTCATTCAAGACAAAGTGAACACCACAAAGTGCACAACAAGTGCTGATGGTTTATTTGAGACATTTGTTTCAATAATGCACAAACGTCAATTCTGTCGGTGGCCCCATATTTCTGTCGGTGGCCCTTTATTTCTATCGGTGGCCCCATATTTCTGTCGGTGGCCCCAAATTTTTTTCGTTGGCCCCATATTTCTGTCGGTGGCCCCATTTTTCTATCGGTGGCCCCATATTTCTGTCTGTGGCCCCATATTTCTGTCGGTGGCCCCATATTTCTGTCGATGGCCCTTTATTTCTATCGGTGGCCCCATATTTCTGTCGATGGCCCTATATTTCTATCGGTGGCCCCATATTTCTGTCTGTGGCCCCATGTTTCTGTCAGTGACTCCACATTTCTGTCGGTGGCCCCAGATTTCTGTGGCCCCATATTTCTCTCGGTGGCCCCATATTTCTGTCAGTGACCCCACATTTCTGTCGGTGGCCCCATATTTCTGTGGCTCCATATTTCTCTCGGTGGCCACATATTTCTGTCGGTGGCCCCATATTTCTATCCGTTACCCCGACTTTTTCCTGGTGGCCTCTATCAGTATCTTTATTACCTCAGTGAAATAGGCAGAAGAAGTTAATATATAAAAAAATAATAAAATAAGATAATGACCAATGTTTTGCTCACAGATTCACCGGGTTTCATTCCTAATCTATTTCTCTATTTAATTGGGTGAAATTCAACAAAATAATTACTGCATGAAAAAAAGAAGTATGAATTTAATTCGTTCATTTAATTGGTTAATTTAAAAAAAAGGCACATATAAATTACGTTAATTAAAGTTGTCTTAAGAACAATGGTTAGTTGAAGGCTGAAGAATAGAGCTAGCCTGTCTTATAAAACAATGGTTAGTTGAAGGCTGAGGAATAGAGCTAGCCTGTCTTATAAAACAATGGTTAGTTGAAGGCTGAGGAATAGAGCTAGACTGTCTTATAAAACGATGGTTAATTGAATGCTGAGGAATAGAGCCAGCCTGTCTTATAAAACAATGGTTAGTTGAAGACTGAGGGATAGAGCTAGCCTGTCTTTTAAACAATGGTTAGTTGAAGGCAGAAGAATAGAGCTAGCCTGTCTTATAAACAAGGAATAGAGCTAGCCTGTCTTATAAAACGATGGTTAATTGAATGCTGAGGAATAGAGCCAGCCTGTCTTATAAAACAATGGTTAGTTGAAGACTGAGGGATAGAGCTAGCCTGTCTTATAAACAAGGAATAGAGCTAGCATGTTTTAAAAACAATGGTTAGTTGAAGGCTGAGGAATAGAGCCAGCCTATCTTATAAAACAATGGTTAGTTGAAGGCTGAGGAATAGAGCCAGCCTATCTTATAAAACAATGGTTAATTGAAGGCTAGGGAATAGAGCCAGCCTGTCTTATAAAACAATGGTTAGTTGAAGGCTGGGGAATAGAGCTAGCCTGTCTTATAAAACAATGGTTAATTGAAGGCTGGGGAATAGAGCTAGCCTGTCTTATAAAACAATGGTTAATTGAAGGCTGGGGAATAGAGCTAGCCTGTCTTATAAAACAATGGTTAGTTGAAGGCTGGGGAATAGAGCTAGCATGTCTTATAAAACAATGGTTAATTGAAGGCTGGGGAATAGAGCTAGCCTGTCTTATAAAACAATGGTTAGTTGAAGGCTGGGGATTAGAGCCGGCCTACTACTTTAAAAAAACATTCCGAGTCAAACACAATCCATTGCACGGAATGTCGCCTTAACCTGATAAGTAAAGTAAACATTGAAGAAAAATGTCCCTGGACAAAAAGGTGGAACATGTGGTCAATGTGGTCAATTTTGACAAGCAACAAACACTGCCAATTGTGGACGTGGTGAGGAAGTGGGAGGGAGGGTTGTGGTTGAGCAAATATTTCATTCTCTAGCTGCTATGTATTGGTCCACGTTGATTGGGGGTTCGAAGGGGGTCTTTTTTATGTATTCACTCAATGTAAACATTTCGGGTCTAATTTATTAAGTTAAATGTGAGGTTTATTAGTTCTAAGAAATCAATAGTTGAACTGTAGTGAAGAATCCTTGATCTGCTGACCGCTGGCTTAAGTTGGACAATTTTTGTTTATATACACTTATGTTGATATAATACATTAAAATAGAAATCGAGCACAAGAACGATTTTCAAGTAGATGACCTTTGTATATCATATATTTATACAGTCGATTCCGCTTAATTGGGACACATCGGGACCGGGGCTATTTGTCCCGATTAAGCGGAGGTCCCAATTAAACATACAAATTTACTATTGGCTTCTTGGTTTGGTTTCTTTGAGATTTGTCCCAAATAAGCGGCTGTCCCAAAAAAAAAGCGGTGTCCCAATGAAGCGAAATTCACTGTATAAAGATTTAGAAAAAAATATAGATAAATAGATAGACAAAACGTAAACAGAACAAAACATATAGATGTCACTGTTAAATAAAGTAAAATTTGATAATCAACTCATATCCAACATATATTGATAGAAAGATAGATGGATAGATGTGATAAATAGATTGATAAAATAGGTCTTTATGGTATTTATTAACAAGCTTACACGATCGCCGCGAAGGGATGGGCAACCAATACACATGTCAGGGGCCCACAGCAAATGAAGCCCCCTTTATGTTTACTTATTTTGATGGGGTACGTATGACAGAGGGGCCCCTGTTGTCAACGTCGTCAGGGGGGCTGATCATTCCTGTTTGTGGCCCTATAAATTACAAGCTTACAACACTATCTCGGGATTAACACTGTCTTTATATTTTTTTGAAAATAGGTCTATTTCAAGACTGACTATATGTCTTACATTTCAAGTTCACAATAGAACAAAACTATCTATATAACTTAACTGGAATTTTTTTTTTTTAACATACAACTTTTTTGAATCAAGTGCTTATGTTTCTGATTCCAGAATGGTCCACTGCCAATCTGGACAAGTTGAAAGTGCCATTCGCAAGAAGTGACCCTCACACAGATGGAGATGTCATCTCAGTTCGACCAGAAAATTGACAAAATGTTTTCCGAAAATATGAACCGTTTGATTCTCCTTGTTCTACATTTACATTTAGATAGTTAGCTAGCTCAGCTGTTTAGATAGTTAGCTAGCTCAGCTGTTTAGTTAGTTCATCAGATAGTTAGCTAGCTCAGCTGTTTAGATAGTTAGCTAGCTCAGCTGTTTAGATAGTTCATCAGATAGTTAGCTAGCTCAGCTGTTTAGATAACTAGCTAGCTCAGCTGTTTAGATAGTTCATCAGATAGTTAGCTAGCTCAGCTGTTTAGATAGTTAGCTAGCTCAGCTGTTTAGATAGTTCATCAGATAGCTAGCTCAGCTGTTTAGATAACTAGCTAGCTCAGCTGTTTAGATAGTTCATCAGATAGTTAGCTAGCTCAGCTTTCAGAGAGATGGGAATAAAAATAACAAAACTATAAAATTACGAGTTATAAGCTTGCGAGTGTTTAGTACACAAAATGAACGAAAATATCAAGTTTGAAAGAAACTATAAAAAATTATTGCAGGTTACAGACAAAGCTGGATAGATGTATATGTGGGATATTTGAATAACTTTTAAATAGATATTGGAGTTTGCATCATTTAAGTAAAACTTTGAATGACATAAAAATACCGGCATACGATTAAAATATCTATCTATCTATCTATCTATCTATCTATCTATCTATCTATCTATCTATCTATCTATCTATCTATCTATCTATCTATCTATCTATCTATCTATCTATCTATCTATCTATCTATCTATCTATCTATCTATCTATCTATCTATCTATCTATCTATCTATCTATCTATCTATCTATCTATCTATCTATCTATCTATCATATCTATCTATCTATCTATCTATCTATCTATCTATCTATCTATCTATCTATCTATCTATCTATCTATCTATCTATCTATCTATCTATCTATCTATCTATCTATCTATCTATCTATATATCTATATATCTATGTATCTATCTATAGATATTTAAAGAGGTTTCTATAATCTCCTTTCATCGGCGAGCTTCTGATAGCATTGTCTGAACTATTTGTAAAAATATCGTACGTTTTCATTCAAAACAAATCAGTTCATAGTACATAGATATGTGTTGACCAGTAATTAACAAAAAAAGTCACATCTTACCTGCGTCACAGTTGACCACGTGAAAAGGCACGGTCAATAAAATGACCAAGTAACTTAATTTTACTACTGGGACTTGATCACCACTAAAGTTAAGTTCGTCCTGTCCATCAACTGCTGTGCTCCATCCACTGTCCATCTTTCGAAACAGTTAACTTTTAAAAAAAAAAATTCAAACTCAATATTTTTATCACCAATATTTAATTTATCAAATTGGAAATGAAACCAGACTTGGTTAGTGTTTTCTAATGGACCAAATGTAGGTCACTACACCTGCTGAAAAAAAATCTATGATGTATTTTTTGTTGACAAATTTAAACTGCGGTCAGTGAGCTGTCCAACGCACCGATGGGCACGTGAAAATTTTGGCTTAGTATTGGAAGAAATTTTTTTTTCCTCACCACGCGAGAAAAAGGGCGAGAACTGGCGTGATTTACTACCGAGAGAGTTGTGAGACGCTGTAATGGACGGTACACTGGAGATGAACGAAACCTGTAGATATTACAATTAGAATAAATCTTATTATTTCATTAAAAAAATTTGTTTCTTTAACATTCTGTCTTTTGATTTCATGTCATTATAATGAAATATTCTTGCCCTGCATTATAATGATGTAAAATTTGAATTTACGTTTATTCAAACGGGAAATAAAGAAACACAAGTTTTAATATATAAACAGGTGGCGTGGAAATAATATTTAGTTTTTTAATAATAAATATTTATTATCCAATGTTTTTTTTTTGTTCAAATAAAATAAAAACAAAGCGTATATGTATCTTAATTAAATGAAGTCACACATAAAATAGTGACAATTTAAAGAATACAAATTTTAATGCTAATATGCAACATGTCAAGCGATATTCCTCTAACAATCAAACGAAATCATTCTGAAATCGTTACAAGTCCTGTCACAGACAAACACGCAAACATCTCAACATTGGTAAGCAATGACTATACCGCGCTGCCCACTCAGTTACTGGTCACTGTTGATCCTCTTATATATTTCTAACGCGGCCTACTCAGCGTGAAGCCATAACGACTATTAAGCACCAAGTGACAGAAGGGGCCGGGGGGGAGGGGCAAGCAGGGCGCTCAATTCAACAAGTGGGGCCCCCGTTACTGCAGCCCTCAAGTAAAGAGGGGAGTGTGAACTGGTACCTGTCATGGGTATAATAAATTGTAGAATTTCTTGATGTATTTATGATGTATAATATATATATATATTCTGTTCTGTGGAACTTTACAGTGAATGATGAGATATGGATTAACGTCCATCCTAATCAATTCCAGTGGTGGTCTGTCCGTCTGTAATCATCTATTGTATGAAAAACTAAATTCCTGAAAGTGGCCAGATAATTAAAACTAACTAAATATCTAGGCCAAATATAATTATTACATCTTATTCTGGTTATTAAGCTCTGTTACAGGTGCAACCACTATTTATAGGTCACGTCATAGGAAGCCCTGACCCAATTAAGGCGTATAAGAACATTGACATCTTTGTATGTCAATGAAATGCTGCCATTAAAACCAGAGCCATTCTAAGTTGTTGTTTTTTAATCGGCCATAGGCAGAGACTTTTATTTAGAAATATTCTCAGGCCTCGGGCAAAAGTACCTGTTGCCTCCCCCTCCCACCCCACATAGTATGACATTTAGTAACTCTCACACTGGAAAAAAGGCTCTTTGAAAGTGAATACATAAGGCAGTAGTCAAATCTGTTAATTATTGACTGGATTAGAACTAAACGAAATAGAATAAATCCAGCACTAATTATAATAAAAAATAAATAAACAACTTAAACAAACAGCAACTTCATGAACCAGTGATTCCCAAAGTGTAGAAACGTACCTCGGGGGGTGGTATGGGTATGGTGGGGTTACGCGCTGTACCGCGCATAGAACATGTACGGCTAAAGTGAAAACAGTTAAATGCGGGGAAACCATGACCCTAACAACAACACTCTATGCAAGTTAATTCTTTAAGAGCATTTTCGAAAAAAAATGCTCTATTGTCCCCGTTTTGTCTGTCTGTCTGTCTGTCTGTCTTTCTGTCTGTCTGTCTGTCTGTCCGTCATCACCCTAGATCTCAACAACCATAAGTCCTAGACCCATGATGTATATATCGAAGTCAACTGATTTTATGACCGCGCCTATAACCAGGCACGGGCTAAAGTTTAAACTCTACTGGTTCCCGCTTGTAGAGAATAAAATATATACTGATTTTAATATTACGCAATGAATGACCCACCAGGGATCGAGGAGTGTCCAGCCTATCACCGATGTGTCCAGTCTCAGATTACTTCAAAGTTCAACATTTGCTCAAGTCACTCATTGTGTTTATCTTATATAGACACAGATTGTCTAGGCTGAGTTATCCATGTCATGGATGAAATCAATAATATGGTAAGATTTAGAAAAAAACAGTGAAGAAATACTAACAGTTCAGTTTAAATCTGTATAAAGTATAAAGTTGTTCAAAGTATAAATGTGTGCAAAGTTTAAATGTGTACAAAGTTAAATGTGCACAAAGTATAATTGTTTGCATGTGCAAAGTCAGAAGTTCAAGTTTTATTTTTTACTTCAGACATCTTATTTT
>JAGDYQ010000080.1:3306756-3356756 GCA_021962125.1 Bulinus truncatus
TTGAAAGTATACCAAAGAAATAAGATAATTGATGTGTTTATATTTCCGGTAAAGTGTTTTATGGAAATTCCTTAAAAATAGAAAAAAAAAAAAAAAAAAACTTTTAACAATAAGCTTTTATTAAAATGCACTAAATTAAGGCTTATAAAAACAGCTCTTTACATCTTACAAATATTTTAATAAATTATCACTAATAAATATATAAAACCGTGGGTGCCAACTTGATATGTCGATCATTTATTTATTTATTCTCTACATATGAACTAATGTAAAGACGTATTTAGTTTGTATATTATATCACACACACCACCAAGTCTATATATGTCAAGTCTATTTATCATTTTTAAAAGCTGGTCTTTAATTCCTAAAAAAAAACTTTACTATTTCGCGCTCTTCTGTACCAGTGCTATACATCTTTCCAAGGTACTTTAATTATGGACTCGAAATTATTGAAACAGTGCATTGTCATGTACAGTTCCCGCGTATATCAAAGTTGATTATTCTTAACAAATGAGAACATTTCAAAATATAGAATTACAACATTTGATATTGTCCCCGAAAACGCCTTAGACCAGACGTGATAAGAAACTTTTTTCAAATAGCTCACACTCGATTTATTAACTTTGACATAAAACCAGGACATAATGATTTATGAAAAAAAACACATGCATTAAATTTGAACAGCCGTCTTGGGCCAAAGGGACAAGTGCTTGGAGATGCAGGGTTTACAAACATAATGCATTAGAGATGCAGGGTTTACAAACATAATGTTGTAGAGAGGTAGGGTTTACAAACATAATGCAGAAGGGATGCGGGGTTTACAAACATAATGCAGTAAAGTTACAGGGTTTTCAAACATAATGGCAATAGAGATGCAGGGGTTTCAAACATACGGCTAATGGGAAATGCAGGGTTTACAAGCATAATGAAGTAGAGGTGCAGGGTTTACAAATATTAGTACCTGAAACTCTGATTTATACAGCAGGATGTCTGGCAGCCATATTTTATCCGAGGGTATCATCACTGATCGAATGTTGTCGTGAGCAGCCGGGTCCCAGTGGGTAGAATATCATTCCATTCCTGAATATAGAGAAAGTGATCTTATTATGTACAGTGGGCTCTGAGCCGTTCCCAATGTTTTAAGACCATACAGGAGGGGCTCTGAAAAAGCTATTTCAGAAGGTCATAGGATACGATGCTAGCTGCTTTATGCATTGGGACATTGAAAGCCTTAAACCAAGGTAAATATGGAAAGCCTAGGTTAAGAAACACTGGGAGCCCTTGTGAAAGATTCATTTGTGTGCCCTATTTAAAGGTAATTTAAGGGCCCTTTGCAAAAACTCTGTTGTTATTATTAAGCCCCTAAAATCTTTGGAAAATGTGGCCCCCCTTTGGTAACTCACAACAAAACATTGAAAATGGCAGCTATGCCATATATTCAGATTAACCTTCATGGAGGAGACCTTCATCATTATGGTCACTGGACAAAGAACCTTTAGAAGAAGGCCCTAGGTGGCTGCATTGTTCCCCCCCCCCCAGACAAGCACTGATCGAGTTGGAATGTTCTATATGTCTAATAGCTGTCTGTATATTCTGATCATGAATACAGTTTTTATTATCATTTCTTTAAATTTCATTCAGTCACTAATACAATTTTGAGGTATATAATATAGGACTCATCAAAAATTGATTTTTAAAAAAAAAATATGAATGGTACTATACCCCCATCGATTTTTCTGCATTTATTTATTTTATATTTAGTACTTACCAATCGATTACATGCTGGCTTTGAATACTTGATTCGATTCGTCACGTCAACTATTTGAATGAGAGATAAGCCGAAGTAGACGGTCATGTTGTCCGACGTGTCTCTGACCGGACGCCCCTGTGTCCCTGTGGGTCATTAGTTTCTCATTAATGGTGGCGTTGTTTCTCATATTACGAAATGTATTGACTTATCCGTGATAGCAGTGGGGTTGTTAGTGTTGTTAGTGTTTTACAGGGTTAGTGTGATGTTGATTGTGTTGGTGGTGTTTTGGGTGTAGTGTTGGTGGTGTTTTGTAGGGTTGATTAATGTTAGTTGTGTTGGTGCAGTGTTTTGTAGGGTTGGTTGTGTTGGTGGTGTTTTCCAGGGTTGGTTGTGTTGATTGTGTTGGTGGTGTTTTGTAGGGTTGGTTGTGTTGGTGGTGTTTGCTGCAGGGTTGGTTGTGTTGTATTGTGTTGGTGGTGTTTTGTAGGGTTGGTTGTGTTGATTGTGTTGGTGATGTTTGTTGGGTTGGTTGTGTTGGTGGTGTTTTGTAGGGTTGAGTTGTGTTGGGGGTGTTTTGTAGGGTTGAGTTGTGTTGAACTTGTTGATGGTGTTTATGGGGTTGGTTGTGTTGAGGTTGGTGTTTTTGTGGGGTTGGATTGTGTTGATTGTGTTGATGGTGTTTTGTAGGAGTTGGATTTGTGTTGGTAGTGTTTTGTAGGGTTGGTTATTGTTGGTGGTGTTTGTAGAGGTTGGTTGTGTTGATTATGTTTTATAGGGTTGGTTATGTTAGTGGTGTTTTGTAGGGTTGGTTGTGTTGGTGGTGTTTGTAGGGTTGGTAGTGTGTTAGGTGGTGTTTTGTAGGGTGGTTGTGTTGGTAGATGTTGGTGGTGGTGTTTTTGTAGGGTTGGTAAGGTGGTGGTAGTTTTGGTTGTGTTTTAGTGCTGTAGCGATGATTAACTCACGCCCGGGGGAAGAATGCCTGCTTTTTTAATCACACCTTTTAGCCCCCATTTTAAGAAAACCATATTAATAACTATATCCCAAACCACCCATATACATTTGGCGCCCCTTTGTGAGTACTTGCCGCGGGCATGATGCCCACTCCCGTGCTCACCTGTCGCTACGCCTCTATTGTGTTAGTAGTGCTAGTGATGTTGGTAGTGTTGGTGGAGTGCTGGTAGTGTTAGTGGGTAGTTGTTGGTAGTGGCAATGTTATCTATTTTGATCGTTTTTGTCTTTTGTTTCAATTAATTTGGAAGACATTTATTCATCCATGTTCCTAACGAATGTGTACACACTTTTTAAGGGCGTTGCACGGACTAAAAGAAACTCAAGCGGAGGACTATTTTATTAGGTCAGGCCACATTGGATTTATAAAAAAAAAAAAATTTCTTACAGATTGAGGGTTTCGAACTTTATATGGGGAGCTGGTAGGTATATACAGTAAATAGGTTTATAGGTGGATATTTAGATTGATAAACTTAGATTGAACAAGATCTAATCTGAATCAAATGTTTTAAACATTTCGATTACTATGTGAACTCATAAACAGACGGTTAATGATGAAATGAAGTCTACAATAGGGATTGAATTTCTTTAGAATGTTGGTTTCCAACTTTTGTGATGGTGAGAAGTTTTAAGAAGTCATACATCTGACAGTTCATACTCTAGTGGTGTTTTGCTCCAATATTAAGTTAAGACACTAACACACATGTAATTACACTATCAAGCTCCAAGTAGATGTTTTATGTCTGTTTGCTCGTTGCCTTGCATCTCGTATTTCTTCTTTGAAGATTAAATCTGAAATATTTTCTCCGTGGACATGAATATGGCGATTATCTAACATGATCATATGATGATAACCTTTGAAACGTGTGATTGGACCATTAAGAGGAAAATGAAAGTATTATTAAAATATAAATCAGTTCATTGAGTAGAATATATTTTCAGTGAGATAAGTTTTAATTAGTATTATTTAATATTAGCTGTACCCTGCAAAAACCTTTGCATAGATTTATATCCCCTTAGGCTTGATCGGTAGCTGCGTTTTGTCTGGCCCCCTTTTGCTTATTTGCTCTACCTAGTTAAAGTTATTTCCTGCCCCCACTGCTATTGTTTGGCCCCCTGCTGTAGAATGACTGACCCCCTGCTGCAGAATTTTCACGCTACGGGGCTGTATCTAATCCAAATTCTAATAAATTTGTGATTATGGTTTTCTTTGACAAATCTAACACCAGTGACATCTGCTCAATGCCTGAAATTATATTGTCTTGTCGGCACGTATAGAAATTGCAACTGAATTATTTGCTTCACGAACAGTGTCTTCCCGCAAGAGAGACCCACATTTCAGTCATAGTGTTTTGTGTAGTTTCCGACAGGCCCACAGATAGAAATTTCGGGCCCCTAGGTAGGGCTATCACTGGCCTCTCATTGCTGATAATAATATTTTCAAAAGTTGATTGGCCAGCTCAGTCGGGGCCTGAAACTCGCCCCTAAAAACTCGCCGGACCCCTGGGCATTTGCCCCCCCCCCTCTCGGCGGCACTGGTTGCAAGGATATACTTAGCACTACAAGAACCAATTAACAAATTATTATCTAGAACTTTATCTCCATATTCCAACATGAAACTCCCTAACAGATCGTAAAAATTACCAGAATGTGATTCATTTCAACGAAGTGCCAAGAATTATGCATGCCGCAAAAAAAAAAAGGATTGTAAAAATGGAGGGACCTTGGTTGTTGCAATTTTCTTAGATTTGTCTTCTAAATGATGAGTTCTTCAGATCATCTATAAAAACTGCTTTGGCTACCAATAGTGCAACAAAATAGCTTGCATCCCTAATAAGAGCCTTTTGTGCCATCAATACTTTAAATCTTTAAATTGTGTGCATGGTTTGATGACAAAGCCCCCTGAACTCCCTAGGATTACTTTTTGCGGAAACAACACGCAACATTTGTAAAAACTGCCTTTTAACATTTTCAAGTATACAACCCACGATGAATAGTCTGATAACCAAGCATATCTAAAACCACTTTTCCACCACTGTCAGGTCTAAAAATCATAATTTTTATCAGGGTCTAATAATCAAGGATCAGCAGCAATTTCAACTCATTTGAAAGGTTCCTATGTCAAGACATACCTTCCAATATTTAATTTAGGAAACGAGAAGAAGTGACAGCGACAATCAAATTAGAAATAGTTTCTTCAGTTGTGTCTGGCTGTTGAACTTGTACTGTTGTCCTCAATGCATATGGCAATTATGATGCTGCAGACGACCTAAAATCTTCTAATAACGGCTATTCGGATTTCCGCGATTTCTCTACTTTTCGTTTCTATTGAGCCTGTACAACAATTTCTGAAATTCATCTTTTCATATTAATTTAGGATAAATTTAAAAAATCACTCGGTGGCTGACGATTATAAACTAACAAGAATTGCCAGATTAAAAAAAACCAGAAACATAAAACATTTCAAAGGTCAAATCCAAGCTACAGAAGGCCCAAATTAAACCACCAAAGAAATTAAAATCGGAACATGCTTGTGCTTGTAGTCAAAATGTTTGAATTTTCAAATACATTATTTATGTCAAAATAAATAATTAATGTTATACTTAACTTGGATTTAATTGAGGAAATAAACCTGTATGGCATTATTGTCAGTTAAAATTAAAAAAAAACGGATATTTTGCCCCTTTTTGGAAAAATTCCTAGCGACGCCCATGGTGTCATCCAATATACGAGTTATCTAACTTTACTCAGTAATACATAAGGTACATTAAAACAATTTGATACTAAATACCTGGGGGAAACGCAACGTATGGCGGTCGAACCGTACTACGATCAAATTGTAAATGTTATAACGTCCGTGGGTCAAACTGTTCCAGGTCAAAATGTCCTGACACCCCGTAATGAAATACTCAATGGCAAAGACGTGTTTCAACGGACAGTCTTTGATTAGAAAATCTTTAAGAAAAATGCCCGAGCTTTTGCTTCCCATATAAAAAAATATTTTTGCTGTTCATGGCGGTAGATATTGTCTTCCAAGTTGACCACTAGGCTCACAATAAATTTGATCTAAGTAAAAGGAAATATTTTTTTGTTTCTATTTAGTACATTTTCTATTTCTAAAAAAGATTTTGTATACATTTTATTTATACCATTGATTTGGTGAGTAAAATTCAACATCACCTAAGCAGATGATGTCTAGAATTTATCCCGTTACAGTAGCCACGGCCGGCTAGTCATTAAATACTGGATGGACATGGGGGGGGGGGACTTTCACTAGGACTTGAAACAATCCCAAAAGGTTTCTCATTACACCGCACGACCACCGTCCCCAGACTTGACAGCACAAAAACTACAGCAATCAAAAGTGGCTAAAGAAATGATCTACACAACAAATGATCTACACAACAAATGATCTGCACAACATATGATACGCACAACAAATGATCCACAACAAATGATCTTAACAACAAATGTTCTACTCAACCGATGATCTACAAAACAAATGATCCACACAACAAATGATCTACACAACAAATGATCTACAAATTATGATCTACACAACATATGATCTACTACAACAAATGTTCTACTCAACAGATGACGAAAAGTTATTTGAAACTAAAACTAAAGTAATAATTATTAACGCTATATTCACAAAAATTGTGACAAAAGTGAAAGATGAGACAATGACACTGTTTTTTTTATTCGTCAAATAATTAAAAAAAAAATCATTAAATCACAATTTGATTTTGTTTTCTATTTGTTGTTATTTTTATTTGCTGATATGTTCGGTATATTTGATATGTTCAGTATATTTGATATGTTCAGTATATTTGATATGTTCAGTACATTTGAATGTTCAGTATATTTTGATATGTTCGATTTATTTCATATGATTGGTATGTTTTGCCATGTTCGGTATGATTACGGAAAATAAAAATAAAAAAAAAAAATTCATCCGGACTCACTGTGTACTATTAACCCAGAGACTGTCTTGATATCTCATGCGGGAAATATCGGGCCACTGTTCATTAGTGTCAGAATGTTGACATTCATAGAAACTGTTTGACTTTGTTCACAGCGGCCTCTCACAACTAAACATATGGTATGGTCCTTTAGCCATTGTTTTTAATTGTGCTTCACCTCGTCCAGTCTTTAACAATCTGGCTGACGACTGAAATGTGTTTTGCCCAGAAGTGAAGTTGGGTGACCGCGGAGCGAACAGAGGTGGGTCTTGGCATTACGGTTAAATACTCAAGGCCCTGAGGCCCAGTAGCGTTAGAAGGGCTCGGGCTCTATAAAATGCTAGTTGCAAACTGCCATAGTTGTAAGCCGCCACACCTACCGCCCATACCCTAGTTACGCCTACGCCCCAGTTACTAATCCTTAAAATGAATAATTTTAAGACTTTACAGCTTGAAGACAAATTGGAAATAAGTTTGCATTATAAATTCCGTTCCGTTGATGAAACCAAATGTGAAAGTTTCTTACAAATTAAAAACATAGCTTGAAGGGAGAGAATTGGAGATGGAGGATCATTTTTTAAAAAAACAACAACTAAATGTAACTTGTTCCGGTCTGATGATTCTGTTGACACGCCCCCAGAATCTGATGAATCTATTTTCTGATTCATTAACAGCGTAGAGCCAACGATGTAGAAAATCGTCTAATGCCGCGGCTCTGAAATTTTTTGGCAAAAGTACCCAGAAGGGTTGCAGAAAGTGTGTCCACCGGTAACCTCTCCACGTAAGTTCTTCAAATTCTTAGTTTGTTTTTAAAACGAATATTATATGCAACTGTGTACCCCTGCATAAGCTTTTTTAAGAGCATGAGAACCGTTTCGACATAAAAAATGTTGATCAAACTCTATTGTCCCCGTAAAATATTGTGAAAGAACAAACGTGTCATTTTGTCTATTGTCCCCGTTTGTCTGTCGTCTGTCTGTCCGTCCGTCTGTCCGTCATCACCCTAGATCTCAACAACCATAAGTCCTAGACCCATGATGTATATATCATTTTGTAGGTCTTGGCCTGCCAAGAAATGACTTTTTTCCATTTCGCGATCTGACCTCTCCAGGGCCGTAAAGGGGGCCTTATAAAGTACCGTTTTTTACTATATAAGCTATATTAATAATGGACCGCCTATATCTCAGCAACCATAAGTCCTAGACCCATGATGTATATATCATTGTGTAGGTCTTGGCCTGCCAAGTGTACATCAAAAGTCCATTTTCTGCGATTTGACCTCTCAGGGCCAAAATATAAGAGTTTTTTTTATGTACCGTTTTGCTTATATTTTTAAATATAAATAATAAAAGCTAATCAAAGGGGCGTAATCATTATTTATTTTTGTAACAGTTATTCAACATGACTTACTTCCCGTACTTTATATAAACATTCAACAATTGACGGAGTTTTCGGACGATTAAATGACTACAATTTAGAATGTTTCAATTATGAGTCCTATTTCAGTGACCACAAACCACTTGTAGTTAGATTTAAGAGAAAATAATTTTGTTTTCAAATATAAAAGAAACGTCCTTTTAATATCTTTTTTTCAGATATATGCATTACACAATTGAATTTATAAACATTTCCAAAATTTACAAATATTTACTGAAAGATTAACAAACGTACTGATACATAACATGAAAATGCGCTAACACGTCCTGTGTCCAGAATGGAACAGGCTTAATTGCTTGTTTTTTTATTGTATTATTGTTTTCTCAATAAATTTAATAATAATAATAATAATGAAGCCATAAAAAGATAAGAGAACAAAGAAATTCAACGGAAATTGAAATGAAAATGAAACTATAAAATTTAAAGTGGTTATCATTAAAATATATCAAGGATTAAAAAATAAATAATTATTTATGATTAAAGGTAAGAAGTTTAAGATCAAAAACATAAAAAAATAAAACAATAACTGAAAGTAGCAGAAACTATTTGATTTTTTTTTGTGCAGTATCGATTGTTTGATTTCTGTCCGCGACTGGAGAACATATCGTTAGGGACAGCAAAACATGGGGGGAGCGGGGCGTGGGGAGTGGGGTGAGGATGTGCTGATAAATAAATGAATAGAAAAGAATGTGAAAATAAGAGAAAAAAGAATAATTGTAATATTTTGTTGTTGTTGTAATTATCAAAATAGTTTTAAAATTCAATTCAAATTCATACAAGACAAGTGAACACCACAAAGTGAACTTTACAAAGTGAACAACAAGTGCTGATGGTTTAATTGAGACATTTGTTTCAATAATGGACACACGTCACTTCTGTCAGTGGCCCCATATTTCTATCGGTGGCCCCATATTTCTGTCGGTGGCCCCATATTTCTGTCAGTTACCCTGACTTTTTCTCGATGGCCTCTATCAGTATCTTTATTTACTCAGTAAAATAGGCAGAAAAAGTTAACAGATAAAAAAAACAAAATAAGATAATGACCAATGTTTTGCTCACAGATTCACCGAGTTTCATTCCTAATCTGTTTCTCTATTTAATTAGGTGAAATTCAACAAAATAATTACTGCATGAAAAAAGTATGAATTTAATTTGTTCATTTAATTGGTTAATTTAAAAAAAATTGCGCATATTAATTACGTTAAAGTTGTCTTAAGAACAATGGTTAGTTAAAGGCTGAGGAATAGAGCCAGCCTGTCTTATAAAACTGTGGATTAGTTGAAGTCACAGAGATAAGGCCAGCCTGTCTTATAAAACAATGGTTGGTTGAAGTCTGAGGAATAGAGCTAGCCTGTCTTATAAAGCAATGGTTGGTTGAAATCTGAAGAATGGGAGGCCAGCCTGTCTTATAAAACAATGGTTAGTTGAAGTCTGAGGAATAGAGCCAGCCTGTCTTATAAAACAATAGTTAGTTGAGAAGTCAGAGGAATAGAGCCGGCCTGCTACTTTAAAAAAAACATTCTGAGTCAAACACAATCCATTGCACGGAATGTCGCCTTAATCTGATAAGTAAAGTAAACATTGAAGGAAAATGTCCCTGGACAAAGGTGGAACATGTGGTCAATGTGGTCAATTTTGACAAGCAACAAACACTGTCAATTGTGGACGTGGTGAGGATGAGGGAGGGAGGGAGGGTTGGGCAAATATTTCATTCTCTGGCTGCTACGTATTGGTCCACATTGATTGGGGTTCGGAAGGGGGTCTTTTTTGTGTATTCACTCCAATGTAAACATTTCGGGTCTAATTTATTAAGTTAAATGTGAGGTTTATTAGTTCTTGAAATCAATGGTTGAACCCAAGTGAAGAATCCATGACCTGCTGACCGCTGGCTTAAGTTGGACAATTTTTTTTTATATACTTATGTTGTAATATTTTGTTATTATTGTGAAATAGAAAGCAGGAGAGCAAAAGAACGATTTTTAAGTAAGATGACCTTTGTATATCATATATTTATAAATAGATTTTGAAAAAAATATAGATAAATAGATAGATAAAACGTAAACAGAACAAAACAATAGATGTCACTGTTAAATAAAGTAAAATTTGATAATCAACTCATATCCACCATATATAGATAGGAAGATAGATGGATAGATGTGATAAATAGATTGATAAAATAGGTCTTTAGTATTATTTATTAACTAGCTTACACGGCCGCCGCGAGGGATGGGCCTTCCAATACACACATCAGGGGCCCACAGCCAAATGTTGGACCTTTATGTTTAGGTATGTTGATGGGGTACATTATGACAGAGGAAGACCTGTTGTCAACGTCGTCAGAGGCTGATCATTCCTGTTTGTGGCCCTATAAATTACAAACTTACAACACTATCTTGAGATCAACATTGTCTTTATATTGTTTTTTTTTTTCCAAAAATAGGTCTATTTCAAGACTGACTACATGTCTTACATTTTTAAGTTTACAATAGAACATGAAACTATCTATATAACTTAATCTGGAATTGTTTTTTTTTTTTTTAGCATACAACTTTTTTGAATCAAGTGCTTATGTTTCTGATTCCAGAATGGTCCACTGCCAATCTGGACAAGTTGAAAGTGCCATTCGCAAGAAGTGACCTCACACAGATGGAGATGTCAACTCAGCTCGACCAGAAAATTGACAAAATGTTTTCCGAAAATATGAACAGTTTTATTCTCCTTGTTCTACATTTACATTTAGATAGTTAGCTAGCTCAGCTGTTTAGATAGTTAGCTAGCTCCACAGCTGTTTAGATAGTTCATCAGATAGTTAGCTAGCTCAGCTGTTTAGATAGTTAGCTAGCTCAGCTGTTTAGATAGTTCATCAAGAAGATAGTCAGCTACCTCAGCTTTCAGAGAGATGGGACTAAAAATAACGAAACTATTAAATTACGAGTTATAAGTTTGCGAGTGTTTAGTATACAAAATGAACGAAAATATCAAGTTTGAAAAAGAAACTATAAAAAATTATTGCAGGTTACAGACAAAGCTGGATAGATGTATATGTGGGATATTTGAATAACTTTTAAATAGAGTAATTGGAGTTTGCATCATTTAAGTAAAACTTTTGAATGACACTTAAAAATACCGGCATACGATTATTTAAATATCACAACTCTATCTATCTATCTATCTATCTATCTACCTATCTATCTATCTATCTATCTATCTATCTATCTATCTATCATCTATCTATTCTGTTCTATCTATCTATCTATCTATCTATCTATCTATCTATCTATCTATCTATCTATCTATCTATCTATCTATCTATTTATTTATGTATATATCTATGTATCTATCTATAGATATTTAAAGAGGTTTCTATAATCTCCTTTCGTCGCGAGAGATTCTGATCGCATTGTCTGAACTATTTGTAAAGATATCGTATCGTTTTCATTCAAAACAAATCAGTTCATAGTACATAGATATGTGTTGACCAGTGATTAACAAAAAAGTCACATCTTACCTGCGTCACAGTTGACCACACGTGAAAAAGGCACAGTCAATAAAATGAGTAAGTAACTTAATTTTACTACTGGGACTTGATCACCACTAAAGTTAAGTTCGTCCTGTCCATCAACTGATGTGCTCCATCCACTGTCCATCTTTTAAAACAGTTAACTTTTAAAAAAAAATCAAACTCAATATTTTTATCACCAATATTTAATTTATCAAATTGGAAATGAAACCAGACTTGGTTAGTGTTTTCCAATTGACAAAATGTAGGTCACTACACCTGCTGAAAAAATCAATGATGTATTTTTTGTTCACAAATTTAAACTGCGGTCAGTGAGCTGTTGAACGCACCGATGGGCACGTGAACATTTTGGCTTAGTATTGGAAGAAAAATTTTTTCCTCACCACGCGAGAAAAGGGCGAGAACTGGCGTGATTTACTACCAAGAGAGTTGTGAGACGCTGTAATGGACGGTGCACTGGAGATGAACTAAACCTGTAGATATTACAATTATAATAAATATTATTATTTCATTTAAAAAAAAAACAATGAATTTGTTTCTTTGACATTTTGATTTCATGTCATTCTAATGAAATATTCTTGCCCTGCGTTATAATGATGTAAAATTTGAATTTACGTTTATTCAAACGGGAAATAAAGAAACACAAGTTTTAATATATAAACAGGTGGCGTGGAAATAATATTTTGTTTTTTAATAATAAATATTTATTATCCGATGTTTTTTGTTCAAATAAAATAAAAACAAAGCATATACGTATCTCAATTAAATTAAGTCACACATAAAATAGTGACACTATAAAGAATGCAAATTTTAATGCTAATATGCAACATGTCAAGCGATATTCCTCTAACAATCAAACAAAATCATTCGGAAATCGTTACAAGACCTGTCACAGACAAACACGCAAACATCTCAACATTGGTCAGCAATGACTATACCGCGCTGCCCACTCAGTTACTAGTCACTGTTGCTTCACTTATCTATTTCTAACACGGTTCACTCAAGCGTGAAGCCATAACGACTATTAAGCACCAAGTGACTGAAGTGGGGGGGGGAAGTGGCAAGCAGAGCGTTCAATTCAACAAGTGGGGCCCCGTTACTGCAGCCCTCAAGTAAAGAGGGGAGTGTGAATTGGTTTACCTGTCATGGGTATAATAAATCTGTAGAATTTCTTGATGTATTTATGATGTATAGTTGTGTATATATATTCTGTTGTGTGGAACTTTACAATGAATGATGAGATATGGATTAACGTCCTTCCTAATCAATTCCAGTGGTCGTCTGTCCGTCTGTAATCATCTATTGTCTGAAAAAGTGGCCAGATAAATAAAACTAACTAAATATCTAGGCCAAATATAGTTATTACATCTTATTATGGTTATTAAAGCTCTGTTACAGGCGCAATCACTATTTATAGGTCACGTCATTGGAAGCCCTGACCCAATTAAGGCGTATAAGAACATTAGGATCTTTGTATGTCAATGAAATGCTGCCATTAAAACCAGAGCCAGTCTAACGTTGTTTTTTTTTAATCGGCCATAGGCAGAGACTTAGACATATTCTCGGGCCTTGGGCAAAAGTACCTGTTGCCCCCCCCCCCCCACAACTTAGTATAAGATTTAGTAACTCTCATACTGGAAAAAAGGCTCTTTGAAAGTATTTACCTAAGGCGGTCGCCAAATTTGTTAATTATTGACTGGATTAGAACAAAACGAAATATAATAAATCCAGCATTAATTATAATAAAAAATAAATAAACAGCTTAAAAAAAACAGCAACTTCATGAACCAGTGTTTCCCAAAGTGTAGTAACGTACCTGGGGGGTGGTGGTATGGTTATGGGTATGTTGGGGTTACGCGCTGTACCGCGCAGAGAACATGTACGGCTAAAACCGTACCGCGCAGAGAAAATGTACGGCTAAAACCGTACCGCGCAGAAAACATGTACGGCTAAAACTGTACCGCGCAGAGAACATGTACGGCTAAAACTGTACCGCGCAGAGAACATGTACGGCTAAAACTGTACCGCGCAGAGAACATGTACGGCTAAAACTGTACCCCGCAGAGAACATGTACGGCTAAAACTGTACCGCGCAGAGAACATGTACGGCTAAAACTGTACCGCGCAGAGAACATGTACGGCTAAAACTGTACCGCGCAGAGAACATGTACGGCTAAAAATGTACCACGCAGAGAACATGTACGGCTAAAACTGTACCGCGCAGAGAACATGTACGGCTAAAACTGTACCGCACAGAGAACATGTACGGCTAAAACTGTACCGCGCAGAGAACATATACGGCTAAAACTGTACCGCACAGAGAACATGTCGTACGGCTAAAACTGTACCGCACAGAGAACATGTCGTACGGCTAAAACTGTACCGCACAGAGAACATGTCGTACGGCTAAAGTGAAAACAATTAAATGCGGGGAAAACTATAACTCTAAGAACAATACTATATGCAAGTTAATTTATTTTTCTTACTAGGTGGTCCACAGTATTATGTGGGACGGGTGGCCGAGTGGTGTAGATACTCGACTGTCGACCTGAGAGTCCTGGGCTCGATCCGCGGTGATGACCCATGGGAATTTTTCCAGGTGAAATTTGGTGCAAAGTCGTCCCACATGTCCATCGAGCTTTAAAATGGGTACCTGACTTTAAGTTGGGGGAAGTAAAGGCGGCTGGGGCGTTGTGCTAACCACACAATCCCTTCATATGCCGAGGTTATAGAAACAGATGAATTCCACACTTCATTTGCCCCGATGGCCCGTTGGGGTTAAGGGAACTTTACTTTTTTTTTTACACAGTATTATGAAAATAGAAAAAAAAATGGGGTACATTGACGACGACAGTTTTGGAAACACTGCCGTGGACTACGAAAGACGGACGTCGAAAGGCATTAAGCTGTTATGAAATATTTCAATTCTCTTAAACTTCGAAGTTTGTGTCTCGATTTCGAAGTCAACTGATTTTATGACCGCGCCTAAAACCAACCACGGGATAAAGTTTAAACTCTACTGGTTCCCGCTTGTAAAAAATAATATATATATTGATTTTAATATTAAGCAATGCAATCCCACCAGGGATCGAGGAGTGTCCAGCCTATCATCGATGTGTCCAGTCTCAGATTTCTTCAAAGTTCAACATTTGCACAAGTCACTCATTGTGTTTATCTTATATAGACACAGATTGTCTTGCCTGAGTTATCCATGTCATGAATGAAATCAATAATTTGGTAAGATTTAGAAAACACATTGAAGAAATACTAACAGTTCAGTATAAATCTGTACAAAGTATAAAGGTGTTCAAAGTATAAATGTTTGTAAAGTTAAATGTGAACAAAGTATAATTGTTTACATGTGCAAAAGTCATAAGATCAAGTTTTATTTTTTGCTTCAGACATCTGATTTTACACAGATTTACCCCTGAGGTTCGTACGGCAAGGGAATGAACTGTGAAAATATTATTGTTTTACTGAAACGGAAATTATCTTCCCATAAGAGTTAATGCTACATATCGAATTATCAAAATTTTTTGATAGAGCAAACGATTATATTTGAATTCCCACCAGGATGTAAATATTTTTTTTAATAATTTGAAATCACTTAGGCAATACAATTAATTTTATAGCTATCTGAGAAAATAATAACATTTATACTAACTTCTGTTATGTATTTATAAGAAAGTTGAGGTGTCAATAACTAAAGAGTTTAGGTTAAAGAATATTAGTTGAAATTAAAACAATGGTATCCATAGCAGTACAAATTGAGGTTGAGCAGTTTTTGGTAAGCATTTGGTAATTAATCGGAATGGTCAAGTACAGTGGTTCCCAAATGGTCCATACGACCCTCAGGGGATCATTCAGGGGGTCCGTGGAAAAGTAAAATTCATTTGGGGGGGAGGGTCCTTGAACAACTTCTGGGGGTCCGCAAAAGGTTTATGTAAAATAGTAAAATTAAGATCCATTTTTATTATTATGGAAATTAAAGTAAAAAAAAAAACTAGCAGCGCAAGCTACTTAAGCTTATAACAAGCATGGCACGTTGCAAGACAGACGGCCGAAAACACGTTTACTCAGGAATGGAATAACGCCGCTGCATGCACTAACTTAGCTATAACAATATAGACAAAAGCTATAATTGAGTTGTACATCGTACATCGAATTAAGTTCTTTGTTATGCTGATTCAAAGTGTATAAACAAAAGTTCCCAGTCTTAGACAAAACAATATAAGGAATTAACGTTTTTTTTTTCAAACAGTTTAAGAAAAATATTTGAAAACACCGTCACTGCAACAACTCATAGGGACAACATCTATATAATTTCTGTTGCTGCTGACGGTGCTCCGGCAATGGTAGGACGATACCTAGGCTTTCTGTACCGAATGTATTTTGTCGCAAAAAAATCTTAGTGAACGTTTTCATAGATCACTAGATTAACTCATTAAAGCAGTTAATAAAGTCAATGCCTTAAATGAGAGATATAATTTTATCAACTTTGAAAAAAATGACGAAGACTATAACCGTTAAATCGATTGTATGCACTCTTAGATTCAGTGTAGGAATTACTGGAACGTAAAGACAATGATTTGCAATACAATTTAATAATTTAAAAAAATGACTGATTCATTTGAAAATTTAACGAAACTAATTTGAACCTGAAAGGTAACAAATTAAATTCAATCAAAACTAAAAAGCGTAACGTCTGCGTTTGTGGCAAAACTTTTTCTGTGCAAACAAAACTTGGAAAGATGTTTATGTTTTCAGTTTCCAAATATTTCAAAATTGCAAAATAAAGTTGAAGATAAGCTCGCTTCAGTGGCGCAACCAGCAAAAATTGCTGGGGGGGGGGGCTCACATTATGAAAAAAGACAGTTTAACAGTCTATTTTGTAACTTTATAACATTAATTATGTATTGATGATTTTGTCTGGGGGGGGGACTCAAGCCCCCCCCCCTGCCCTCCCCCCTGGTTGCGCCACTGGCTCGCTTACTGTTAACACTTAACATCTCTTTATACAGACTTGAACCAAAGATTTGAAGATATTCTTCTCTTGGATATTACCGACAGGGTGTACAGTGTACACTGTACAGCCATTTCGCGCGTAGACAAACTCAGATCCTAAACACAGATGAATCCTTACTAATACAGGATTGGCTTATTGGCATATCTACAAATGAGGAACTTAAACCAATCTTTAACATGGATACCACAAATTCTGGTTATAAAAACAGATCCCAATTATATATCCTGCGTTATGGATTATTTTTACAGAATTTGTTGACTGCTTTTCCGTCTTAGTATTTGGTAAAACGTGGATTCAGTGCCGTTATGTAACTCATTACATACACACATTCACACACACACACACAAAACAAAAAAGACCAGAAATTAGTGCTCTTGGGTATTTGCGGTCACTACTCACAAACATTGAGCTGGACATAAATGCACTTATCAAATCATATCATCTCATCAAGTTCAAGCAAGTCATTTTTTTCAAACAAAAAATTATAATTTCAATAAATAATTCTTCAACAAAATGTTTTTTTTTAATATGTAATTTTCATACCATGGATTTATGTAGCTTTTTCACTTGGGGGTCCGTGGGCAAGTTTTGACTATAAAAAGGGGTCCATGGGTCAAAAAAGTTTGGGAACCACTGGTCTAGAATGACTGCCAGTCAATCACTAGATAGTAAGTCCGTCAGTCGGACTAAGGGTTGGGGATTCAGTCAATTTTTCATAAGGATGTTTTTCTCAGTAGCTGATGTAATTTCAAGTGGCTCAAATTTCTTGAAGCTTACCGTCACTGACCTATAACCTTTTTATCGCAATGACTTGTTGGACCATGAGCCCTGCAACTTATAGACTTGTCGGACCATGAGCCCTGCAGCTTATAGACTTGTCGGACCATGAGCCCGGCAGCTTATAGACTAGTTTGGCCATGAGCCCTGCAGCTTATAGACTTGATGGACCATGAGCCCTGCAGATTATAGACTTGATGGACCATGAGCCCTGCAGCTTATAGACTTGTCGGACCATGAGCCCGGCAGCTTATAGACTTGTTGGGCCATGAGCCCTGCAGCTTATAGACTTGATGGACCATGAGCCCTGCAGCATATAGACTTGATGGACCATGAGCCCTGCAGCATATAGACTTGATGGACCATGAGCCCTCCTCCTGCAGCTTATAGACTTGTTGAATCATATACTCTGCATATTATAGACGCTTGTTCGTGTTCCCTACAGTTTTTAGACTTGTTTGACCTTGCACCTATAACAAATGTTAATCATGACCTTTGAGACTATTGGCCTCTGGCACCCTATGGTCTTTACAGAGTTTGATATAAATTATCTGCGAAAATAAACTGCAATTAGCATTCAGTGATACGTTTAAAAGTATGTCCCTGTATACAATTGATCCTTTTTTTAAATAAGACTTTGAAAAGCTTTAAATAATTTTCTCAATATTGAAAAGCTTTAAATAATTTTCTCAATATTTAGCGTTTTATGCGATTAAAAGAAAAATTTTTACCAATCAAACAAAGTAATGTTCTAAACATCTAAATATTTTAATTCTGTTCTTGTGTGTTTGGGAGGGGAGGGGGGTAGAGGTTTTAGGATTATCGATTAATACCACAAGAGTTGCCACACGCTGTTGTTTCCTTTCTTATTTCCCCTTGTGTACACCTCCGGTATTGTTTCTTCTTATTGAGTGGCACATGACCACAGAAGACAGTCCCAAGTCATTTCCTGGGTGTGTTTTTAAAGTTTTGTGTCTATCATGGAACTGACCGGCGCAGTTAGCCACATAGAATAGAAGACTGGGAATCGACCAGCAACAGATTAAACGACGGATACACTATTGTAGCAGGCAAGATATGTTACAAATTTAATTTTGACTGTTGTACCAAATTGAGGAAAATGTTTTAACACTATTTCGGTATCTAAGCTTTAAATTGTACCAGAACTATATTCTTTTTTAAATTTCGAGCCAGTGATATTTTAAAAACGGTATTTTTTTTAAAGGGTTTGCTGTTGAATTTTTTTTTTTAAATTATTTACGAGAAATAGAATTAGCAATACAAGTAATTTTTTTTCTGTAATCGTTTGACATTTACATTGTTTGGTTTTTTTCGGTCATGTATTGCTATAATGTTATTTTGTTTCATTTAGTTTTACGCAACAAGATAATGACAGAGCTGTATTTCATTTATAAAGCCGGGACCTAGACATTATTCTTCACACATACTGTTACAATGTTGTTGAGATGGTACCCCATAGAGATTAATAACTTTAAGAGAAAAAAAAACGTTTCATCATGTTTATCGACTATTAGTCACATTCTCTTCTTTGTGTGTGTGTGTGTGTGTGTGAATCTATACTTATAGACATTTATAAACAATCCAGTCATTATTATTGAGAGGGGCTCCAGTTTACCCCATATTTTCTTACGGTGGCTAAGTTATATCTCATCTTTACTTAATTGTTTGCTATGAAAATCTTAATCTGACAATGAGGTAGTATACTACGCTAGCCAGCCTCTCCTGCCTACCAATAGTCACAAACACAGACTACTCGCACACACACACACACTCTCCTACACACTCAGACTCACACGCCCCCCACGCACACACTCCCCCACACACAGAATCAGACACTGTCCCGCACACACTTTAACACTCTGACATGATGTCGGCCCAATAATGTCTTGAAACTGCTGCAGGCAAACCACTGGAATATTTTCTTTTTTTTTTAGTACAGGATTTAGTTGTGAAATGGAAAAAAAAGTGTTCTTTTGTCGTGTTATAAGAGTAAAATAGCCTTCTTGTTTGATATGGGATGAACGGCATGTTGATAAGATCAATTAATACTTGAGAGCTTATTTCACATGAAATACACCGGACACAACTTTTTACCAAATTACATGTGAGGTTTCGTTGATTGGATTAAAAAAAAAATACATAGACATTTCTTCTTGAAATGACGCTTCCTTCTGTAAACATTATTTGTGTGCGTTTCATTGTTTTTATTGTTTATTGCGTTGTTTCATTATTTTACATGTAGATTTGGTTTATAACACCTGAACTTTATTTGATACATTGTTACAGATGTGCATCATTTGCAATAGTTTGATATTAAAAAAAAAAAATCAAAATTAAAATGTCTAGACCTGAGCCTTTGAGACAGTCACCAGTAGCGGTTTTCTGTACGCGAGGGGGGGGGGGGAAGGGTGTGTGTGGGTTGCGGTTCAGTACGAAGGGTCATGTGCAAGTATCATAGACCGAGTGGGGGAGGCAGGGGGTAGTAGAATATTATTTTGCGTCCCCCCCCCCCAATCTGTTTGTAAGCGGGCGCGGGGGGGGGGGGGGCTTGACGCGGTTGACCTCAACCGGCGTTCTGTGGTACACTAGTGTGTCGCGAGATGGTAGTATGTATGCCAAGCAAAGACTTAATACTTAACACATATGTTCAAAATATCTTCATATGTAATATTAGTGTGGCCCAAAATAATTTTTTGTCAAATTTTTTATGGAGCATTTTGATTTTTTGTTTCCTTTGAAAACAAAACAGCACAGAAAAAATGTCATGAATATATGACTTTAATTAGTACTGCCTCATCGACATTGAGATTTTAAATTATTTTGAATGAATTTTGAATGTGAGTATGTGAGTAAGCACACAGAAAATGCTAGAAGGTTCTGGAAAGTTTTTGAAAAAAAATGTAAACATTTCTAGAAGGTTCTGAAAGGTTCTATGAAATCTCTAGAAAGTTCTAGAAGTTCTAGAAAAACGAGGAAAACTTGAGAAGGTTCCGGGAAATTCTAGAAATCTCTAGAAGTTTTGATTCAAATATAAATAGCCAGCTTCGCCAGTGCATTTTAATTTAGTTATAAAAATCAAGTGTTATAAGATCAAATGTTGCGGTTATATAAACATCATTCATTTAGTTATGACTGCTAGGTCGAAAAGTGTTGTTCATCACTGGCATAGAAGTTTACACAACTTCTGTTTATTGAGCCAGGTACTTCCTCTAACTTAGCCTACTGGCCCATTCAATGTTTACAAACACAGCCGTCTGGCAGTCAGTTGGTACAATTGTTTCATGAACTATTTCTTTGTTTGTATACTTGTGGAGTTGACATGCGAAAGCTTTGATTGGGCGGTACTTCCCTCATTTAGACTGCTTGCCAATAGTATGTTTACAAACACAGTCGTCTGGTTGACATTCGGTAGAATTTTTTTCATGAGGACATAATCATGTCCGTTGATTTAGGTACTTCCCCTAATTGAGCCTACTGGCCAATGGTATGTTTACAAACACAGCCGTCTGGCAGTTAGTTGGTACAGTTTTTTCATGACCTATTTCTTTGCTTGTATACTGTCCAGTGGACATGCCAATTTTTACTGAGCTAGGTACTTCCCCTAATTGAGCCAACTGGCCAATGGTATGTTTACAAACACAGCCGTCTTCAATAAGACATTTTGGGGTAGTACAACTGGACCGAATGCGCTGCTATTCAAGCGCTTTAAGACGTTTTGGCCAAAAATAAGGCAGGCAGAATTTAGTATATGCCACAATGTTCGACTGGCGCAAAATCTCAAGCCATTAAAAGAAGAAGTCATCACATTTTGTTCAAATATCCTCCAAATGAAAGACAAATCAAGATATTTGCCACGTGAAGATTACAAAGAACTTCTGACTCTGAATCTTATCTTCCTGGGAGGAATTCCCCCCTTGGGGTGCGTTTTCGTGTTCCAGGAGCTTATCACCATGCAAGGTAGATGTCTAAAATAATCTACATCATGAAGACTTATCTCTTCCGTCATCAATTCAAGCTGTCTAATCATGAAGACAGATCAATTGGAGAATTCAGTATCTTGGCATCCTTGGTTTACATTAAAGCTTGGTTTCAGTGTCCCACTCTAGCAGACGCACCTCTGAATGATCTTGATTTCATCAAGCTTCTTTTTGATTATATGAATGCTTCTCCCTTTATTTCTCAGGCTGCATTGAAAACGATTGGCCGACATCTCTGGTACCTTAGTGCAGAACACATTCCTCTGGTTATCTTTTCTCAACGTGTCTCAGTGGATGAGAAAAACAGCTTTGCTGCTTGCTTGAGGCAATTCCTGGAGAAATCTTCTGATGATCAGAAAGAAGAAAGGTGCATCCGCAGCACAAATGATCCTTCAGCACTTAATAATGCGACATTAAAGGATTTTGTAACCTCGTCATCGCTGCTCTTTTTTAATGCTCTTCTGCTTCTCAAATTTTCTCATGACTGATGCTTCCACCTGGCAACAAACTCCATCCTTTCAGAAGGCAACAGCAGTGGTCTCTACCTTGAAAGTTGTCAATGACTGTGCCGAGCGGGGAATTGCACTGGCATCATCATTCAACTCATCTCTCACCAAATCAGAGGAGGAAAAGTAGTACTTGCTCCAAATTGTTGAACAGCATCGCAAATAGTTTCTAGATGCAAGAAAATCAACCGTGCTGGAGAGATCGCAACTTGAAGACCTTCAGAACTCAGAAAGCACGGACTAAAAAAAAACTTTTAAAGTGTATTTTTGAATGGCGTACTTAGAACTACTCTGCAAAACAGTCAGGTAAATGTGTCATGTAACTAGTATTATTTCACTATTTGATTTCTTCTGTGTAATATAATAGTTCTTTGTTTCTTAAAAACAGCATTTCAAACCTTGCAAAATTTTCATTTAATGCAACTACCGAATACCATAAAAAACGAGATAACAGGTGCACTTAGGCAGTATTTATAGGAGCCCAAATGGTGTGAAATTTGGTATATTCATGTTTTAAATCCTAGTGAACCAGAAAACTAAAATACTCATGATAAAAATTCAACTTTATTTGTTTCCAATATAAAGTGAGCCATCATAATCTCTATACTTATAAGACGCATTTGCTGTCTGTCTGTATGTCTGTTCCCTTAAAACTCAACATCCAGAAAACCAAATAACGTGAAATTTGGTACACGTACACATAATTACATGGGAAAGGTCATGAAACAGGTTTCGTTCCATCTCAATGGGTAGTTTAATTGTACTTAATTACACTGGAAAACAAAAAATAATTTATCGTGGATTTCTTGGTACCCATCATCTAATCATACTCAATTTACACACGCTGATTTCGAATATGCAAACCATTTGTCTCTATCAGCCTCCAATTTTAAGAAATCCGCAATCTTAATTTTTTTATTATAGTTATAATACTCCAATATGTATAAAAATGAAATTTTTAAACCATGTATTCTCTTTTGCAGTTAATGTAAAAAAATATTAAACACAAGCATGAAATCAGTTCTAACTAATAAAATTATATGTAAAAAATATATTCCATTTAAAGTCAAATGCATGTGTAAAATGTTTAAAATGTTCATGATTTGAATTTCTTGGCTGTGGACTTCCGCTTGTACTGAGTACTTGGCAAGTCGCGTTGTAGAGTCCAACAGTAGTCAGCTAACATCGCTGCACTCCACCGGCCCTGGTAGCGTGACTCCATCACAGATGAGTTAAGTTTCAATAGATGAGAAATTATTTTGATTAAATTAACAAACTTTTTATTGTAAACAGGCGTTGATTCCACAAGTTCTTTAATAAGTGAAAAAAAAGTTTTTTCATCATCGTTACAGATAAAAAAATCGATTATCGATCATGTTTAAATGACACTAATCCAGACAGTCGAATCATGAGTCTGGTGCATAATTTTGTTTTATTTATGATAAACAGTTTTTTAAAATAATATTTCTTACAGTGTTTTTTTATGGCCATATCACATATTTAACGTGATATTATTCAAATCCCCCCCCCCCCCCAATAAAACACAGCGTTTTGCCATGTTCGTCGCTTACTGCGCCTAGGTTTTCTGGGAAGAAGTCTAGATGTGAATCGAGTAAATGAATTTTCAGAGACATATTGCATCCCAGGTGTTTGTAGGAACTAATGCATTTCTTTACAACTGTTTCATAGTCGACAGACTTCTTATTTCCAAGAAAATTGGTTATGACTGACTTGAATGCCACCCACGCATCTTTTTCAGGATGACTTAAAGTGTTTTGAAAGTCTTCATCGGCCATGATTTTTCTTATTTGTGGACCTATGAAAATACCTTCCTTGACTTTAGCATAACTGAGCTCTGGAAACTAGTTGCATAGGTATATAAATGCATCCGATTTGCTGTCTAATGCCTTGACAAAGTTCTTCATCAGTCCTAATTTTATATGAAGCGGTGGCATGAGAATTTTGTCACGGTCAACCAACTGTTGATGAAGAAAGTTTTTGTTTCCTGGTTGCATTCTGTCTCTTGATCGACCAATTCTTTTTTGTATAGTGGTGCTTCTTATCTCGGCTGTCCCATTCGCATATGAAGCACATGTACTTCGTGTACCCTGTCTGCATTCCCATCAAAATAGTTATTACTTTTAGATCGCCGCAGATATTCCAGTTGTACACGCGATAACGTATTGTTTCCAACAGTTCCGACATGTTTTCATATGTCTCTTTCATGTGGGCAGAATATCCAACTGGTACTGAAGCATATTTGTTTCCATTGTGCAACAATACTGCTTTTAAGCTAGTCTTTGACGAGTCAATGAATAGTCGCCAATCTTCAACACCAAGACTTCTCATAAGGCCGTCAACATCTGTGCAGTGGCAAATACTGCCAGTAACATCAAAGTATTGAACAAGCTGTTTATGCCTGTGACGAAAGTTTGCTGTAGCTGTACCTGGTGCAAGCAAATTAAATTCATTTAACCGTGAACCAAGAAGTTCAGCTTGGCCTTTTGTTAGCGCCAGATCTCGCGCAAGGTCGCAAAGTTCAGCATAATTCATCAAATGAATTCCTTCTCCGGCAGCTTTGTAGTCAGGGTCTGAGTCATCTGCACAAGATGGAACATCACTTTCTTCATCCTTCTCTTCGTCTATTGCGATTGTGGTACTGGACAAATGACAGGATCGTGTGGAATTAGTTTTGAAGCTGATGGAACGTTTGGGTAATTGACAGTTGTACGAGTTTTATAACAAATTCCATTGATGTTTGCCAAACAAAAATAACAATCTGTGGAGTGATTGCTTTGCTCAGTCCATATCATAGGAACTCCGAATGCCATGGTTGTTTTCCTTTGCCTTCCAACCATGCAAGTTGCATGAACATGTCGAACAGATGAACTGCAGGTGCTCACGACTTACCACAATCCACCTTTGAGTCAAAATAAAGTTGATAAGCTTTCTTCAGTAACGGCGCGAAAGTCTTCTGATGAAACTCGTTTGTGAAAAAGCCGCACAAATAGCAAAACAGATCCGGTGAATTTACGCATCCTCTGGTCGCCATATTTTAAACAACTTGCGATTGCCACATTCACTGCTCCTTTTATGAAGTCTGAAATTGCAGAAAAAAAAGAACATTGCCAATTTACGTATATAATTACGAGGTATGTGTGTTTGTGAACATGTGTGTACGTGCAGGTGCGTGCGTTTGTGTGCATAAAATTATGCTGTCAGCAGTCTATTCCTGTTTGGGCGCATACAAAACTTTGTTCGGCAATATCTTAATAATTTGAGCTGATAGAGCAAAATGATTTACAGATTCAAAATCAGCATCAAAAACTGATTCCGAAAACGTTAATGACATATAAGAAATCCAAAACTTGTTTATCAGTGAATTATTTTATATTTTAGTATTTTACTATATAAAAGTAATCACGGTATGGGAACGTTATCTTTATAAATAAAAATCCTCTGTGACGTCATTTCCCGATGATACATGAACTTGCGCGCCAATGATACATTTTTTTATTTTGTGCTGTATCATGCCACACCAACTTGCCTTTGTGCATAATAAAGTAGTTTTTTTTTACATTTGGTACACGGAACACAACATTTTAGAGAAAACTTTACTAAACAAAAGCGGTAGATCCAGAAATTGTACAGAGAGAGGAATGGAGGGAAAAAGATAGATAAAGAGAGAGAGGGGGCAGGGAGGGAGAAAGAGAGGGAAGGGGGGAGGGAGGAAGGGGGAGGGAGGAAGGGGAAGAGGGGAAGGGGGGAGGGAGGGGGAGAAGAGGAGAGAAGATGGGAAAGAGATGATGGGAGAGAGAGGGGGTAGGTAGAGAGAGATAGGGGGAAAGGAGGGAAAGAGAGATAGATGAGAGGGAGGGAGAGAGATAAAGAGAGAGGGGGCAGGGAGGGAGAGAGAGGGAAGGAGGGAGGAAGGAAGAGGGAGAGTGGTGGAGAGAAGGAGGGAGAGAGAGGGAGATGGGGGAGGGAGTGAGGGAGAGAGGGGGTAGGGAGGGAGAGAAAGGGGGAGGGAGGGAGAGCGAGGGTGGGAGAGAGAGATGGAGAGAGATAGGGAGGGAGAGAGATGGGTTAGGAGAAAGCAGAAGGTAAACAGAAAACCTATTTTAAACCCGGGCAAAGCCGGGTACTTGCAACTAGTATATACATGTATGTATATATATATATACTTATAAGACGCATTCGTTGTCTGTCTGTCTGTCTGTCTGTCTGTCTGTTCCCTTATAACTCAAGATCCAGACAAACAAATAACGTGAAATTTGTTACACATACACATAATTACATGGGGAAGGTTATAGGACAGGTTTTGTTTCATATCGATGGGTAGTTTAATTGTAATTAATTTTTTTTATTTTAGTATTTTACTATATTAAAGTAATCTCGAAGGCGCCATAAATAAAATTCCTCTGTGACGTCATTTCCCTATGATCGAATAGAACTTGCGCGCTGGTGCTGTATTGTGCCTTTGTGATGCGAAGAATTGTTGATGTTTTTTCATGCTCTCTGATGTGTACAGTTTGAGGAAGGTAAAGGAATGAAGAAGGATTTTAGAAGAAGTGTGAAACCATAATAATAAGTATATATATATATAGAGAGAGAGGGGGGTGGACAGGGGGGAGAAAAGGAGGGAGAGAGAAGGAGATGGGAGAGGGAGTAGGGGGGAGAGGGAGCAGGGGGAGAGGGAGCAGGGGAGAGGCAGAGAAAGGAAGGGAGGGAGAGAGGGGGTAGGGAGGAGGGAGTGAGAGGGGAGGGAGAGAGAGGGGAGGGAGGGAGAGAGAGGAGGGAGAGAGATAAAAAGTGAGGGGGGGCAGGAGGGAGAGAGAGGGAATGGGGAGGGAGGGAGGAAGGGGGAGAGAGGGGAGGGAGAGAGAGGTGGAAAGGGGAGGGAGGGAGAAAAAGGAGGGGGAGGAGGAGGGGTTAGGGAGGGAGAGAAAAGGGGAGGGAAGAAGAGAGGGAGAGGATGGGAGAAATGGGAGGAAGAGATAAAGAGAAAGAGGGGGCAGGGAGGGAGAGAGAGGGAAGGAGGAGGGAGGAGGATGGACGGGGGGAGAGAGGGAGAGGGACGGAGAGAGATTTGAGAGAGGGAGGGAGGGGGACGGAGGGAGAGAGAGAGAGGAAGGGAGAGAGGGGGTAGGGAGAAAACAGAAGGTAAACAGAAAACCTTATTTTAAACCCGGGCAAAGCCGGGTACTTGCAACTAGTATATATATATATATATATATATATATATATATATATATGTGTGTGTGTGTGTGTGTGTGTGTGTGTGTGTGTGTACTAAAGGGGTAACTTACAAAAGAACGGATTAGTACGTAGATTACAATAGTAAGACAATAAACTGACAATAAGACAGATCGTTGTAAGGAAATGCTGGTGATAAAATATTTACAAACGGGTATTGAAGGTCAGTAAAAGGGGGAGGTTTATTGATAGTAAATATCAATATAAACAAGAGCATTCAATTGGTCAAATTTTATTTTATTTTGAAACCGAAATGCTCACAAAACATCACGTAAGTCATTGGATAGTTAAACTCGAGTCTATATTTCAGTAGGCCTACATAGATCAACTATATTTAGAAATGCAAAGAGAAAGTTAAAAATACTGTGAAATGTGCTGAAATGTTAAATTGTTCCAAAATGCAATTGAAGGGGTGTGTTCCAAAACCTGCCAAGTACAAAATTTTCAAAAATTGAGTTATCATACTCAGTAGCTTATTTCCCTATATTGGCATATATTCTGGGAGTGGTTAATTCCAAAAACTGTTAAATACCGTTTAAATCAGCGTATTAATTATTAACCACTACCAGAATATATGACAATATAGGAAAATAAGCTAATGAGTGTAATAACTCAATTTTTGAAAATTTTGTACTTAGCAGGTTTTGGAACTCACCCCTTCAATTTTAACTTGCAATGTTTTGAAGAAGCAACAAAAAGTTTGTTTTACAATATGGGTGGATTTGATGCAAGAATATAAGACGCTTTAAATACAGATGTATGACCATGTAATATATATTCAGTAAGTTAAGCTATGACCGTTTAAGTGTTGGCACCAAGTTGTAACGTTGGACCCATAATTCTTTTGAAAATAAAGTTGTGACATGAATAAAATCGTCATATCTGAACATTTCCAAAGAATTTCTGGAACGATGATAAGGAGTTACTCGTGAGATTGAGATTCAACATTGTTTCAATAGATGAGTTAAGTTCCAATTGATGAGTTAAGTTTCAATAGATGAGTTAAGTTTCAATAGATGAGTTAAGTTTCAATAGATGAGTTAAGTTTCAATAGATGAGTTAAGTTTCAATTGATGAGTTAAGTTTCAATTGATGAGTTAAGTTTCAATTGATGAGTTAAGTTTCAATAGACGAGTTAAGTTCCAATAGATGAGTTAAGTCTCAATTGATGAGTTAAGTTTCAATAGATGAGTTAAGTTTCAATAGATGAGAAATTATTTTGATTAAATTAACAAACTAATTATTGTAAACAGGCGTTGATTCCTCAAGTTCTTTATGTGAAAAAAAGTTTTTCATCATCGTTACAGATAAAACAAGCAATCTAAGCCTGTTCCATTCTGGACACAGGACGTGTTAGCGCATTTTCGTATTATGTATCAGTACGTATGCTATCTTTCAGTAAATATTTGTAAATTTTGGAAATGTTTACAAATTCAATTGTGTAATGCATATATCTGAAAAAAAGATATTAAAAAGACGTTTCTTTATAATTGAAAACAAAATTATTTTCTCTTAAATCTAACTACAAGTGGTTTGTGGTCACTGAAATAGGACTCAGTAGATTTAATTGTAAAGTGAATATGTGACTGAAATAGGACTCATAATTGAAACATTCTAAATTGTAGTCATTTAATCGTCCGAAAACTCCGTCAATTGTTGTTTTATATAAAGTACGGGAAGTAAGTCATGTTGAATAACTGTTACAAAAATAAATAATGATTACGCCCCTTTGATTAGCTTTCATTATTTATATTTAAAATATAAGCAAAACGGTACATAAAAAACTCTTATATTTAGGCCCTGAGAGGTCAAATCGCAAAATGGACTTTTGATGTACACTTGGCAGGCCAAGACCTACACAATGATATATACATCATGGGTCTAGGACTTATGGTTGCTGAGATATAGGGCGCTCCATTATTAATATAGCTTATATAGTAAAAAACGGTACTTTGTAAGGCCCCTTTTACGGCCCTGAGAGGTCAGATCGCGAAATGGAAAAAAGTCATTTCTTGGCAGGCCAAGACCAACAAAATGATATATACATCATGGGTCTAGGACTTATGTTTGTTGAGATCTAGGGTGATGACGAACGGACGGACAGACAGACAGACAGACAGACAGACAAAACGGGGACAATAGAGCATTTTTTTCGAAAATGCTCTAAAAATCGATTATCGATTATGTTTAAATGACACTAATCCAGACAGTCGAATCATGTGTCTGGTGCATAATTTTGTTTTATTTATGATAAACAGTTTTTTAAAATAATATTTCTTACAGTGTTTTTTTATGGCCATATCACATATTTAACGTGATATTATTCAAATCCCCCCCCCCCAATAAAACACAGACAAAAAAAATTTTTAGGACTCCCCCACCCCCTAAACCCACCTCCACCTAGCTGTATAAAACAGACTCTGATTTTTTGAGAGCATTTTTAAGATGTTTTAGTACGCCGCGTGTTGAAAAATAGTTTTGCCAACCCCTAAATGTCACCGCTGTAGTCACAATGTGGATATATCAATTGTTGAAGTGCAGTGAAAAATTTTAACCATCTAGCTTGGTACTGCGGCATTAAAATTACCACATGTGGAATTTATAAGACTTCTTTAAACTGGCGTGCGGCTACTATAAACATGGCCGACTAATCCAGACGGCAAATGAAATTAGACGACACCATCGGGCAATATCGTAACCGTCCACTTAAAAAAAAAACAACAACAAATAACTGATGTATCATAATCGCCCGCATGAAGCTGGTGTTTTATAATCGCCCACTAAATAATCATGACAATGTACAATTGGTATCGATGTTAATCAGATCTCTAGACTGTAACCGATATCAATTAAACACCCAGCGCATTGACCCTCCAGGAAGTTACTTCCCCTTTGCCCCTCCAAAAAAATAAATAAAATAAAAACAAAAATAACTATTGAACAGTACTCGTCTGACATTTTACCCCAGGGAGTGAGAAGTTTGGATGGCGGGTATATATAAGAGAGGGGCAGGGTTGGACTTAATCGATATCTTGCTGTATTCCAAAATAAATAAAAAAAAATTAGCAAATCGAATAGGTTTGATCTGAATACTGCGTTCACGAAGTGCATTCTATATACATATGTCTGAAATGTTTGAATCTGTCATATATCAAGTGCCAACCGCCCATTATTACCCAGACGGTGAGTTATAGAGATAAGAAAGAAGATAAATGGACTTGAATTATATGTACAATTTCAGTTGTGAATTATGATTGTTTTTTTTCCATATTCCGTTAAAGAATCAGTAAAAAAAGATGATAGGGATAAATGGATTAGATACAAGTTAATATAAATTGTATTAATGACGAGCCAGAGCATCAGTCAGAGATTGAAGGGTTCCACTGGTGCGTGTATGTGTTGTTTATGTGACAGCTGTGTCCTTTACCCACCCCCCAATTTACGAAGACAAATAAGTAAATAAATGGAACTGTATTTAGAAAGTGAAAGAGCCCCTGACAAGTGTTCTGGTTGTTACTCCATTGTGGCGGCTTGTGGGGTGAAGGGGGGGGACAGATATATTAGCGTCAAGCGTTGATATATATTTAATGTACAAAACCTATTCATGATAACCTTAAAGTTGAACCACCGTAATCGATGGCTATGGTGCAAAGGTTCTGTAGGGTGCGGAAAGTATCCGCTCCTGAAAATCTAGTCGTTTCAAAAATATTTTCTACATCTCAATTTTTTTTTTTGTAGAAAAAGTATGAAGTGTGTTATTTTCTCAAGACGTTACATGTAAAAACACAAAGATAAACCAGCGGAATCTTGCATTGGCTGATTGATTGTCAAACAAACCAAAGATAAACGAAAGTAATCTTGCATTGGCTGATTGATTGTCAAACAAACCAAAGATAAACCATGCTGGAATCTTGCATTGGCTGATTGATTGTCAAACAATGATTAAAAAAAAAACAACTAATAGCCAGCGAGACAGACTTACCACGTGACTGAATACGTCATAGAGTAATCATTGAACATACTCCTAGTACAGACCTATCAATTGACATATTGATGACGTCACATAATTATCCGTCTCATCTAAATTCTAAACATTTCCTTTTTTTTAAAGCTGTAACTATTTAGTTCCTTATCGTGTTCTTTGGGGAAGGTTTTAATTTTGGTACACGTTGGGTTCTCTATGAACTGGTCATCTGTATAGGTCAAGATGACACGTGATAATTCTATTGTTTATTAGATCAAACATTGCAGCATAACAATTAAAAGCTATCACACCACATGCTATATGTTACCTTTCTATCTCTCTCTCTCTCTCTCTCTCTCTCTCTCTCTCTCTCTCTCTCTCTCTCTCTCTCGCTCTCTATCTTTCTCTACTCTCTCTCTCTCTCTCTCTTTCTCTCTCTCTCTCGCTCTCTGTCTCTCTCTCTCTCTTTCTCTCTTTCTCTCTCTCTCTCTCTCTCTCTCTCTCTCTCTCTCTCTCTCTCTCTCTCTCTGTCTCTCTCTCTTCTCTCTCTACTCTCCCTCTCTCTATCTCTCTCTACTCTCTCTATTCTCTCCTTTTGCTCAAAAATTAATTATCTACAAACAAGTTGCCAAAGTATACAGTTGATGATTTAAAATATTCAGTTGATTAAATTTGATCACTGTGACATAGAAAATATTTCAGCTTGTAAACTGGTCATTGTCTCACAACGTAAGACAAACATAATAATAAAAAATAACATGTCTATCATGAAGGCTAGATATATTTTGATCTGGTTTGATTTCAAAAATAAAAAAAAAATTGCCTACACCTGATTTAAGGCACATCCACTACGTTATATATGTCAATTACTTAAATGTTTCAATTTAAACTATTTAAGATATTGAAAGGGAATTTTAATTATGGAACACAATCAATAATACACACCGATACACAACACAAGTACCAATACACAGCACAAGTACCAATGCACAACACACGCCTCGATACACAACACATACATGCGCCAATACACAATACATGCACCAATGCACAATACTTGCACCAATGCACAACACAAGTACCAATGCACAACACACGCATCGATACACAATACCTACATGCACCAATACACAGTACTTGCACCAATGCACATTACAAGCACCAATACACAACACAATCTCCAATATACAACAGGCAACGATACACAACATACACACGCAACAATGCACACCAGATCTCCAATACACAACACACGAACCGAAACCCAACACAAGCACCAATACATAACACACGAACCCATACCCAACACAAACACCAATACACAACACACTAACCGATACCCAACACAAGCACCAATACACAACACACGAACCGATACCCAATACAAGCACCAATACACAACACAAGCATCAATACACAACACACATATCAACACACAACACACTTCACTCACAAACACACACGCACACACACATATTTTTCAATTACATATTCACTCATTGAAATATTGCAGGAAAAATTATATGACGTCAGTCTTCATAGTAAATAACTGTAAGACTATTGGACATACAAACAAACTTGATGTGGCAGTTCTGCTCATAAACATTCTACATAATGAGTTACTATAGTTACTATAACAATGATATGTGATAATAACCATCTGATATAATCGAGGCAATCCAGTATAACAAAGAGTTTACAACAATTGGAAATTTGCATTCTAGAAGAAACGAATATATTATTAAAAAAATGCTAACACGTTCTACATGTCTGCTATACAATACGTGATTCTTAGGGAAGTCTAAGCCAAGAAATAAAACTAAAAAAACTACGAAACGAGAGACACAAACCGTAAAAAAGGGAGGTCAAAAATGAACAATTAGATATAACAGGGGGGATAAGAAGTGGACGTAACATATACAAAACGACAGAAGGGGGAGATGGCGGTGAAGGTTATTGTTTATACATCTGTGGGGTGGAGTGTATCAGACGGAAGGAAGAATTAGTTTCTCATTGGTCGGTTGTTGTTTTGTTTACTTCTGCTGCGTGGTCTCATTGCAGTAGTTTCCCTTTGGATTCTTGAGGCTCTGGTCAGTCGGCACCCAGGCTAAAATCGATACCTGGTTTAATTGTTTTAATTATTCGATTACTTTAAAATCTCTCCCACCTCTCCCCCCCCCCAACCCATCATTAACATCGATTCAATTCTAAGTGTCCGCCAGAGTTCGCCTCAATGGTTTAAGAAACAACAACTTGATCATGAATGTCTGATTACGTCATGCTCTATAGGCAATTTGACTTTCAATTGATTTCTTTGATTATACATTCCATTTTCTTAACATAATGCATAAAGCATGGAAAGATTGTACAATTCTGTTGGCACATTGGCATAACGCATGTTTTAATAGAATTTATTTGAAAGGGAAACACAATGTGACTGTTTAATGGAAGGAAGGAAGGGGGGGGGGAGAGTGATATTATAGGTTACATATAACATTATTATAAGTTATATGTTATAGGACATCTTCCCCAGAAATAAAAAAAAAGAATTCATAGGACGTATTCCCGTCAATACCACAATAAACAATTATGGAACATCTTCCCCATAATAAAATTTCCAATCATTAGACATCCTCCCTTCAATATACAAAGTTTCGTCAACACAATAATTAACAACATAATGGATGCTCTCAACTAACCAACTACCAGTCATGTAACACCTACGTCCTGTATCACTTGCACTGTCAGCCCCGAGTACCTGCGTGTGAGTTTGGACTGTTGCTGCCGTTGGCTGCTTGTCCCTACATACTGGCTGGCTGTATCCCTGGTATCTGCATACATACACACCTGCCGTCCTGCCATACATATTCGTCTTCTGACTCAGGATACGGGTTCGATTCTCTGTCTCCCCATTTTCATTTCTGCACTAACACCTGTATCAGTTCGAACTTATGCCAATATTGAGGTCACCGTTGATGCGAACGAAAAATACCAGTAACGGTTGTCTGATATTTGGGTCAAATGTTAATGACGTTAAGAAAATCACTAAGCCCGATATTCAGGTGTTAATGTCTTTAAGAAAGTCACTAAGCCCGATATTCAGGTGTTAATGTCGTTAAGAAAGTCACTAAGACCTTAGCTTACCTGGTAGTTGACACACTGACACAATTCAATTAGAAAACCAGTAGAACTCAAGACGCTGTAAACGTTATTCATTGGCCTAAGACTTGCTGCATTATGGTCACATCTTTTTAAAAAATTGAAGTTTCAATGTTTATTTTAAAGAAATTTGGTTCAAACATCACATCCTCCGAATTCCATCTAATGTGTTCAAGAAATTAATTCTGATCATGAACAAAAAAAAATTTGCCGGATTGAGAACAAAATTGCCTAAAATATCCAACTGCTATTTTTTTTTTTCATCTTTCACCCGAGTGACGTTCTTTCCTTGGCAAGTTCGTTATGTCGGATTATTATTTATTTACAAGCTCAAGAACAAAATAATGTGTTTGATGAAAGATGTGTGATGAAATATGTGTGGTCGACACGTTTAAGTAATGTTTAAGCAAAGAACTATTTTGAACTGCCAGTCATCAGATATTATTTTAAATTCATTAATACTTAAATTAAATGATGTATAGTTGCTTGTATCTAAGGTATAAGAAATGTGGTGGCAATTTTTATATTTTTTAGCGTCAGTCAGGACCATAACTTTAAAAAAATCTGGCCTATTCCGGCACGTGGAACCCTTCTGTTCCATTTTCTTTCATGAAGAATGTTTTGCTGCATTAAAATAAATAAATAATTGTATGTGAAGAGGCCTCAAAGACACTTGATCCCTGACATGTGGTCAGAATTTCTACCCATTACAGCAAAAAATGGGAAAAAGTGAAGATATAGTCGAAATACAGGGAAAATTCCACTTGTTTGTATGTTTAGTGAAATATCCATCCTTTATGGTCAGTGAGGATTTCAAAGTTCATAAAGGATAAACAATTAGAATTAATACTAAACATTGAGGATTATTTGTTTTAAAACCAATAAATAGTAAAAGGATATATATATATATACACACACGCACGCACACACACACGCACGCACACACACACACATGCACGCGCACACACAAACACACACACGCGCACACACACACACGCACGCACGCACGCACACAAACACGCACGCACGCACGCACACACACACACACTTGATGATTCCTTTATTCCTTTTCTTTGATCTTAGTTTTACCTGCAGGTCGATCGCGAAAACAAAACATTTTTTTTTGTGGTAAAAGTTTGAAAGCCACTGATATAAATATACATATGTGTGAGTTTGTTTTAGTTTGCTTGTTACATTTTAAACACGTGAGCTGTTGACCTGAATGTTGCCGAACACAGCATCTAAACACCCCGTGTTTACTGTGGGTGGGTTAGGTCATAGTAGAGGTCTCAACACTACTTCCCGTGGGGTAGGGGCGAGTGGTCTCAGATGATCAAGTGTGTTATTTCTGGTAGCCAGTTTTAATCAAAACCAGATCAGGTCCACCGATGGAAGAGGAAATTGAAAAAAATTGTGTGCTGTGGAGATGATGTATGCCTCGGTCAGGAATAAAACTACACATGGTAGAATATTGAACATAACATAGATTGAGATGAAAGTAAAACTATATATTTCTTGTGTGAAAAGATTTCTATGAAGTAAACTAATTGGAAATATTTGAATAATAAAAACTTTTAGTTATAGTCGGCAGAATGGTAGATATAAAAGAAATATATAAATATATAGGTAAAACTGAAGCACATACATATCGCTATGTAACGCTAAAAAGTAATAACTGCTGGATGCATACACTTTTTCAACCGCGGCCACAACGGTTCCTTCAGTTCTACAGGAGGACGGGTGGTCGCGTGGTAAAGCACTCGACTGTCGACCTCAGGGTCCCTGGTTCGATCTCCGGTGATGACCAATGGATTTTCAGGTTGTGCATCCATGGCCATTGAAAGATGAAAGAAGGGCACCATAAAAACCGTCCCATTAGTGATTTTTAGGGATCTTAGAGATTTCATCTCATCCTTACAGGGACTTCATACAAACACACACACACACACACACACACAGGGGGGTTGGTCGGATCAAGAACAGACGGATGAGGCGTGAAAGAGTTGGCAGATCGCGGGCCAGATCAGTCAGTCCTACGGAGCGTACCTGGCCCGTGGCCCGCAGTTTGCCTATGAGCTATAGAGAAATGTAAGCAATATTTGAGTGTGTCAGCTGGAGTACTCCCTTAAAATATGTGAACATATAGCATCAGATTGTTGACTTCTATGTTAGAGTTAAGACTTGATAAGCTTACGAAGAGAATTGACATACTCTATCTTATATCAATTCATTTCCATTAAACGATTTTTTATGCACGTCTAAGATGCATTTCAGTTGTTATTCTTTATGCTGCCCGTAACTGCTCAATTATGCACCACTGACCTATAAATTCAGTTGGATGTTTATCAATTTCTGAATAAGTGTACATTTATTATCAGTTGATATGATCCAGACTTATAAATATCGGTACAGCCACGACATGTTTACTTGTTCACCCGGAGAATGATTGTTACCCTACTTATTCATGTGTCACTCCAGTGAGTCTACATTAGGACTAAGTCATCTATCAGTCTGATTATATCATTTTGTCTCGTGATTCACTTACTTCAGTTGCTGTTTTTTTTTCATTCTTACACACTATGTAGTCTGTCGGCTTGTTCAATTGTTAGACTAGAAACAATAATATATATATATATATATGTGTGTGTGTGTATATATATATATATATATATATATGTATATATATATATATATATATAAGCGATTTGGGCTCTGTGTTAAATCGAAAGTAAAGAATTAATACAACAGTATTCCAGTTTAAAATACAATCATGAAAAAATCGGATCTGCCCGAAACCAAAAAATAACCTAGCCTACCGATCAAGCCTAGGGAGACATAACTGTGCAAAGGTTTTGCAGGGTGCAGCTAGTTGACATGAATAGTGCAATATGAGTTTGTGTCTTAGTGTTTGTATATTAGTCTGTGTCTGTTTCTTTGTGTGGTTGTCTGTGTATGTGCCACACTTTCATCCACACATCTTCTAACCGCAATTCTCGTACACTCCACTCAACCACTGTCTCATCAGTTTTAAAACTGATTTAAAGAAAACCCAGCCATCTGCTGACAGCAATAATAAAAAGAATCCCATCCATTATTAATTCACAAAGGACTCAACAGATTTGTCTGCCTTTAGCCAGCCATAAAGGGAAGCGACAAGAAACTCGACTGAACCTGTTCGCCGCCCCTAGTGGATTCATAAAGTCGGTGCTTTGTTTCTTTTAGTTCATTACAGGAATACAGATACAGTATCATCAGTCTAGAATATAGATAAAGTACCATCAGTCTAGAATACAGATACAGTACCATCAGTCTAGAATACAGTTACAGTACCATCAATCTAGAATACAGATACAGTACCATCAGTCTAGAATACAGATACAGTACCATCAGTCTAGAATACAGATACAGTACCATCACTCTAAAATACACAGTACCATCAATCGATCACAGATACAGTACCATCAATCTAAAATACATATACAGTACTATCGATTCAAGTAAGCCTTAGTTAACTATGTCCCAAAGTCTACCTTTCATGGCCATGTTACATTCTTCGATTTGCCTTAATAAGTCCCCGATTCAAAATTGCAAAAAATTTTGTATTGAGATATCAAGTGACTCTATGAAAAAATGATCAAATATAAACATAAAAAAAACTGTCTAAAATCAAAATTTAAAAAAAAAAACGGGAAGGCAAAGTATGAACCCTATATCATGAAATATTTTTTTCTTTTAACTTTTTGCTCTTGGCAAATATAAGGAAAAGACAACCATAAATAGTAATATAATATTTTGCAAATTTTTCTCTGACCTCTTTATATTTTTACAAATAATTGAACAGCTGCATTATAATAAAAAAGACATTTCACTCATTGTGCAGTTCACGTTATGTGTTAAATCACACCTTGTATTAAACAATGCATCACAGTAATCTGCTGTAATCAGCAAATATTACAACTGAATAACTCCATGTTATCAAATCAGTTGTAAAACTGAAAACGGAAATATTCTATAACACAATACAATTCGATGCCCATCACTTCCGTTTCAACCTACTCATCCCTTAGCAGTTGTAAGCATACCCCTGACCTACATATTTATTCCCTGCATCACAACACAACACAACTCGTGATTTCAATTATATGTTTTTTATTCTCACGTGAAACTTCTCCCTGTGAGCGCCGTGTCAACTCTTTGTGTTCTGACCTTAAGTGCTCCCATGACCCCTGGTCTTGACACCCCACCCCCAGTCTATCACCCCTCTCAAGACTATTCGGATCAATACAGCGAAGAACTGTGAAGTGATTGATGCAGTAAGCCAACTAAACAACAGGTTGTTTCAGTAGAATTGAGGGCCCCAGTAGATTTAGACTTGTATCAGGTAGTACAGATCACGTACTTCAAGTAAGGAGTCTTGCATCTAATGATACTTTAAGTAAGCAGCCTTGCATCTGATAGTACTTCAAGTACGAGTGTCTTGCATCTGATTGTACTTCAAGTAAGGGGGTCGTGCATCTGATAGTACTTCAAGTAAGGAGTCTTGCATCTGATAGTACTTCAAGTAAGGAGTCTTGCAACTGATAGTACTCCAAGTAAGGAGTCTTGCTACTGATAGTACTTCAAGTAAGGAGTCAGGCAACTGGTAGTACCTAAAATTAAGGTGTTTTATGTCACGTACTACTTAAAGTAGTGAGCCGTTAGTAAAGATGCACAGATGAATTACTTAAAGTAGGTAGGTGGGTACTAATGTTATACTTATTTGGTTCTATCACAAAGTGAAATTAAGTTTTAATCATTTTTTATTGTCTCGTATTTGCGAACTTATCAGTTTATATTTATATATATAAATATATTGCTATGTATATTATTGGATGTCACCTTACATTTTTTTTATATATTTCGCGGTCCTTGTTGTGACATTTTAAAAGTAACTTATGTTTGTGTGTCAATGTATTTGTCGCTGTCCTCTACTATGACTATAATACCGCCATACTTTAGTGACAGTCCAACACATTTGTGTTTAGTATCTATTCTAGGTTTCGGTATATGGCAGGGGCGGCCAAGAATGAGGTCGTTGAGAGCTACATTCTGATTTTGAAATAGCGTCCAGTACTTTTTGTGATTGTAAACATTCATTTATAAACAATGGGGTGTGGCGCAATATTAAAAAAAAAAAGGCCGCCGTTAGTGAACTCAAGCTTTTCTAGTGTCCAGATCTGACAGACCTCGGGGTAGACCGATCGGGTAGGACTAGGGGTGGACCGATCGGGTAGACCTAGGGGTGGACCAATCGGTTAGCTTGTTTGCCTTATGGTTGTAGGTAAGTTCCCTTACGCTGAGGTACACATCGGAATTTAATCACACCGGATCTAAGACCAACAGCTTTCTTTAAAATTGAATATTTAGATTGGAGCACACATTTCTATAATTAATTTAAAGAAGATGATTTGTTGAGTGCATTCGTCTGATCATCTTTCATATCTTTCTCTAAACGTTTGACAGTTTTATGAATTAATGAGCCTTACCAAGCGGCTTAAATACATTGTCAGTTGAGAGCCATCGTACAGCACACCGTGGGATATATCACTGGACAAATTATCTATTTCATCTCTTTCTTGCAGCGCTTTTGAAAAGTCTTTTAATTGATTATGTAATTTAAAAAAAAAATTAGTTCTACATGTTCGGAACCTCCCGTACTTGTGTACTCTTGTCAAGACCTTTTTTTTTATTAATAGTAAACTACATTTGGCTTGATCAATACTGAAAATATTGATAGACGAATGATTTTATTGAGGCCATTTTTTTGACATTATATTACATTTGGTAGAATAGCTTTCATAGTTATAATTTTTTGTAAAAAGAAAACCATCAGCCGAAGTAGAAAAGTTCGATCTATTTATTATGCTTCTGATGTTCATGATTATAATAACTTTAAGATAGTTATTAAATACTCGAGTCATGTCAATAATATTATTAGTCGACAAACTTGCCTTTGACGCGTGCGCTTTCATGTCAGTATATCAATGTGGAGAGAAGATGGACGACACCAACATTTTAAGGGCATAGAAAGGATGTACAATAGCACAACAAATGTGGATGTATCCATTCGTTCCCAATAACCACGAATTAGTTAAAGTAAAGATATATATATATATATATATAATATATATATGTTATATATATATATATTATATATATATATATATATATATATTAATGTACATTTTTGTACTTTGATCTGTAGGCTTTTTATATTTTAAAATTGTTAAGAAAATTTCTTGGTCACTTGAATTAGTAAAATGATTGTGCGATTTTATTTTTAATTGTCCATCTACTGCAGTACTAAAAAAAACTACTGGCCTTTAAAAAATAATTTAATTGTCGATATTATGTGGGGGAAAATACTAATTGAATTAAATACAAGAAAAGTATTACCTGCTTACTTCCCTTACATTGTTCAGGGGGGAAAATGTTTATCCATGTTGTTATTTAAAACTTTTTTTAGTTAAATTGTTTCATTTTTTTAAAAATAATATGACTTTCTAAGCTATAATAGGTGCAGTTATTGGTTATTAAGATATCAGACTTTATACCAATTTCACTTTCATTCATTAATTAGTTCTCATTTAAAATTAATATATAAATATTATGATCACGTATTATGAAAAAAAGAAACATTATTTCCTAAGCCGGACTTAAATTTGTTGGGACCCTTAAAAAGAGAGAGACGCATACAGAGTTATAAAATGTATTCTGTTGGGCCCATCAAAAGCTGGGGCCTTGGCGCGTGCGCCCTTCCTTAAATCCGCCTCTGTGTGTTTAAGTCTTTAAAAACAAATTACACATTGTTAAAAAAAAAATCATATTGCGTCATCTGTAAACCCAAAACAAAAATCTGGATTCATTCAATGTAGATGGAATATGAAGACAGTCTAGTAGAACAAAAAAAAAATTCAGATTTAACAAATTTAACTTGACAACGTCTCAGGTTAAGTAGTTAGGGTGTTAGTTAGTAAATCCGACCAAACGACCGGGTCAACAAAAATGACATAACTGTGGCAATGGGTTTATTGATGTCATTAGATAGACATCTCATTCTTAACAGGACATTTCAGGTTTTTTCACAGGTTGGATGTGGGGGAGAGGGGGGAGAGAGAGGTGGGTGTGATTCCATTGGTTACTATACATAACAACTACATGAATTTAGCTTCACGTGTTGTAAAAGAAAAAAAAATTATTCCAACGACAATGTCATGCTGCTTTCGAGGGCAACAGGTCATCTCACTGACGCACAGTCCAGTTGAGAAGTTACATCACGAGAGGGCTAACCACACCCCCCTTCCCCAATCCATGGCTACTAGTATTATGAAGAGCTAACATAAGTTCTATTTTTTAAAAAAAATAGTTTAATTCTGGTAATGTACAAAGACATTAGACTCAAAAAGAAAATAAAAGAAATAAAAAAGAGAGGTTCCCAAACTTGATCGATAGATGACGCAAACACTTTAAGGAAACACAACTCTTTTATTGTAGGAACTGCCGTAGTTGTGTGTTCTTAAATAGTCAGTGTACTTTATGTTGTGTTTTTAAAGCAAACCGAACAAAAAATGGTTTAGATAATCGTTGCTGTACCGGGAACAAGTGTCTTGTTTTAGGCAGAGAGAATCTTCAGTGAAACTTGTAGTTTCTTGATTCTAAAAAAAAATGTTAGTGTTAAACTTGTAATAAGTGAGTAAGTAGTACTCTGTTTGATTCTTTTGTATTCTTTTCATTTAAATTAGAGAGATGTGGATTTAAATACAATGTTAATTATTTATATAAAGTACATTTGAAATAAAACTGTTTAACTTTAAAGACTTTTTTTTAAAAACACATTTATGTTTAATATCTAGGTAGTGGAAGGGGCAGGAGTGGCCAGGAAAGAGATCGTTTTAATTTGATTGACTTCTCATTATCTTACTACTAACATGTTGAACTATTTTACCAAAAAAAAATGTATGCAATCAAAAAAAAATGAAATATTATTTTCTAAATGAGAACAATTTTGGTAGATATATATAAGCCGGTATTTAACTTAAAATTTTGTTTTTATCTCGTCCACAATTATTTCTAATAGTTTATTATCAAGGTGTGAGTTTAGCCAATAAATTTGACATTCTTAAACTTGACAGTATTTTTTTTGTTAATTATCACCTCACCCCTCCCCCCCCCCCCACTTCCAACGACCACCTCCACCAGAGAGAGCTAATTCAGTTTCAAGTTTCATACGAAATATTGGAAAGAAAATTTGAATATCAATGTTTTCAAAATAAAATAAAATCATTATAATAATTTTCATATGAAAAAAGAGTCAAAATACGAGAAACAAAAATAAAGTTACATTGTTTAATTAGATTCTCATGATAATTCAATGATAATCTCAGAGTGTGTTCGAAGAATAAAAAAAAAACCAACTAAATTTCAATTTGTTATTTAATTGGAATAACTGATAACAGATTGACTAATTACACATTTTGGAATACTTTAATTTGAAAAGAGAATTGACATAAAATGTGGAAATATTTTGTTTAACGAAATCGGCAGAAACTGATTTATATTTTATAACTAATATCAATAAAAGATATTATTGTTACAGAGCGATTTTGACTTCTACAAATTATGTAGATTAAATTAGTAATTTGTTTGTCGTTGTTCTTTTATAACCATTCACTTTATTGATACATCTAAAACAACATACCATGTTACTTTCATTTAGTTACTTCCCTTAGAAAGAATTACCTACCCTGCGAGGTCTACAACGTGACCAACTTTTCAATCATTTCATTGGGCGAATCACAATATAGCGACACGTTTTGATAAATACAAATAAAATATTCAAATATTCACTCTCACCAACTAAATTAAACGACTATTTTAGTCGCCAATGAATAATATATATATAACAGCGGTTTGAACTCTGCGTTAAATCGAAAGTAAAGAATTAATACAACAATATTCCAGTTTAAAATACAATCTTAAAAAAAATCGGATCTGCCCGAAACCTAAGATAAACTAGCCCACCGGTCAAGCCTAAGGGGATATAACTCTACGCAAAGGTTTTGCAGGGTACAGCTAGTATTCAAATAATGTTTATTGTTGTTGTTGTTATTTATTCCTCAATAGAACACTTATGTTAACTTTTAGATACAAATTATTTCATGTTCAAGAAACATATAAATAAGAAATGAAATCTACTATATGTGTTGCAGCGTAATTTCCATGGGACGTTCCTGTAGGTTAAAAGCTAGCAGAAAACTAGTTTTTTTGACTTAACATATTACAATACCTGGATTATTTACTCACTTTCTTTTGCAAAGAAAATCCCCACCCTATCCGGAGAGTACAAACAAGCAAACTAACCAACGTAACTCACCCACATTTCTTAGTCACCGAACGAAATCATGAGTTTTTTAAATCTCATCACATGATTAATATCTGGTCTTTTTAAAAAAAATATTTCTTTTATTATCAGCTTTACTCCACCCGATAAATTAGGGTTCATTGCTTATCATTTATCTCTCCCCCCCTTCCCAACCCCAAACCTAAATGACCCAACGGTGTGGCATGAGATTAAAACAGACAGCACCTCTATAACAGGTTTATTTTTTTATTTTGTTTATGTTGCACGAGCTTTATTGGATTTCTCCGATTTCATTTCTCCGGACAAGTGCAAAGGTCATATCTTTTTTATTAAAATTTTTATTACTTTATTATATGTATATATAATGTTCATTAGTAGCCGCATGTTCGATAATTTAAAAAAAAAAACAACATAATTTTGCTCCATTTCGCCTTATTATTTTTTTAAATTTTTTTTTCATATCAATAACTAATTTAATAGCTTTCAATGGAATTTCGTTACATATGTCTGTGTGTACTTGTAAGGTGTGTCTGTTAACATCTGTGTGTGTGTGTGTGTATTGTGCGTCTGTGCACATCTGTGTGTGTATATGTACGTGTGTTGTGTGTGTGTGTATCGGTGTTAGCATGTGTAAGTAGCGAGTAGTGTGCTTTTAGAAAAAAATATTCTCTAACGAAATAGTGTTAAGTTTGATATTTTACATTTTATTCATTTCTTGTGTGTGTTTTTTTAGAAATCGTAAGGGGGCCGATGATAAATTCCCAGCCCGCCCCACCGTCTCAAGAAAGTATCGGAGGCCAACGTCGCTGGTGAAACTGACGCAATGACCAGCGAGACGGCGTCACCAGCATCTACACCAGCGGTTGACCGGTTCTACCACATCATGCTGGCACTTCTGTTAAGGACGAGCTTGTGTCCGTTCGAGGGAGCCGGACTTTCCTAACGGTCAGTGCGTGCGTGTGTCTGTGTGTTTGTGTGTGTGTGTGTGTTGTGTTCTATTTAGGGTTCCACTACATTCTTTCAGAGTCACGTTATACCGACACTTAATATATCTGTGTACGATAAGAGGGGGGTTCTAATCTTAGATTGATTTTAAGAAGAGTTCTCTCAGATACAGCTGTAGTACGTTAACAATGTAGGCAATATCAATAGGACGTACTGGATTATAGACATATTGATAGATATTTATAAATCATAAAAATAGATTGATCGATATAGTTAGATAGATAGATAGATGATAGATAATAGATAGATATATAGATAGATAGATACATGATAGATAGATACATGATAGATAGATAGATAGATAGATAGACAGACAGATAGATAGATAGATAGATAGATAGATAGATAGATAGATAGATAGATAGATAGATAGATAGATAGATAGATAGATAGATAGATATATAGATGATAGATAAAATGTCAAGACAATAATAGGCTTACATTAATACAAAGCAAATTTCAACTCTCGCAAACATGACTATATATATCTGTCATACATGGCTAATTTTATATATATATATATATATATATATATATATATATATATATATATATATATATATATATGTATATATATATATATGTATATATCTGTCATGCATGACCAATTAACTATATATATCTGCCATGCATGACTAATTTACTATATATATGTCATACATGACTAATTAACTATATTCATCTGTCATATATGGCTATATATATATATATATATATATATATATATATATATATATATATATATATGTCATACAAGACTATTCTTATTTACATATAAGTATATTCATCCTTGTTTGTTATAGAGTTTTTTTATAATTGAAAAAACAAAACAGAGACCTTTTTATTATAAATGTTGTTTGACATTTTTTACGCTAAATTATTTTAGGCTAAAGTTATGTAAAGTCAAATATAATGATTAATATATTGATATCAATGAACCTTTTCATATCTCAGTTATATTTGAACAAGATTGACATCTAATGATAGAAAATTTTAACAGCGAAACTGCCAAAATATAAAAATAATTTCCGAAATATCTCATCACTTACTTTTTACGTATTATATTGCCTATATTTCACTCCATTAAATAGATATGTTTAAGACAAAGTTTGTTCTTAACACTCTTGAGAATCGATGTGTTTTAAAGTTCTTCGTTCGATGTTAAAATGAAATAAAAATGATACAAAACAACAAGAAAGAGAATACTTCTCTTAAAAGTTTAGAACGAAATTATCAATGAACACATGTTTTACTCCATTATTTTGATTAATTACAAACAAAAAATTACAACTTAAAACATGCAATTAAAGAATGTTCCCTTGATATCAATTCCAATTATAAAACATTAAAATTTTAATACATTTTATTAAGTTATTTTATTTTGTAAACACATTGTTTCATTTTGGCTTTCTCTTTAACTTTTATCAGCTACAAGATTTTTAATGGCCAACGGGCCATGTTATCCAACATTTTGAACAGAAAAATTAGTTGCCTTTTAGTTGTGCCGTTTTTCAAATGATTGTGGATTATTTATCTTCTTGGAGCGTTGAACAGTAAAACTAATGTTTGAGATATCCCAACCTGCTGACTTTAATGTACAGAGTGTTGTTAGTTTCACTGTCACGTGGGATAGACTTTAGAGCATACAAGATGTCGTAGGAGCAAAGGCCATATTTCATTTTTAGAAAAAAAAAATCATATATATTTTGTGTTGTATTAGATAGATGACATTTAGTATAAATTCTTACTAATAAAAAAAAATAGCTGATTTGTGACAAAATCTATTTGTCACACACACACATTCAGGATGAAACAGACTGTGACGAGGGCGACCGTTGTCACAATAGATACGTTGGTCAAAATGACGTCAGCGGCTGTACTTTTGTGGTTGTTTATGTCAGTGATAGTAACATCACAGAAAACTAAACAGCTGTCCAGGGAAGAGAAAGGTAAGTCTGTTAACACGATTTATCGCGATTTTGTTGACTCTTTTGTTAGCTTTATTGTTGACTCTATTTTTGACTCTATTGTCGACTCTATTTTTGACTCTATTGTTGACTCTATTTTTGACTCTATTGTTGACTCTATTTTTGACTCTGTTGTTGACCCTTTTGTTGACTCTATTGTTGACTATTTTTGACTCTATTGTTGACGCTATTTTTGACTCTATTTTTGACTCTATTGTTGACTCTATTTTTGACTCTATTTTTACTCTATTTTTGACTCTATTGTCGACTCTATTTTTGACTCTATTGTTGACTCTATTGTTGACTTTATCTATAATCATTAATTACTTGGAGCCGATCTCTTAAATTAGACCAACGCACGCACTGACAATAGCTCCTCCTTCCCGCACATCGTATAATAATAAACCAATGCAATAACTAGACCAACAGGTATAATATTCTCTAATAAACCTGTTTGATTTGGGGCTCGCTTTGCCCCTTTCTGATTGTTCACATCAAAGAGACCAACATTTTTTGTATTGTATTAGATTATTTATATTAAACACTCCGTCTCTCTTGGCCCAGACCTTCTGTCAAATTTAAGAACTCATTGTGGGCCCCCCCCCCCAACATTTGCCCACCTCTGTTATATGGACACCCTGTGTTATGTTGAGCTATGCCGTAAATACGTAGGGAGTGTACATTGCCTAAGAAATAATATTGATAATTCTATAATAAGAAATAGATATTGTAGTGCATTGACATTACAGGATAGGGCGCCATTTGATATGATTCTCCAGTAGTAAAGGGCGGGACAATCAAGGTCCTGACAGGGCCCCCACTAATACGAGGTCATTGAATTCAATCTAAGATTTAAATGTCTTATAATATTACAACTTCACATAGTATTGCCACACATACATAACAACAATGTATTGTCACACATACATAACAACATTGTAGTGTCACACATACGTAACAACATTGTATTGTCACACATACATAACAACATTGTAGTGTCACACATACATAACAACATTGTAGTGTCACACATATATAACAACATTGTAGTGTCACACATACATAACAACATTGTAGTGTCACACATATATAACAACATTGTAGTGTCACACATATATAACAACATTGTAGTGTCACACATACATAACAACATTGTAGTGTCACACATACATAACAACATTGTAGTGTCACACATACATAACAACATTGTAGTGTCACACATACATAACAACATAGTAGTGTCACACATACATATCAACATTGTAGTATCACACATACATAACAACATTGTTTTATCACACATACATAACAACATTGTTTTGTCACACGCACATAACAGGCCGTGTTGTTGTTTTGTGAAGTATTCGTCCAACTGCTTTTTGTTTATTTGTTTTGATATTTACGTAATGCATTGCTTGACAACCATCGATTGTTGTATTTATGAAATACATACACTTTGCCTTACTGCTGGCATTAACCGCAGAGCAAAGCTAACCAAGCAATGACTAAACAATGACAAAACAATGCCAATACAACGAAGAATTTTAAAGTCAGATATCGAAAATCATTAAATGGTTTAGGTCCCCTCTAAATCTCCCGTGGTGCCTCCACTGCCATTGCACTTAAGGTTATGGTGGGGGATGAAAGGAAGGCTCTGCCAAAACAGTCCCATAATTGTTTATAAGATATATGAGATAGACATCCCATCCTTACAGATAGTTCTACACATACATTAGCGAAGGGGGGGGGGGGGGTTGGTTCATGGTTTTTTTAAAAATACAAACCCGATTTGACCTTTTATGAAACTTTGTTTATTTCTGCATCAGATATAATATCATAACACAATTTTTTAATCACAATATAACGCGTTAATTTTTGAAGAAACATGCTGTGACCCAAGGAACCTACCTAATTTTTAAGCTTTGTTTACAAATCCATTTATCCCGGCAGGCAACGCACTCTATACAAAAAACTAAAAACTGGCGAAGTTGGAAAAAAATATGTTTAAAATAATAAATAAAATTCTTTTTTTTTTAACCATTAAAATCAAATTCTCGTTTAGAAAACTGGACAAACGGGGACAAAACTACTTAAATTTTTAAAATAAAAAGGTCGTTTTTATATCTATTTTTTTTTTAAATTGATAACCAACAATCGATAATCAATAGAGCAACCTACATTTTATGCTATACCTTTAAGTCACTGTAATATCTTGTTCATCTAGTGTTCGTTTTTTTTTCACATTAATGAGACGACAACTTTTTTTTTACCAATGCATATGTTAGTTATCTCCCTTTTTTTTTAAAAAATAAAAAACCTAAAATACTGAAGCTAGCTCATTTGTAAGATAAATATCTAGCTTATCCGATGATCATTTATTTATTTATAAAAATCGGTTATGGTGAGTCAGGGTTGTTTGTATCAAGGAGGTAAAAATGTTTCAGTACAACGAAATATTCAGAGGAATTTTAAGGCCACAGTTAAAAAAGAAATGGGTCAGGCTGCACTAAAACCAACTCCCTTTGGTGCGACATGTCAACAAGTTGTAGTTTGTAGAAATGTGTGCCGTGACATTAGTTGTATGGAAGTCGGTTTGGTCAAAGTTTTAACTTTTTAACATTGTAAATCAAACATAGGAAGTTGTTAAAAAGTTAATAATAAGTCCTCCATATATAAGGTCAATGAGTACCGGTACATTATATAGTTAAACACTTTACAGACCCGAATGTGGCTGATTCGTTAAATTTTAGTAAAGGAAAAAAAAAATATAAAATAAGAAAAAAAAATGGACTCATGGAGAAATAGAAAAAAACTTAATGAAGAGCCATATACTACCAACCTTGATATAAAATATATAGGGGTATTTTTTTTTTATTATGAATAGTAAAATTCCTTTAGCCTAGTTGGTTATCGGGGAAGATGAAGTGTAGAATTTATATGTTTCTCTAACCACAGCAGATTATGGGGTTAGCACTACGATCAGCCGCTTTTACTTCTGTAACTAGTAGCAGGTACCCATTTAAATCAGTGTAGAATTAGGGGAATAGGATGTGTGTAATATTCATATTGTTTGTGTTTATTACAGCGATGTATAGGTGGTAGATGAAGTAGCTCCATGTCCGTGTGTGTAGATGAAGTATCTGCATGTCTGTATGTGTAGATGAAGTAGTTACATGTCCGTATGTGTAGATGAAATAGCTCCATGTCCGTGTGTGTAGATGAAGTAGCTGGATGTCCGTATGTGTAGATGAAGTAGCTCCAT
>JAGDYQ010000080.1:3361756-3409394 GCA_021962125.1 Bulinus truncatus
TACCATGATGAAAAAAACTTATTGTTAAAGTTATCATAAAAAAGAGTACATTATATTTGCATGGGCGTCCCCGAGGGATGTTTTTGTCTGCATAAGTACCCACGCCTGGGTTGTTCAAACGGGCAACCGAAATTTGAATAAAATAGTTTGAATATTTTTAATTGACATATTACCGACCTAGTTAATTTTGAAACAACGAATTACAGTTAATAAAATCATTTTTCAATTAGTATTTAAACAATTTATGACCATATCTCGGTACAAACAAATCTATCATTAAATTTTTAGTGCGTCCCCCACCCCCCTAAAGTCACTGTAAAATGTTTTTCCAATGATTCAGTTATCATGAGATAAGCATGAGGCTGTATATCTTGTATCATTTCCCTATATCTCACTGTTACCTTCAAATATATTTATAATGTATATTGTTTACTTTAAAATACCACAAGCTTCGAAAAAAAAAATTTCTTTAAAGATTTCAAATGAATAACATATTGTCAAATACTTTTTGTTATAATCAAAACGAGGATATTTTCATTCTGAATAAAACCTAGACTCTTACATTTCAGGACATTTCGTAAGACAAACACTAATCTAAGACAAACGAGTTCATTCTTAATATATTCAAGAACAGTGGAAAATTCAACTTAAATGTACTCCCCCACTGCCCCCCCCCCAGGACCAGGGATGGGCTAACTAAGGTCCTAGGGCTTGATACCTGCTGCATTGTGCTAATTGTATTAAAATGTAAGATGCGAAAGAATACCAACAAATGTGAGCGAATATTGTTTACAATGTACTAAAGGGCCGTGATTCACTGGTCCTTTTCTCTTCTTAATCTATTCGCACCCACTAATCGACCTGGAAGCTGTTTGTTTTTTTTGATGGGAGCACATAACAACACGCGTGGCTCTTATGTCGCACTTTTTTAGAGCTTGGCCCGGGCCACATGATGGCCAAAATGTCACGAGCAGTTTTCATTTGAGTCCAACGCTGATTAACCAGTTTCCAAACACGGGGGTCACTTCTGTGAATATGTCCAAGTAGAATAAGACGAGGAGAAGAGAAAATAGATGGAAAAAAAAATTTTTGGATTTCACAAAGAGACAAGACCGGAAACCAGGGACAGCTCAACCACGCGACGAAAGTAACAATTAAAGGGGGAACATGTTTTTTACAGGCTGACAGCTGGGCACAACACCGAGACATGGAAACAGTTTTTCCTTTGATGCAAATGATTTTCTCTTTTATTTTTAAACTTGTCTGCATCGTGAATTTCTTTGAGCAAACTTTAACTACAATTTAATGCGTTTTAAATTTCGGGGTTTTGTTTAATGCGTTTATAATTATTTCTTAATGCTAATTTTAAAACTCTGTAACAGATTTTTGTTTGTTTTGTCTTTCTGTCTTGGTCTAATTAATTTTCCTTTCTATGCTTTTATTATTTCCTTAATTAGGTGATTAACATATAATAGTTTAGTAATGGAGTGTTGATCTAAGAAAAAATGTTAAATTTTAAATGAAATAGCCTCACTTTTCTGAAGGTAGATATGCTTAGCTTATCTATATGACGTTAAAGACTCAATGTTTAGTATAAAATAATTATTTAATCCTTAGTCCCTACTCTGTTGTTACTAAATAAGTCATTGCTGCATTTCAGCAAGTCCAAAGTAAATACCATAGGACTCATTTGATCACTGGCAGAAATAGCGTATTGGTATTTGGGAAAGATATCACACTCATGAACCTTAACTCTTACTTTAAATTCATACAGTCGTTAGCTTTTAATCTCCCTTGCTGTGCCAATGATATCAAGGGTGACACGTACATAACGTATTACTACTGCACCTGTGTGCCAATTGACAGGGTGATTCTTATGTATTTTTTGGGTCCTAAGCCCGTGGCGTAAATAGCGAGGCGAAGTCTAAAAATGAAGCCACACCCTTTTTTTTTTTCGAAATCTGAACAACTTAAAAGTCGAAGAACTTAGAAAATTGTTCATGTGTTTTATAAATAAAGTACTTATATTCTCATACGGACAGATCAAAATGTTTTGTGGTTTGTTAGTTTTTGACATTTTTTCGAAAAATCTTCTTTGCAATCGGGTGATGGATAGAAAGCCTTAAACAAGATGAACATGTTACAGATTAAGTAATTGTTCAACTTTTGTTCAACTTCTTGATGACCCACTTCAGTCCAGTTCGACCATCACTGGCCAGGCTACTATGACATCAAATTAAATAGGAATTATACTGCAGGGAGACTATTTCTTACACAACAACAACAACGACAACGTAACTGGTGGCCAGATTATCTGCTTAACCATAGGAAGAACTCATCCAATGGGGTCATATATAAATTGTACATCTGGTCAGTTTCTGTAGCTGTGACATATTGAGGATTTCTTCCAAATCTGATGTCAGATGTCTAAATGTCTTGTACTTGTGTATATAAAGCTTTATCTAAATTATTATGAGAAGTTTTCCGTTTAAATTTGGTTGTAGCCATGGTGTTGAAATTTGAAATCCAGTCAAAGTATCCATCGGTTGAAGTTATCTAATAATAATTTAACTTAACTAATTAATTAATAACAATGCTTTAAGATTAATAAAGTATCTAATATTTACTCACAAATACAAATACATGTATAAATTAGTTGTTGTTTTAGTTTTCAAATCACTTCTTTACTAAAGTAATTTAATTAACTCTGAGCTATCAAGATTATATAAAACATTTTAATTATATTATGCTATTTTTTAAATTGTGGGTGAATAAACAATAGTTCTTATAGTGCATTTATCTTAAAAGAAGAATTAAACAACATATTATACATTTAAAAAATTTTCTACCTGAAGTAAACCAGTGGATAGTACAGTAGCAAGTTGGTCATTAACCATTTTAGTTATAAGATAAGTATTTGAGTTTTGATTGGAGAAGCACAGACTGCTGACTATCAATGAATATAAAACATGTACGAAAAATTCTTTAGCAGTGTTTGTGATCATAATGTAAATTTTGGAGTTTCAATGAAGCTGACTTCAAAGCTGATTTAGACAGTGGTGCTGCTTGACTTGTATGATCAATAGACTTGTACTGCCCTTTAATGTTCAAGATATTCAATAAATATACCAATAAATCACTTTTTAATTAAAATCTTAAAAACTATTGCTTATGTATTTAAAATATTAGATAAAATCAATTTTACAAAGTAAAAAGTAACTTTTTTTCAAACCATATTCTTTGTTAACTTGAGAAATAAGTGTCAAATCTAATTGATCTAAGCCTTTTGATTTACTTTCTTTACAAGCAATGCAAGAAATACTGATATAACAAACACCTGAAATTAGAAATAAAATACAATGTCATAATAATATAATATGGTTTACAAAAAAAATTATTAATACAAATTTAGTGATCTATTTGAATGTAACATAACACTGGTCTCCGTTTGAAAATTTTTTTTAGCGGGTCTTTTTTCAAATGTTTCTAAATCAAATTTTGTGCTGATTTCAATATATAATTGTTTTTTTAATCAGGTCAAGTTTTTATTCTAATTGATTTTCTAAATGCTGCAATAACTGCATTCTAAAGTAACTGGCAATAAGTGAGGAAACAGCCGATTAAATTCCTGTTTTAATAATTTAGCAATTTTTAAAATAGCTAAAAATAAAACAAATACTTTTGTTTATCTTGATCTTATTTGTTTTCATAAAAGATAAATTCTTTGAACGTGAAGCTTCAGGTTATTAACTAATATAAAAATATGTTTTAAATCTTGTTTGCTGCTAATTTATATTAAAAAAGAACAAGAAAATTTAAAAAATCTCAGACCTCAAAATTCACGCAGACCAGTGTAATTAAAAAAAAAAACTGTTTGAAATTTATCATTTCGCATTTTTCAAAAAAGAATTAAAAAAATCTTTTTTATGAAAAACAAGATTATATTTTTACACTTAATTTAAGGTCAAAAGTAGTGTTTTAACACTAAATACAAAAAAAATTCCCCCAAAAAGGAATGAAAATCATATAATTAATGTTAAAAGTGTCAGAATCCATTTGATATGCTTTAAATACAGTTTCCAACAGCATAAAAAATTATTTCACCTATTTCACAGTTGGATTCTCCAAAAAAAACTTTTTTTCAGATTTCAAGTTGTTAATAAGATTTTACTGCATTTACTTTAGATGTACTTAACTTCTGTATGTGATTTCTTATTATCAATTTAAAAAACAAATTTTAATGCCGTTCATTTATTTTACCTAGAAGGAAAACTGTCTACCTTAAAAGGATCAGTACAAAAAGAGATTGTAAAAATACTAAAAAGAAAGCCAGGTAGCCATTGTTCAGTTATATCCTGTCCCCATTCCATGCTGTACAAAATCACAAAGAAACTACTGACTCCAACAGCTGCTAATATTAATATCAGGCAAGATGCTTAATTGGTTGAGGCCATGCATTCTTTAAGTCTTCAGTATCTAGTATTTATAAATGACAAAATATATTAAATCATAGAAACTCTTCATTAGCTGAAAGCTTTTGTGCTAATCTAAAGAAAACCGTTTTAGGCTCAATTGTTATTGTTGCTAAATATTTGCATCTTAAAAAAAAAAAAAAAGCTAATACTGAATCTATGATAATTTATATATACATAGAAAAAGAAAAATTACAATACTTTATTAAAATTTAAACCTCCCTGTATAATTGATGCATTTAGTTAGGATACAATCATATGAACTTACTGGGTTTTATTAACAGAATCTTCTCAAGATGTTCCAACTGTTGATCTAATTTAGCTATCCAAGAAAGATGTTGACATGTTTTCTTGGAACTCCCATCCCTTGTTTTTGAAGCTATAGATTTAAAAAAAATGTGATAAATTTAATAATGTTAAAAAGGATAAAAAATAATTTATAAATATTTTGTGGAAAAAAAATTTGGTAAATCAGCAATGTTTAGCAATACATAAAGTATATATTTTCTGCATTTGTGTTGAGTTTAATATAAATGATAGAAAAAAATGTAAAGTTTCACAAAAGACATGGAAAACCAAACACATGTATATGAACATGATCCATCCACTGATCTACCTATTTTGAGTCTACATGTTATAATCAAAGCCTTTTTGTTTGACAATAAAACTGGTATACATGTACATTGTACATAGTTTTAAGTTAGTCCAAAAATATTTTCTATGAGTACAATAATGTCAATCTGTATAATAATCATGGACACTTTTCTTTGGCCATTAATTGATTTAACAACTTTAATTAATGACTAACATTTTTGGATTAATATTTGATTGAAAGGTTTTGAATTTTAATGGTAGATTAATCCCGAATTGTTTTCCAACTGAATGCTTCTGTTTCTCCACCAATATGTACTTTTTCTAGCAAATGAATTCTATTTATAATGTATAACAGGTTAGAGGTCATCCAGCTAACAGTGTAGGGCTTGAAGTTCAGTGTAAGCAAAATTTACAGAGGAAAATATTTTGAAAGATTTATTTAGCAATTATATTAAAGTTGACACTAATGAAATTATAATGCACACTATGCTTGCAAAACAGGAATATTACCTGAATATTGAGAAAATTCATATCTTTTAACTTTATTTGTACCAAAACACGTTGAAGATTCTCTTTTTGCTTTTTTAAATATAATCATCAGTAGCAATAGGGACAGCAGTGATCAAAGCGAATGTAAAGAATATACAGCTGCAAATTAAAATGATGAAATTTAAAAAAAAAAAAAAAAACACTTAATTAATTCTGAATTCACTAAATGCTACATGGTTTTAAATGCTTAAGATATTTCAATTACTTGTTGGAAAACCTATTCGTAAGGTCCAACTTCAAATTCAACCTTTGGCTGTTTTCTATTTGTATCTGGTACTCCCTGAATAAAACATGGCACTTGTTATCATTGCAAGAAACAAAAATGCAAAGCAGCCAACTCTCTCTTGACTGTAAGAGAAAAAATCAGCAGATGTCTGTGTAAAGAATTACTTAGTGCACAGCATTTTTATGCAAATTTAAATTTTGTATTTTTTGTTTAAACATTTTTTTTAATTGAAAGCATCTATAGATAGGATTTATCTTGACTGACAGTCAACAAAAATCGCACTTCTTTTAATTTATTATTTTTAATTATTAAGAAATCTTTTCACTAAAAATAACATCTAGTCTAGAACTTTTACAAGAATTTGGCCAAAAACAGATGCCAAAAAGGTATAAAAAAATATGTCAACTGCAGATTTTAATATTAGAAGAATAAAGGTCCGTCGCTTTGGAGATTTCCACTCATCCTATCATTCACAGTGCTATTTAATCCTTTTAAATTTCACAATGAAAAATATTAAGCAATTATCTGCATTTAAATTCTGTATTAGAGAGTTTTTGCATTAGTCTAAATTAAGTTACAATAATCAGCTGTTATTTGTAATCAGTGTAATCTTTTTTTTTTTGAACAAGTATTTTATTAAAAAAAAGTAAAGTTCCCTTAGCCCTAAAGCTGGGTGGACTTGTGGAATGACTTTGAAACAAATTTCAGCTGGAAAAATTCCCATGGTCCTCACCCGGGGATCGAACCCAGAACTCTCAGGTCAACAGTGATATCTACACCACTCGGCCATCCGTCCCCACTATTATACTTTATTTTAAATTAGCAACTTAGGCAGGCTAACTATTTACATTCCTGTTTAAGTTAAAATGGTGTAATAATTTGTTTCTAACATTTTTTCCAATTCGCCTTATGGATCTAACAAAGAAAAATTCCTGTATTTGTTTTTTTAATTCAGGAAAAAGATATCATAAGATAAAAATGAAGTAAAATGTTGTGGAATATCAAAAGGTAACTTCATTTGTGTGCATGTGGTAATTATCACATTTTTAATGGAAGTAATGTGATTTTAAAATTAATTTTTGGGATAGTATCTATTTGTACAAGACTTAAATGTAGTATCCCTATTTGTACAAGACTTAAATAGAATCTTTTTAATGCACATTTTTTTATAATATTGCACATTTGTGGAAGGTATCCACCACATAAAAATATACCTTACAGTACAACAGTTTCAAAATTATTCAGTCTTATTTTCTTGCATTATATTTCTCAAGGACATATTATTTAAAATAAATAAAATGTTTACTAGTTCATTAAGTATTATAGAAATAATTACCTTATGATTTTATGATACTTAAATCAAATGAAGCAAAATATAAATACCTAAAAGGGCTATTTTGAGGTCTAATAAATAAAGATAACCAAATATGATCATCTGTCAAATGCTCTTTTGCTTTGGAAATAAATAAACTTTTCAATGTCTCCAAGTCTTCAACACCTGTAGCTCTATTGTTGTCTCAAGTATTTTCTGCTGCAAGCCATTCCTCTAAATAAAATAACAGCTGATGAGAGTCAAAGAAAAATAAAAGTTATAGCTGTTGTCAAAATGAGTATTATCTTTTAATAAACATCATTGTAGATAATAAACAATTTTTCAGATAATATGGTATCTATCACATTAATATATGTAAAACAATGAGATCTGCTTCGCCTTTCCTTAAGTCAGCAATGTCTAGACGGTCCAAGTACCAAGTTGCTTACCTTCACCAAGTTATCATGCCAGATTTTCAAACACTGGTGAAGGTAATGAAACGACTTATTCTAGGCCAGTAAGAAATGAGCGTAAGCAGATATCTCATTGTTTTACATATTAATGTGATAGATACCATATTATCTGAAAAATTATTTATTATCTACAATGATGTTTATTAAAAGATGTATATTTTGATAACAGCTAACTTTTTATTTTCTTCTCAATCAGCTGTTATTTGTTTGAAATTTTAGTGTTGAAGACTTGGAGACATTGAAAAGTTTATTTCCAAGCAAACAGTTTGACAGATGATCATATTTGGTTGTCTTTATTTATTAGACTACTCAAAAACCCTTTAAATATTTACTCTGCACTTCATTGTTTAAGTATCATAAAATCATAAAGGTAATTATTTCTATAATACTTGAACTAGTAAACATTTTATTTGTTTCAAACTCTTTGCTGTCATAATAATGCAGAAAAGTAACTGTTGTACTGTAGGTATATTAGTTCTGGAAATGTTATAAAAAAATGTGCATTAAAAAGACTATTTCAAGTAGCTGGCCTGTAAATAGAAGTACTTTATTTAGTGTTTGCAAATAGGGATACTTGTAAAAAACAATTTTAAAATCACATTACTTCCATTAAAAATTGAGTTAACGCATGCTATCTTTTTGATATTCCACGGCATTTACTTCATTTTTATCTTATGATATCATTTTTCACGAATTAAAACAAATGCAGGAATTTTTTCTTTTGTTAGATCCATAAAGCTTGGTAAAATGTTAGAAATTATTACACCATTTTTAGCAAACAGGAGATGTAAATAGTTAGCCTGCCTAAGTACTTTAATTTAAATAAAATAATAAGTCGAATTTAGATGACAAATATTATTATTGATTTATAAACCTGAAAATCATTAAATTATAATGAAATTATGAAATTTTGCTAGTTGAAGAACACAACACAAAAATAATCCCATACTAAAGTCTAACCCTCAAATAAGTTTCTTTTTTTAATAAACTCTTTGTTCAAAAAAAAAAGATTACTGATCTGATTACAAATAACAACTGATTATTGTAACTTAATTTAGACAATGCAAATTACATAGTACAGAATTTAAATACAGATAATGCTTAATATTTTTCATTGTGTGAAATTTAAAGGATTAAACAAAGACTGGTGGAAAATGGCTAAATTGGTAGAAATTAATACGACGAGTTCTATTCTAATACAATAAAATGCGGCGAGACGACATATTTTTTATACCTTTTTGCATTTTTTGGCCAAATTGTAGATTTACAGATAGATGTTATTTTAGTGAAAATTTCTTAATAATTAAAAATAATAAATTAAAAAGAGATAGCGATTTTAAATCCTATCTATAGATGCGCAGTTAAAAAAATGTTTAAACAAAAAAACACAAAATTCTAGAACCATAAAAATAGCATTACTCTTTTGAATTTTTTACACGAACATCTGCTGATTTTCTCTTACAATCAGAAATAGAGAAGAGTTAGTGCACACTTTGCATTTTGTTTCTTGCAACAACAAATTCGGGAATTTTCAAATACAAACGTAAGAGTGGAGACTAGTTGGACTTGCCTACGTTGTAGGTTTTCAACAATAATTGAAATATCTTAAGCATTTAAAGCCATCTTGTTAGTGAAATTCCGTAAATGTTTTTTAAGATTTCATCATCTTTTATTGCAGCTGTATTATTCTTTTTATATCTGCTTTGTCACTGCTGTCCTACTGATGATTATATTTAAAAAGCAAAGAGTCTTCAAAGATAACAATACAAATAAAGTTAAGATATGAGATTTTCTCAATGACTATTATTCACGCAGCATAGTGTGCGTTATTTCATTAGTGTCAACTTTAATATAATTATGAAATAAATCTTTCAAAATATTTTTCCTCTAACCAAGCCACTGTAGCTGGATGACCTCTAACCTGTTGTATTATAAATAGAATTCATTGCTAGAAAAGTACATGAGTGATGGAGAAACAAGCATTCGAGTTGGAAAACTAATTCGATTTCAATCTACCATTAAATTCAAAACCTTTCAATCAAATATTATCCAAAAATATTGGTAAAGTTGTTAAATCTGGCAAAAAAATATTGTATACAGATTGACATTAGTACTCGCCGAAGTGTACTGGACTTGTAAAACTATGTACGAAATAAGCACATGTATACCAATCTTTTGTGTCAAACAAAAAAATTTGATATAACATGTAGACTCAAAATAGGTAGATCGAGTGGATGGATCTGTTCATATACATGTGTTTATGAGTTTTCCATGTCTTGTGAAACTTGCATTTTTCCCATGTTTATGTAAGCTCAACACAAATACAGAAAATGTATTGCTAAACATTATTTGATTTACAAATTTTTTTCCACAAAATATTTATAAATTATTTTATCCTTTTAACATTATTGGTTATCGCATTTTTTTAGTCTATAACTTCATTGTAAAGAAAACATGTCGAACTGGATACTAAATTAAAGATCAACAATTGGAACATCTTGAAGATTCTGTTGTAGTGGGTTGTATCTAACTAAATCATCCAATTTTAAGATGCAGAATATTTAGCAACCAATATGAATTGAGCCTAAAACGATTTTCTTTTTAGATAACACAAAAACTTCGAAAGCTAACTCTATCGATTTAAATATATTTTGTCATTTATAAATACTAGATACTAAAGAAATACATGGCGAATTCTTACATATAGTGTGTAGCAGCTATTGGGTGCGAAATAACTGTGATTTTATAATGAATGAATGAGAGCAGATATATAACTGAACAATCTACTTTCTTTTTAGCATTTTTACAATCTCTTTTGTACTGGATCCTTTAAAAGGTAGACGAGTATATATTTGACATTAAAATTTGTTTTTAAATTGATAATAAGAAAATCACATACAGAAAGTTAAGTACATCAAAGTAAATGCAGTATCTTATTAACGAAGAATCTGAAAAGATTTTGAGAGAATCCAACTGTGAAACAGAGTGAAATAACATGCTTTGTTGAAAACTTTGTATTTAAAGCATATCAAATGGATTCTGACCCCTTTAACATTAATTATATGATTTTTCATTCCTTTTTGAGGGGAATTTTTTATTATTTAGTGTTAAAACACTACTTGACCTTAGAGTAAGTGTAAAATATAATTTTTCATAAAAGGTTTTTTAATTCTTTTTTTGAAAAAATGTTTAAATGTGATAATAAATTTCAAACGATTTTTTAATTACACTGGTCTATTGTTTGAGGTTAGTTTTTAAATTTTCTTGTTCTTTTTTAATATAAATTAGCAACAAACAAGATTTAAAACATATTTTTATATTAGTGCGAAACTTCACGTTCAAATGCTTTATGAAACAAATAAGGTGAACAAGTATTTGCTTTATTTTTAGCTATTTTAAAATTGCTAATTGAGCAGGAATTTGCTCGGTTGACTCTCACTATTACCAGTTGCTTTAGAATGCAGTTATTGCAGCATTTAGAAAATCAATTAAAATAAAAAACTGACCTGATTAAAAAACAATTATACTATTGAAATCAGCACACAAAAACGATTTAAAAACGAAAAAAAGACCTATGAAAAAAATTTTCAAGCGAAATGTTATGTTACACATTCAAATAGATCACTAAATTTGTATTAAAAAATAATTTTTTGTAAAACCATATTATTATGACATTAGTATTTGTGAATTTCAGGTGTTTTGTTATATCAGTATTTTCTTTCATTACTTGTAAGAAATACAAAAAATCAAAAACTATAATTAGATTTGTTTACTTATTTCAAGTTAGCAAGATATGGTTTTGAAAAAAGTAATTTTACTTTTTTGTAAATTATTTTATCTCTAATATTTTAAATACATAATAATAGTTTAAATTTAATTCAAAATTGATTTATTGGTATATTTCATTGAATATCTTAGCCAAAAAGAGAACAAGTCTATTGATGTCCTGATGCTTTAGCACCACTGTCTAAATCAGCTTTGAATCCTTCGGTAACGCCAAAATTATTATGACTGCTAAGTACATCACGCTATCTATTGATAGTCAGCAGTCTAATAGTAAAACTCAAATAGCATCTTATAACTAAAATGGTTTAATGATAACACTGTACCATCGTTTGATAAATTTTTAAATATTTAATAACAATATGTTCATTTATTTCTTCTTTTAAGATAAATACTTCGATAGAGGCTATTCACTCACTATTTAAAAAAATAGCATAATATTAAAAATATTTTTACTCTTCAGAGTTAATTAAATTACTTTAGTAAAGAAGTGATTTGAAAACTAAAACAACAACTAGTATACATGTATTTGTATTTTATTAATTAAATATTAGGATATGATAATCTTAAACATTGTTGAGTTAAATTAATTAGTTAAGTTAAATTATTGTGCTCAACCGATGAATACGACTGGACAAACACTCTAACACCATGGCCCACAACAAATTTAAGCTTTAGAAAAACTCTCATAATTTAGATAAAACTTTATATACACAAGTACAAATTTATCGAGTAAGAATTTCGATCGAACAATTGCGAACTTTCAAAATTTTTTATGGAATAACATCTGCGAACTATATTTTTTTCAACTTCTGTAAAGTAAATCACAAAAAATACTTTTAAATACCAATTATTTTTATGATATAAATACATGTATATGATATTACATTTATTAACCTTTAGAAAAACTGCAATATTACAAACACTTGAAAAAGTTGTGTTTCAAGTTTAGTTTTGGTAAAGAAAGAAACTAGAGACTATTATCTGAGGTGAAAATTTCTATATAAAATTTGAAAATTAACAAGTTCATCGTCAAACAATTCCCTACAACAAAAAACATTCGAGACTTCCAATAACGGAAACCATGACATTTACAATATTTGAGTGGATAATTAACATGAACTATGCGTGATAAGATCCTTACGTCTTTAGCAACTTTGCTGATTTCTCTTAAACATGGAAAATACTTTATATTTTTTCTTTCACACAAAACCTGTAATATTTTTATCTTTTCCTTTGAGTTCACATTTTAATAAAATAGGTTTACTCGCCATATGAGAGCTGGGTTTAGTTGACCATGGCAAAAAAAAAGCTGTTTTTTCATAGAGTTTACACTTTATATAACCTAATCTCGATCAAAACATAGCGTGTATTATTCTTTTTTGTTAGAATTTATTAAATAAGTCGGGTAAAAGTGTTGATTTTGGTATTTATATTAAATACATAGAATCTCTGACAAGGCAAGGATGCTATTTTTATTGAATTGTATAATATTTCTTATTTAAAAGTGTATTTAATACCTAAGGAAAATCAAATAAATCAAAATTAAAATTATCCTATACTTTGGGCCGATCTTTTTGAAGAAGAATAATATATTTACATGAGAATACTAGCAAAGGGAGAATTTTATAAAACTGTGTCTAGTATTTTTTAATAAAAAGTTTGCGGTCGTGTTTATTTTTAGCAAATTTATCTTATCAATTCTTTTGACTAATATGTTGCTAGTTTGCAGGAAAATAGTTTTATTAACTTGTCTCAATAATTAATTAACCAACTTGTTAAGCAAAAATTTGTTCTTTCCACTAAACACAAAGGATGATGATAATATTTCTGCAAATTTCGCAGCTCAATACCTTTTTACTAAATTTTTTTGTGAGAGGAGTACATGTTTTGTTAAGACAATACCTTGAAGAAATAGGAAATGGATTTGAATTGCCAGAATCACAAAAGTTTAAAAATACTGCTAATTAGACAAAAATTTATAAAAAAAGCATAACTGACATTAAATTGTCGAATGCTTACACTATGAAGAGATGCGAATTTTCAGATTAAACACAATGTGAATGTGAAACCCAAAATGGAGATTTATTATAGATTTCTGCTTTAAAGTGAAATGAACATGTTGGCAATTTGAAAGAAATTTCCTTGGAAAAGAGATTCTTTAACTAACAACGATAAGTAATCGTGAGTTTTTTTACAGAGGTTAGTCCAAACTTTAGTCAGATTAGTTGTACTTTCTTAATTTTAGTTACACCTAAAAATCTGAATTAGGAATAAATAAAAATTGACTCAATCATTCAGACAAATTTCTTGATTCTCTTTCATTGCAGTGTAATTGCCCAAATTGGAAACACTACAAGACTGAAATGCCGATAATATTTTTTAGGATACAGGAATATAGAAATATGTCCCACTAAATATATTTTAATAATATTAAAATATCTTAATAATTTTTATTTATATGTACTTTGTTAAGCTTCACTATGATATTTACACTATCATCATTTTGCCTTGCAGTTGAAATAGTCCCTTTATATATCTGTTAAACAGGTTTAAATTTTAAAATGACTAGCTTAATTTATTAGATTTTAATTTACTTTAATTTGTTTCTTTATGAGCTGTTTCAGTGTTTATCCTGTCTCAGTTAATCCACCAGGTTTGCTAGGCTCTTTTGTTCAATTTTGTATCAGCACCTTGGAATAGTTCCAATTGTTCTATATGTCATTTTTATATTAATCAGAAGAAAAAGTAATACATTCAAAGATTTATTGGTTTTTGACTTATCAGCAGTCATAATAACTATTTGTCTGTGATAATGTTCCTGTGAAGAATTTTTTGTTATTAACAATGAATTAAATCTACAAAAATATATAGAAGTAGCTCTAGAGAAGTATGATTAAAATATGTTATGTTATATTATTTGTCACAACGAACGAGACTATCATATGCCTTGCTTTGAAATGGGAGAAGATAGAAGTAATTTCTTATCATGTTGTAGTTTGGCATTCCTCATACGCATTATATTTATCTTTGTTAGTAACCTGTGGTACGCAGTACGAACTTTGTAGCTATTCTGAAAAACTATGAAAGTAAGATTTAAGTAATACATTTTTTTCTTTTAATTAACATTATTTTGTATTTGTTTAAATCTGGAGTGAAACGAATGCTTTCCCATTTAAAAAGGTGCCCAATCAGTAAGGAGCCAAAGTGGATTTTTCTGTGTGATCATTATTACCTTTAGTCAATGGTATATCTACCGATACGAGTCAAAAAAGCGTCATGCTACCCAAATTTATAATGGTTACCATTGGTTACTGAAATTTTGGCTTATATACATAGAAAATATGTATAAATAAGTGGTATAAAATAGAAAAAAAACATTCTTCTAAAATTCTTATAACTGATTATTATTTATTTATCTGAGACCGATTGGTATTTATTTTCTTTATTTAGTATTCACACTAATTTAAAATATGTCATGAGATTGATGAATACATTCATTGTTTACATTTTTGTTTGCATTTTTTGTAAAAATATATTAACCATACATGTAATGAATTATTTTTTGAAATCAAATTGATACAGGTAAAATAGAAATCCCAAAAGCAATTTCAATTTGAAAATATAATGTTAAAGAGAAATTAATATTTGCATAAGCACTGTCTTGGTTTAACAAATCAACTATTATTTTTATATTAATCCATTTTGGGATTTTCACATTATTAAAACACGATGATATAAACATAATTTACAATTACATGTATGGTTTAAATATGTGATAAATTTTTAGATTCGATAAATGTTGATAATACAATTCATATTTTCTTCTTCAGAGTTTTTCTGTTTTATCACAGTCTGTTGAAGTTTTCAAGTTTTTCTTTTTTTCTATTTTTAGTACTGCTTGGAATTCATAGGCATGGGGTTGCACTATTCTGGAAAACTAGCGAATGTGTCTCAAATTTACTGAACTACTGCTGAGTCCTCTTACAACTATGGGCGATCTAATTTTAAGGGTAATAAAATTGTTAAGTGCTAACATATATAATGAACAATGGTAAATTGAATAATACAAGCGTCACAAGTATATGTAATCTTTTTTAAAACAGAATTCATTAAACAAGTCGCTGCATTCATCGATCATTCTGCAACTAATGAACAAAGAATTAAATGATTTAACTACTTTAATTTTATTCTGTACCTGTGCCAAGTTTGAATAAAAATTTGAGAAATAATAACTATTGATATTACTTCCTTCCTTCATGGCAGAGTACCAATGTACCTTTATCAGATGATGGACAACTATTAGTCTACTTTTGTTTGTTAACTATTTATAGCAACATTACTATGGATTTGCTTGTCGACAAAGAGAAAAAAAACTACAACAAAACGAAGTACAATATTACTTATTGGGATTCATTTCTGCAAGTTATGGGAAAGAAAAAGAGAGATTCCTACAAATAGATTAAAAGATAAAATAAAAGAAAGAAGGTAATTTAATTTTACAGTAATGCATAAATATTCAGAAAAGAATTCAACGTTACTAAATCCATTAATCTATACTCTTTTCTGCTAAAAATGTTAATGCAATATTATGTCTAACAGGTGTACCAAAATTGATGAATAAAAAGAAAATTCTATATAAATTTGTAATATTCATTCAAACTGTAGTTATTTGAAATTATTTTTTAAATTATTGCTAAATAGTTTTCATGTTAATTTGTCAACTTCCATCCAGCACTTTCTGTTGTTAGATAATTAGAAATTGAATCATGCTGAAAAACTAAACAAACAACTTTAATTTGAATTCACCATACTGTGTTGAATCTAAAAACGCTGTCTGCAGGTGACAGTCTATTTTTGTTTTTATAGTTTTTTAAATTGAAAATTCTCATTGTAGAATTTCTTCAAATAAAATGATATGTCAATAATATAGTTCCATTTCACTTTAATTAAATATGGACCTAAAAAATGTTTTGCTTGATAATAAAATATAACTATCAAGTCTGTCACTAAAGAATATGTTTACATTTAATTTCAGGTTCCTTATCAACAATTGTGATAATACAGTAATTACCTTAAATTAATTAAAACAGTATTTTATTATTACAGTTTTGAATAATTTCAACTCTTACTCTAATGTTATAAATATTTTTTTACAGTAATTTTATTTTCCCTGAAAAAATATATTCAAACCATATTAAAAAAATGAGTTTAAATGATAATGTTAGCTCACTCAAGCTGTTCTTAAAGTGCCATGTGTGATGTATTTAAATTACAAGCTGATTCCTTGTAAACTAGCATGTTAACACGTATTGTAGAAATTCATCAGATATGATGTTCTATGGCAAGGTACATGTATTTGCAGTGGTGGTAGACAGGTCTCAAATGTGGCTGCGCAGTCACTCATTCTATTGTGCTGCTGTGATGTTAACTTCTAACAAATTGTGGGAGTTACAAAGTTCACCAGAGTGGCCCTGTTACCACTAAAATTCAACACAATTTAATATTTAACTAACTATTTGATTGAATTTACAACTTGTTTAAATTTTTATTTCTATTTTTTTAGATTGCGTTTAAACTAACCAGTGTAGAGTCAATGCATTGTATTCTTGTCTAGCAATACATTTTCAAGAACAATAAATGACATACTGAATTTAATATTAGTTGCTTTTCTGCGTTGCAAAATGTCAAATTTAACAGTTATTTAGAAGAACAAAGGCAATGTTTAAATAAAATGTAAAAAAAAATATTCAATGCATGTTTTCTAATATTTCTATTGCTGTTACATCAATTTTAATTTAAATTTGGTGAAAATTAAGTATAAATTATAGATAAATTTTAAAAAATTTCTGGATAAATGTTATGAACTGATGACTATTTGTAAATGTGGAATGATTATTTCATTCCTGAAACAATGAGAAAATTTTCTTTAGATAGTTGATCGACATTCGAAATCTGTATATAAATATTTATATTAATTTTACACAAGAGAGAACATATTTAATCTTGAATTTAATTCCCTTAATTTTTTGCTGCCGGCGATATATTTATCTGCCGTAATTTATCATTATACAGTATAAACATATGTTTGATCGCTCAAATTACGTATTGTTTATAGTTTTCAAATGTAAATATTTAATAATCCGTTGCTGATCTATTTTCGTGTTTAGCCACAGTCTAGTTAGACTGTCAGAGTAGTTGAAATTCGTCATAGTTGGATCAATAAAAATGGATCCCCGCTGTCCGTCTCCATGCACTAGACTGGTGGCGCGAACCTAGCGGCCCGCGCCTCCAACTGTGTTTCCCACAGACAGTTTACAGCAGCGTCGCGTCGACTGCTGGCCCCTGCTGGTCAACGGTAAAGGCCGCCTGCCCCCCCGTGCCCGTAGCGTGCGAGAGGCGAGCACCTTTTGTTTGTTCTACTTATTATGTATTACCTGGCCCCTCAGCAGGCCCGCCTTGTATTGCCTGACTACTGCTGTAGAGATTTCACGCTACGAAGCATACAGAAACTTCATCAGTTGGCATGCTACTGAAATATCACCCCTTTAATTTAAATAAGTGTGTACTTTTATATAAATAGTGGCCAACTGCGATTCGCTACCACTAATTCGATTAATAACTGTTGCCGCCTGCTAAGATGCAGAGCCGCATGCATTAAGTGCATCTAAAATACAAAGTTTCAGAAAATCATTGACTCGTATCTTTACTTTTGAAATTTTTTTCCATATTTGAAAAAAAACTTAAATTATCTCTGATCGTATCACTGGTCACTCAAACTTTATTGGCACTTTTAGCCAATGTCCATTGGCCGATTAACAAACATTGGCCGTAACATTTGCATAACGTAAAAAATGTAACACAGGCTAATAATGCTAAGATATTTTTTCGTGTTGGCTTGAAATTTACACTGACGTTTTGCTTACATAACGTAATCGAAAGAAATCCAGCGATCTCTGGACTGAATCACGAAGATAAATTCATCTGGTAATACAGATCTATTCAGAAGAAATGTGTTTGTTTTAATTTGAAACGAGAGATATACAAACGGCAACGACGGTGTTTTTTTTTATTGTTTTCTGTTTTTTGGTTAATGTAGCAAACTTTAGTTACTATTCAGTATAAAATATTTAAGTAAGTAATAGATGATTTGCCCCTATAAATAACAAATAATAAATGGGCGAGTTCTAAAGAATATCTAAGCTGTGGAAAATTATCGAAACCAAGAATGCTGGTCTGACTACACATAGTTGTGTGTATATATCTGAAGTTGTGTGTATTATATTCTACATTATTGGTGTGTACTTGAATTATAGATTAATAATTCTCTGAAATTGTCACTAAACAGTTATTTCTGATTATTTCATAGTATAAACAAATATTTTAAATTTAATGGGACTTTTTAACTGCTTGATCACGGTAAAACATCTTTTTTATTTTTTAGTAGACATTTACAAATAATATTTAAATAGTTTGATGTAACAAAAAACATTAAAAGTAGTTATTAGATGTTTATATACATATCTAATTCTATTAGGATTCACTATTCTCTTCCTTTTAATGTTTAAATTAGTGTTTTCGTCTTTAATTTGTCTAATGAAAGCCACACATTTTTACATATTCTTTTGAGTTTTCAAACAACTAAATACATAACCTCTTTCGCTAACGTTGTTTGTTAACTCATGCATCTTTTGCAACGTTTTTTATCTATTTATTAGAAATTTTAGTTCATAAATTTGTTATTTACTTTCAAATGATACGTGGCGTTCAGGGGCATGTGACATAAATTGAAATAATATCAATAATCTACATCACCCGATCTTTCAACTGGTAGATTTTATTTTTCACCTGTATGTAAATATTTAAAGTGTGCACAATGAAAAGTTCATATTAGAAACACAAATAATTTATCGCGTAGGTATCTAGAATTCCTGAAGAAAAGCGACATATGGTTATTTTTTTCTGAGACTACTGTGATGACATAAACGAAAATGGGGAAAAAACTGCGGGAAAACGTAAGTTCATGAAAATAAAGTATATCTAAAATATACACGGAAAAATTGATTATTAATAACAAAAAAGAAATTCATTTATCAGCATTCTTTTATTTTTATCAATGTAACAATGATATTGAAATTAAAAGATGACTGTATACAGCTATGCAATAATTAGAACTATCTTTTAAATGTGACGAATATTGATTGATTATTAAGTTTATGTTGAATGAGTTTATTAATTGGAGAATATCTTTCCGATGAAAATGTAATATGACTGTGTAACAGTCACACGGCTGTGAAAAAAATAACAACTAACAAAATAAGGGAAAATACTTATGTATTTGTGTTGACTTGTTAAAAAAAAACAAATAATAGAATAACCTACATACAAACGCGAATTGTTGAACGACTCGAGTGCTAAAAAATCGATGTTGAAATGTATTTAGTAACTTTCTTGATTCGCTTTGGCCTACAAATTTTGTTTAGTTTTCAGCACTTACGATCACCAATACTCGAATAGTTATTTTGTAAACGGCTATCTGACCTGGATAAGTTAAGTTGGTGACTGACAGACTTTTTTTTGTTATTCTTTCAACTAAATCGTCACTGAATCGGACTGAATTTCAATGATGATGAAAATACAGTCATTCCACTTAATTAGCATCAGGATTAGACTTGTCAGTGTCCTGATAAACAAGGTTTGGTTTCTTTTGAATTTATTTGATAAGCGGTGTCTAATAAGCGAATCCACTGTATTTGTAGATCAGAATTATTTTTTATTGGGCTTAATTTCACTTCTGTATCATGTTAGAAGATATCTGATTAAAGTCTTTTTTAAATTTCAATCAGAGAGTGGATAAGGATTGGAGTAAGACCCGCAACATTTGTAAACTTGGGAAAATAATAAATGCAGTAAAAGTTGGTTAGCGGAGCTGTCAATGCGAATTTACAAAATGTTCCGTTGAAGTCGCCATTGATTCTCAGTGGCTTTTATTGCTTCATGTGCCGCTTTCACAATCAACTCATTCATGTGGAGTTCATCTTTAGCCGCAATCACAGAAAGCGCAGTAGGTGTCACACAAAACTAGTTCCGACAGAATGCATTTAAAGGTCTGTTTTCGTGTCCCCCAGCATTTAGCCCTAGTCAACAACTTGCAACCATTGAACTCTGGTGGAGATCTATATTTTCAATTTTACATTTACAGTGATACTGCTTCAGATATAACCGATAAGGAATATCATTAAAATTAAATGTAATCAAGTACTTTTATGACCAATAAATGCATTTTTCGAAGTCAGTCACAATTTTGAAATTAAAATATTATGGCACATGTAATATTGCAAAAGTTTGAAATGTTTTTTGTTCTAGTTGTTTCCGTGAAAAAACAGAATCAAGTAGTCATTATCTCGATATGTGTGATCCCAGTTGTCAGTATGCATCATTATTAAATCCCCTTATCGGCTCGGCGTAAGAATTTTAGTGGAACTGCATCTATCCCATACCCCCGATTCCCATTTGATATTATCAATAACATTCAATGTATTAATCAATAACTTTTGAAAAAATACTTGAAAAAGGGGGGGAACTCACATTTTGAAAAAGACAAAAACCGCTATTTAAATTTTTAAAATTTCGAATCAAACTTAAAATTATAATTAATAAAGAATTACGGATAAAACAGATTATTATTATTATGAGTTTGACAGTCTTTGGCTTTGGCCATGTATTGATATTGCAAAAAAATTGCAGAGATCCCTGCTGTTTGGCCTGGGAAAGCGGCGGGGCTTGGTGCACTCACGCTGATTCAATGTAATGAGTTATTTTTCCTTTTAATTGAACATTATATAATTCTTGATCTTAAATATGTTAGCCATCCTCAGGTTTGATCAGTTGAAAATTTGTAATTATTTAATTCTGAATGAGTATTATCTTTCTCAAATATCTTTGAACTCGAAAAGGAATATGTGTTGAGCATTTTTATATTGGTGACTTCTCCAGAATTGTTTGTTACCATATTTACGAATTGACATAATCTGTTTGCTTTTGTTTCTACATTTGCGGATTCTGCGTAATGCGGGTCATTTAATATAGGCCAGGCTTGGCCATTGACTTGAACATTTAATGTAGGCCGTTTGATAAGGCTTGGTCATTTGATTGAGCTTGGCCTCGTGTCCATGATTAGATGAAGCAGTTCGAAGATAGTTTTCTTCTTTAAAGACTCAAGTTAACAGATACAGCCGCGGCAGGCGGGGCCAGCCCTCCTGCCAGTCTGCCCCTGCTATTTGTTGCACTTAGTAAAATGTATTACTTTACCCCCCCATAACTTAAGCTCTATATAAATGCCTGGCCCCTCACGACAGCCTTCTACCGTGCACACGAAAACTGAACAACTGGGTATACATTGTATGAGCATATGTTGATGTTCACTGATAATTACACACTAATTTGTATCTATAATAATAATGGACTTACGAAGTTTCGCTACGACGTCGAATAATCATACACGAGCCAACACTTTAAAATGGCAGAAAACCGTCCGGTTAACCGGCTACTATGCAAAAAAGTAATATTTCATTTTACACTTCTTCACATTAGTGCATACATATTCACCGTTTATCAGGTCATGACACTTTTCTCAAACAAAAACATTATCACCTTGATCCAACATTGTTCAGTAATAATAATAACTTTGAAATTTCCTTTACCATAACAAAAACATTTCAACGATAATATAATAATATGGTAGTAGGACTCTCTAATGCGATTTACAATAGAATATGTGTAATCTATCATACTAAACAAATTGATAATGTACATGGCAGGCAATTTTTCGATGTGTGAGCCAGTTTGCGTATTTCATGAACAAGCGCAGAAAATGACCGTAGGCTATGTTATTAATATTTTTCTCCCTATGTGTTTCTTGCTTATTCCAAATGGCACATGGATGGGTATTGGACATTGCTTGTCGACGAAAATAGAGCATAACAGCCCTGCATATAGTATAGCGCACCTCATCCCTCCCTCTTCTCACATATGATAATGCCTCACATCCCTCTTCTCACATATGATAATACCTCACATACCTCTCTTCTCACATATGATAATACCTCACATCGCACTCTTCTCACATGTGATCAGCCACCTCATCCCGCCCTCTTCTCACATATGATACCTCACGCCCTCCCTCTTCTCACATGTGGCACGCCCCACCCTCTCTTCTCACATATGATAATACCTCACATAGATGTACCTCACATCCCTCTTCTCACATGTTATAATACACCACATCCCCGCCCTCTTCTCACATATGATAATACCTCACGCCCCCTCTTCTCACATATTATAATACCTCATCCCGCCCTCTTCTCACATATGACAATACCTCACATCCCGCCTCTTCTCACATATGATAATACCTCACATCCCGCCTCTTCTCACATATGATAATACCTCACATCGCCCTCTTCTCACATATGATAATACCTCACGCCCACCTCTCTTCTCACATATTATAATACCTCATCCGCCCTCTTCTCACATATGACAATACCTCACATCCGCCTCTTCCCACATATTATAATATGTCTCATCCCGCCCTCTTCTTACATATAATACCTCACATCCCGCCCCTCTTCTCACATATTATAATACCTCACATCCCCACCCTCTTCTACATATGATAATACCTCACATCCCACCCTCTTCTTACATGATAATACCTCACATCCCCACCCCTCTTCCCACATATTATAATACCTCATCCCACCCTCTTCCCACATATGATAATACCTCATCCCACCCTCTTCTTACATATGATAATACCTCATCCCACCCTCTTCTTACATATTATAATACCTCACATCACGCCCTCTTCTCATATTATAATACCTCACATCCCCGCCCTCTTCTCACATGTTATAATACTCCATCCCCTCTTCTTACATATTATAATACCTCATCCCTTCTCTTCTCACATATTATAATACCTCACATCCCACCCTCTTCCCATATGATAATACCTCACATCCCACCCTCTTCTTACATATGATAATACCTCACATCCCACCCTCTTCTTACTTATTATAATACCTCACATCCCGCCCTCTTCTCACATATTATAATACCTCACATCCCGCCCTCTTCTCACATATTATAATACCTCACATCCCGCCCTCTTCTCACATATGATAATACCTCACATCCCACCTCTTCTTACATATTATAATACATCCCGCCCTCTTCTCACATATTATAATACCTCATCCCGCCTCTTCTCACATATTATAATACCTCATCGCCCTCTTCTCACATATGATAATACCTCACATCCCGCCCTCTTCTCACATATGATAATACCTCACATCCCACCCTCTGCCCCCATCTTGTTATATTTTGTTGTCTTAATATGCGTGGTATTTTTATTTTCAGATTACGTTTATCAACTCCACAAGCAACTCAGTTTATGATATCGCCCACCTAGTACATTCATGAACAACACATTGTCAGTCGTAAAATTTGTTCAAGTACATCTGGGCAACTACAGCGATCAGGTGGTGGTCAGCGCACAGTCAGGGAAACATTAATCAAAACAGCTGAATTTACTACAATGCACCCAATTGTAAACAGTACTGCAGGTAAAGAAATGATAACGTGAAAATTGTGATACTTGGACTCATAAAAACTACACAAATTTTGAATTACATTTAGCTTTGATTTTCTAGTTAAAACACTAGGTCAACATATTTAAGACATTTTTTTAACTTTGTAAACAAATTGCATGTATTTATTATTTCTTATGTTTATTTATTTATTTATTATTATTATTTAATGACATAAAGTTGTCTGAACATTATAAAATTTACGTTTGTTTTACTTTAAAAACTTTGTACGAAGTTACTCCCCATAGACAAACAGGAGGTGTGTTCTATCCTGGAGATATTGTTGGAACAGTACACATCTACCACAGCAGCTTGAGACCAACATCAGTAGAGGATCATTATGCCCTTTAATATAGTTGTATTGAACAGATGAATGAAAAATTAACTTTTCAGTTGATTCTATTAGGGTGGTTCACAGTGGCAAGAATGTCTACATTTCAGCATCACATTCCTTATGCTGGGGTTCAGGAGGTGGTGGAAGGAAGTTGTGAAAAGATCATTTTACAAAATAAATCATGTAATTAGTTCCAGGTCAACTTGAAAAAATCGATTTAAAAAAAAGAAAGTGACATCATTGTTAATGAAAGTGACATCATTGTTAATGAAAGTGACATCATTGTTAATGAAAGTGACATCACTGTTAATGAAAGTGACATCACTGTTAATGAAAGTGACATCACTGTTAATGAAAGTGACATCACTGTTAATGAAAGTGACATCACTGTTAATGAAAGTGACATCATTGTTAATGAAAGTGACATCATTGTTAATGAAAGTGACATCATTGTTAATGAAAGTGACATCATTGTTAATGAAAATGACATCACTGTTAATGAAAGTGACATCATTGTTAATGAAAGTGACATCATTGTTAATGAAAGTGACATCATTGTTGTGAGAAAACAAACCAGTCAAACACTGACCAATCAGAGAATAGTGTTGGTGAGATCAAAGGAGGACAAACACTATGAGCATGAATACATCCACACACAGTGCCGTTTGTAGGGTTTGAAGGCCCTAGGAGAAAGGTACTTGTAGTGGCCCTTAATATATATGTATACAGGTACACATATATCCTTGAGTAGTCTCCCTTATTGCGAGAATGAAGATGTTTTTTGTGCCTGTTGTCTGTGGGTCCTAATGCGACTTTGAAGTCCAAACGCAGAAGAACATAGATTACCGCAGAGTTGGGCAGTGTTTGCTATTGGTCTTGCAGCTGCCGGACGTTGGCAGTGGTTCTCTTTCTGCTGGTCAGCTGCTCGTTTTATGAATGAAACGCCATTTGACTCTGTCAGATGTGGTATTCTCTAGCACCATTGGTTTCAGACCAGTCCATTTCATGTGTTCCCTAAGGTTGTCTTTGAACCTTTTCTTGGGACGCCTTATTCGTCTGATACCTGAGACAACCTTGCCATAAAACAATTGTCTTGGCTTTCTACGAATGATGTAGCAGGATCATTTAAAGTAGGTCATGTACTCAACATACAGGGTGTCGGCTCTTTCAGGACACTTCTTGGTTGGTGATTTTGCCCTGAGAGGCGTTATTAAAATTGCAGAGTAATTTGCTCTGCTTCCTGTACAGCAGTGTTCCCCAAAGTGTAGTAAACGTACCCCCAGGGGTACGCTCTGCACCGGAGCTGAGAACATCGAAAACAATGAAACGAAGGCCATAACCGTAAAAAACAATATATGCAGGTTTTTTACTAGGGGTACTCAGCATTACGAAAAAAAGTGGGTTCGCAGATGTCGAAAGTTTGAAACACTGCAGAGCAGCATCAAGTGGCACAGTCATATCGGGGAAGAAGTGGCGACGGCTGGCTTATGAATTTGATCTTTGGTAGAGGGGGCAGACGTCAGTTTGCAAAATCTTCGCTGCCAGTCTGCCGAGGGCTGCTTTTTAAATTCTGCTGACACAGATCTATTGGCTTAAGGATCCTTCATTTAAAATTATGCTGCCCAGGTAATTAAAGGGTTTGGCATTTGCGAGTTTGGTTCTGTCAATGGTGATGCTAGTGATGCTGGTGTTCATATGGAAGCAACAAAAAATTAAATGTAAAGATAAATAGATAAAGGGGAGTGTACTGCTGTCACAAGCTAAGTAGGTAGACATGTGATGGCCGTTGTCGTGGACTAATCTGAGTCCCAAAAATTGGGCGGTCAAGTCCAATACATTCGTACACAGCCGGCGGGCAAATGAAGAATTAACTCGTGTTGGGTGTGTGCACATTAACAAAACACTGACTTTATTTAATATATACATATAGCTCTTAAAAGAGCTCTTAGCTGACGGCTAAGTTTACAAGTTTAGCTCTAAAAGAGCTCTTGGTTATTTCCGCTAAGTAGTAATATAGTATGGCTGAGGGCGGCTGGGCGCGGAACTTAATCTGGACCACTCGTGGAGTCTGTACCACAATCCAGTTTAACTCATCCCATTTTATACCCTTTGGGCCCACTCAAATGTGTCCCACCCCCATTCTTTCACATTCCTTTCTAACGTACATTATTCAGAACCCATTCCAGAAGACAGTTGTATGTGTTATAATTACCTCCCCTCCCCCATCTCCTCAGCGAACGGTCAATGTTCTTTATTTAAATTATAAGGAATGTTTTTACTTGGTATCCCAGAAGTTGACCCTGTGTTGACCTAACGTAATTTAAACTCAGAAAACGACAGAAGATGGATGGGGGGGGGGAGTTCGAAACGAGACAGCGGTTTCGCGTCACGTGATATATGTTGTAGTTATGATCACTGTATAGGAGGCGGGTGCGGTACATTCATTTAGGAGAAGTGGGGCGGGGGGTGATGCTAGACGGAAGATTTCTTTAATATACACCCTGTGAGTCTGTGACAACTGCGGGTTGGATCAAACAGCCAAACTGACCTTACTTGGCCCACAGACAGTAGTTTGCCCTAATCTAAGGACTGATTTTTTTTTTTTCATAATTACATGGTGCCTTCTAGCTCTGCGCACTGCCGCACTACCCTTCCTACGCGACTGTATATACACATATATAATCTTTGTAAATTCTTGGATTATATCAATGAATACGAAAGTCAACTAGTTTGTGCTTTGGTGATATAATTAGTAATTCATTCCAACGATCTTACTTTAATGTAGGAAACACTCGACAGCTTACCAACAAAAACATAAGACTGCGTTTTATTAATTGAATAAAAGGCAGTTATGATTCTTAACAGAAACACTGTCTCACCATTGTTAGCTTGTGCAATGTAAATTAACATATTATGATGTCACTTCTGTCAGTTATGATTCATTAACAAGAACACTTTCTCATCATTGTTAGTTTGTGCAAAGTAAATTAACACATTATGACGTCACTCTAAATTCCGTTTGGTAGATATACCAAATTGGCTTCTCAAAAGGCCACCTATGAACCAATAACATTTATCTTGGATTGATGAAAGCTGGAATCTTTCAATCCACTTGGGACGAGCACGACCTAGTCATATTTTTCGTGATGTTAACTTTCTTGAGTGAATGTTATTGGTTGAGAAAATGAGGAAACATCACCGCCAGTTTCATCAAGGCCGGCCCTAACGATTGCGGGGCCCAATGTGAAACGGTTTGCGTGATGTCTAGTCTCAGGTAGGATTAAGGATAAGTGAAAATTAAGATTTTGTATAATAAAAAAAAATCCGTCTTTGTATTTTATTCATTCATTATTTAGTACAAAATCACGATCAAATTAACTTTACTTTACGCCCTTGCACTGGCAAGTCATACACTACACATCCTCAAAATTCTGTTTTTTCATAGATCTCGCTCAATAGCAAGAATTAACAAATTGTTTAATCAACCTTCTTGAATTGTTGACCTCAATTTATTCTTGATTAGTTTTTGAGGCGCGAAGCTTCTTTCACCAGATGGCACAGTTCCGGATATAATTAAATATATTCTGAGTGCAACACAATAGTTGGGGAACGCAGTGTATCTTTCATTAGTGGACAGATAAGCCAAAATTTCTACCGGGGATTAGGCGGTATTTGGTAGAATATGCCTTAAAGATTTCCTTTCATCTGCTATTCTCGCCCATATATCTGCTCGACCGGTCTGTTGATGACGTCAAAAGCTTGCTCTTCGTTTCGCTGTAAACTTTCGTTTGTCATGCGACTGAAGGCTCTTGAAGCTGGCAAGAAACCCAAAATAGATTGTGGTTTGATTTCAGCTGTTCAAATCTGGGCTGCAAGGACACAAATTGCAGTGTCCCTGAATTCTGTTGTGTCACAACTTTAAATTGTCATGTCCACTGCAGACCGCCATTCACTCACAAATTTAGTCAACAGCGACTCCATGGCCAACATTTATTATACTTACTTATAACAATACAAATAATAATAAAATAAAGAATCCACCAACACGGCGTAATCTACCATATCTTTCGAGCAACTCCACGGTCGTCATCCTTCCACTTTCGCCATCATGGTCCACTCCCCTGTCATCTGACCACCTCAACCAATCACCTTATTTTCCTACTCTGACCTTTCACCCTCACTCTCCACGATCACACTCAACACGTGAAATGTTCAACAAACACACAACATATCTACGAAATGAAGCAATGTATCCTGCAGTCATCTTCAGCATTCCCAGGTGTGAAGTTTCCACATATTTATCATCAGTAGCGCAACATGGGGGGAGGCATTGCCTCAAGTAAAAAAAATTAAAAGAATTAGACCAAAATTAGTCACATGATACATGTCACATATTGCAGGCCCATGCCAGAGGGGTCAGGGGGCTGAGCCCCCGTACATGACCTGAACCCCGTTATGTAGCTATAAAACATCAATCATTTTGTTTAATAAATCAATAATAATAAAAACTTTAAAGTTTATATTTTGGCAATCATTCAGGCTATTTATATATACATGTACTTATGTATAACTATCTAATTTTGGGCATAAAAGATTGAATCTGTGAAATTCAATTCTGGGTATTTTTGGCGCATTGACATTTGGTGCTTCAACAGCCGTGTGTGAAGCAGTTTCTCAACCCTCACATGAATGCTCACCCCATATCGCAGATCAATGTTACAAAAAGCGTCTAAGCAATCTTTTCCTGCTTGCATTTGAAAAAGCTTTAACAGACAATCTGAATGCTGAAGCATTTTTAGGTAAAATTCAATTATAAACCCAGGCCCCGTAGCCAAGTCAAAGTAAGCGAGAGGCACCAATATCCAGCAAAGGGGCACCTTTACTTTTTCTTTTATTTTGTCCTCTTTTTCTTCTTTTTAAGTGGGGGGGGGGCACTCCACACCTGGCAGAGCACGGCCCCCAGTGCCCCTTGGCTACGGGGCTGGCTAAACCACGAGTTTGCAAATTTGAAACGTATAATAATATAAGTTCGCAACCAGTGCCGACGAGTGGGGGCAATGCCAGGGGCCCGGCCAGTTTGGAGACCCGGACTGAGCTAACAATCAACTTTTTAAAATATTAATAATCAGCCCAGGGGCCCGAAATTTCTGTCAGTGGCCTGTTCGCAACCTTGTAATAGTTTTATATATTGATATCTTCTGAGGATAACTAGCAACTTAAATAAGTTAATAATAACATTGACTTCTGACTTCATTTTTATACATATATATAATAAAATAATAAAGTACAAACTCCGTGATTTCTGAGTGATGTTATTTAATTTGCAAATTTACTTTTTAGCAGAATTAATTTTATTTTTAAATTGAATAATTAAGACTGTTGTTGTTGATAGATCTGTTCTTTGTTTTCAATATTTTATAAGAAATATCACACAAATAGCTAAGCTTTATTCATGCATCTTTGTCGTTCTTCCCGGGTTGTACAAAGAGTATAATAATATAAATCAGGTATCTATTATGTAACAATTATGTAGCAGAACTATTGGTCAATATATTTATAACAGAATCAGAAATTGCTCAGCCTCAATAAATTTTTATCATTAAAACTCTTTACTATTTAAATTATTTTTAACAAAACTGCAACATGCCATGCATTATTGAAACGTAGTTAAAATTATATATTTCTAATTAACAGCTAAACAATCGGTACTAAAATGCACATTTCCAGATATGGCTTGCATTCGCCCCTCCCCATAATTCCGCCCATTGTGGGGTAGAAGAAATGTTCGAGGGGGGTGAAGATGGAGGTGCGAAGCGCCGAAAGCTTGCGAACAGGAGGGGCTTTTTGGGAGGGGACCTCGAGTGAGTCCCCTCCCAAAAGTTCCATATCTGGAATTTCGGAGGGGGTAAACAAGATTTAAAACGAATACAAAACGATTCCACATTAAAGATTTCTTGTGGTGATGTGCGTGCTACTGTTGTGGCGTTCGTAAAACATGACAACATTTCAAATTGTAGGAGGCAAACAAACAAATTTGTAATTTAAAGCCCCTAAAAAAAAATACTGCTGTAAAAAAAAAACATTTGGGAGCCGTGGAGCCGCCAGATTTTCGGCTCCGGCTCCGGCTCCAGGAAAAAGTAGCGGCTCCCAGCTCCTCGGCTCCGGCTCCGCAAGCCTGGTTTTAGCATGTCTGCTACTATCCATTGTAATTCTGACACGCACATGAAGTAAAAAATGCTCTGCTGTTAATATTTAAAAGCCGTTTGAACTCTAGAATGGACGCCTTTCATGTTCGCACCATTATCATTAATTCAAGCTTCGCTCCATTCACTCGTACATAAGTCATCCAATAGTACCTGCCACAGGAAAAAACATTCATATGCTAACCACAGGCTCTTTCACATGGACCCCATCTGATACATACAATAGTTAATGACATCTGCTCTATGTGACTTAAGTTCTAGTACAATCCAATACCACTGAAAAATACTTTGCATACTTGATTTTACTTGTGTAATCACTTGAAACAACTCACATATTTTAAGGGAGTACTCCAGCTGACACACTCAAATATTGCTTACATTTCTCTATAGCTCATAGGCAAACTGCCGGGCCACGGAGCCAGGTACGCTCCGTAGGACTGGCTGATCTGGCCCGCGATCTGCCAACTCTTTGCCGCCTCATCCGTCTGTTTCTTGATCCGACCAACCCCCTGTGTGTGTGTGTGTGTGTGTGTGTTTGTATGAAGTCCTGTAAGGATGAGATGAAATATAAGATCCCTAAAAATCACTAATGGGACGGTTTAATGGTGCCCTTCTTTCATCTTTCAATGGCCATGGATGCACAACCTGAGAAATCCATTGGAGTCATCACGGAAGTCGAACCAGGGACCCTAAGGGGTCGACAGTCAGTGCTTTACCACTGACCACCCGTCCTCCCTGTAGAACTGAAGGAACCGTTGTGTACATGAGTTGAAAAAGTGCCTTGCATCCAGCAGTTATTACTTTTTAGCTGTTATATAAAGATATGTATGTGCTCAGTTTTACCTATATATTTATATATTTCTTTTTTATATCTCTACCATTCTGCCGACTATAACTAAGAAGTTTTTATTATTCAAATATTTCCAATTAGTTTACTTCATAGAAATCTTTACTACAAGAAATATATAGTTTTACTTTCATCTCAATAATGTTATGTTCAATATTCTACCTGTGTAGTTTTATTTCCTGACCGAGGCATACATCATCTCCACAGCACACAATTTTTTTCAATTTCCTCTTCCATCGGTGGACCTGATCTGGTTTTGATTAAAACTGGCTACCAGAAATAACACACTTGATCATCTGAGACCACTCGCCCTACCCCACGGGAATAGTGTTGAGACCTCTATGACCTAACCCACCCCACGGTAAACACGGGGTGTTTAGATGCTGTGTTCGGCAACATTCAGGTCAACAGCTCACGTGTTTAAATGTAACAAAACAACTAAAACAAACTCACACATATGTATATTTATATCAGTGGCTTTCAAGCTTTTACCACAAAAAAAAATGTTTTGTTTTCGCGATCGACCTGCAGGTAAAACTAAGAATCGAAAAAGGAATAAAGGAATCATCAAGTGTGTGTGTGTGTGTGCTGCGTGCGTGCGTGTTTGTGTGCGTGCGTGCGTGCGTGTGTGTGTGTGCGCGTGTGTGTGTTTGTGTGTGCGCGTGCATGTGTGTGTGTGTGCGTGCGTGTGTGTGTGCGTGCGTGTGTGTATATATATATATATCCTTTTACTATTTATTGGTTTTAAAACAAATAATCCTCAATGTTTAGTATTAATTCTAATTGTTTATCCTTTATGAACTTTGGAAATCCTCACAGACACACAAGGATGGATATTTCCTTTAACGTAGCCACAAACAAGTGGAATTTTTTCTGTATTTCCGACTATATCTTCACTTTTTCCCATTTTTTGCTGTAATGGGTAAAAATTCTGACACATGTCAGGGATCAGAAGTGTCTTTGAGAACTCTTCACATACAATTATTTATTTATATGCAGCAAAACATTCTTCATGAAAGAAAATGGAACAGAAGGGTTCCACGTGCCGGAATAGGCCAGATTTTTTTAAAGTTATGGTCCTGACTGACGCTAAAAAATATAAAAATTGCCACCTTTTTCTTATACCTTAGATACAAGCAACTATACATCGACCAATTTAAGTATTAATGAATTTAAAATAATATCTGATGACTGGCAGTTCAAATAGTTCTTGCTTAAACATTACTTAAACGTGTCGACCACACATATTTCATCACACATCTTTCATCAAACACATTATTTTGTTCTTGAGCTTGTAAATAAATAATAATCCGACATAACGAACTTGCCAAGGAAAGAACGTCACTCGGGTGAAAGATGAAAAAAAAAAATAGCAGTTGGATATTTTAGGCAATTTTGTTCTCAATCCGGCAAATTTTTTTCTGTTCATGATCAGAATTAATTTCTTGAACATTTAGATGGAATTCGGAGGATGTGATGTTTGAACCAAATTTCTTTAAAATAAACATTGAAACTTCAATTTTTTAAAAAGATGTGACCATAATGCAGCAAGTCTTAGGCCAATGAATAACGTTTACAGCGTCTTGAGTTCTACTGGTTTTCTAATTGAATTGTGTCAGTGTGTCAACTACCAGGTAAGCTAAGGTCTTAGTGACTTTCTTAACGACATTAACACCTGAATATCGGGCTTAGTGACTTTCTTAAAGACATTAACACCTGAATATCGGGCTTAGTGATTTTCTTAACGTCATTAACATTTGACCCAAATATCAGACAACCGTTACTGGTATTTTTCGTTCGCATCAACGGTGACCTCAATATTGGCATAAGTTCGAACTGATACAGGTGTTAGTGCAGAAATGAAAATGGGGAGACAGAGAATCGAACCCGTATCCCTGGAGATCAGAAGACGAATATGTATGGCAGGACGGCAGGTGTGTATGTATGCAGATACCAGGGATACAGCCAGCCAGTATGTAGGGACAAGCAGCCAACGGCAGCAACAGTCCAAACTCACACGCAGGTACTCGGGGCTGACAGTGCAAGTGATACAGGACGTAGGTGTTACATGACTGGTAGTTGGTTAGTTGAGAGCATCCATTATGTTGTTAATTATTGTGTTGATAAGAAACTTTGTATATTGAAGAGGAGGTGTCTAATGATTGGAAATTTTATTATGGGGAAGATGTTCCATAATTGTTTATTGTGGTATTGACGGGAATACGTCCTATGAATTCTTTTTTTTTATTTCTGGGGAAGATGTCCTATAACATATAACTTATAATAATGTTATATGTAACCTATAATATCACTCTCCCCCCCCCCTTCCTTCCTTCCATTAAACAGTCACATTGTGTTTCCCTTTCAAATAAATTCTATTAAAACATGCGTTATGCCAATGTGCCAACAGAATTGTACAATCTTTCCATGCTATGCATTATGTTAAGAAAATGGAATGTATAATCAAAGAAATCAATTGAAAGTCAAATTGCCTATAGAGCATGACGTAATCGAGACATTCATGATCAAATTTATTTGTTTCTTAAACCATTGAGGCGAACTCTGGCGGACACTTAGAGTAGAATCGATGTTAATGATGGGTTGGGGGGGGAGGGTGGGAGAGATTTTAAAGTAATCGAATAATTAAAACAATTAAACCAGGTATCGATTTTAGCCTCAGGTGCCGACTGACCAGAGCCTCAAGAATCCAAAGGGAAACTACTGCAATGAGACCACGCAGCAGAAGTAAACAAAACAACAACCGACCAATGAGAAACTAATTCTTCCTTCCGTCTGATACACTCCACCCCACAGATGTATAAACAATAACGCCTTCACCGCCATCTCCCCCTTCTGTCGTTTTGTATATGTTACGTCCACTTCTTATCCCCCTGTTATATCTAATTGTTCCATTTTTGACCTCCCTTTTTTACGGTTTTGTGTCTCTCGTTTCGTAGTTTTTTTAGTTTTATTTCTTGGCTTAGACTTCCCTAAGAATCACGTATTGTATAGCAGACATGTAGAACGTGTTAGCATTTTTTAATAATATATTCGTTTCTTCTAGAATGCAAATTTCCAATTGTTGTAAACTCTTTGTTATACTGGATTGCCTCGATTATATCAGATGGTTATTATCACATATCATTGTTATAAGTAACTATAGTAACTCATTATGTAGAATGTTTATGGGCAAGAACTGCCACATCAAGTTTGTTTGTGTGTCCAATAAGTCTTACAGTTATTTGCTATGAAGACTGACGTCATATAATAATTTTTCCTGCAATATTTCAATGAGTGAATATGTAATTGAAAAATATGTGTGTGCGCGTGTGTTTGTGAGTGAAGTGTGTTGTGTGTTGATATGTGTGTTATTGTACCAATGCTTGTGTTGTGTATTGGTGCTTGTATTGGGTATCGGTTCGTGTGTTGTGTATTGGTGCTTGTGTTGGGTATCGGTTAGTGTGTTGTGTATTGGTGTTTGTGTTGGGTATGGGTTCGTGTGTTATGTATTGGTGCTTGTGTTGGGTTTCGGTTCGTGTGTTGTGTATTGGAGATCTGGTGTGCATTGTTGCGTGTGTATGTTGTGTATCGTTGCCTGTTGTATATTGGAGATTGTGTTGTGTATTGGTGCTTGTAATGTGCATTGGTGCAAGTACTGTGTATTGGTGCATGTAGGTATTGTGTATCGATGCGTGTGTTGTGCATTGGTACTTGTGTTGTGCATTGGTGCAAGTATTGTGCATTGGTGCATGTATTGTGTATTGGCGCATGTATGTGTTGTGTATCGAGGCGTGTGTTGTGCATTGGTACTTGTGCTGTGTATTGGTACTTGTGTTGTGTATCGGTGTGTATTATTGATTGTGTTCCATAATTAAAATTCCCTTTCAATATCTTAAATAGTTTAAATTGAAACATTTAAGTAATTGACATATATAACGTAGTGGATGTGCCTTAAATCAGGTGTAGGCAATTTTTTTTTTATTTTTGAAATCAAACCAGATCAAAATATATCTAGCCTTCATGATAGACATGTTATTTTTTATTATTATGTTTGTCTTACGTTGTGAGACAATGACCAGTTTACAAGCTGAAATATTTTCTATGTCACAGTGATCAAATTTAATCAACTGAATATTTTAAATCATCAACTGTATACTTTGGCAACTTGTTTGTAGATAATTAATTTTTGAGCAAAAGGAGAGAATAGAGAGAGTAGAGAGAGATAGAGAGAGGGAGAGTAGAGAGAGAGAGAGAAAGAGAGAGACAGAGAGAGAGAGAGAGAGTAGAGAGAGAGAGAGAGAGAGAGAGAGAGAGAGAGAAAGAGAGAAAGAGAGAGAGAGAGAGACAGAGAGCGAGAGAGAGAGAGAAAGAGAGAGAGAGAGAGAGAGTAGAGAAAGATAGAGAGCGAGAGAGAGAGAGAGAGAGAGAGAGAGAGAGAGAGAGAGAGAGAGAGAGAGAGATAGAAAGGTAACATATAGCATGTGGTGTGATAGCTTTTAATTGTTATGCTGCAATGTTTGATCTAATAAACAATAGAATTATCACGTGTCATCTTGACCTATACAGATGACCAGTTCATAGAGAACCCAACGTGTACCAAAATTAAAACCTTCCCCAAAGAACACGACTTAAAAGGAACTAAATAGTTACAGCTTTAAAAAAAGGAAATGTTTAGAATTTAGATGAGACGGATAATTATGTGACGTCATCAATATGTCAATTGATAGGTCTGTACTAGGAGTATGTTCAATGATTACTCTATGACGTATTCAGTCACGTGGTAAGTCTGTCTCGCTGGCTATTAGTTGTTTTTTTTTTAATCATTGTTTGACAATCAATCAGCCAATGCAAGATTCCGCTGGTTTATCTTTGGTTTGTTTGACAATCAATCAGCCAATGCAAGATTCCGCTGGTTTATCTTTGGTTTGTTTGACAATCAATCAGCCAATGCAAGATTCCGCTGGTTTATCTTTGTGTTTTTACATGTAACGTCTTGAGAAAATAACACACTTCATACTTTTTCTACAAAAAAAAAAATTGAGATGTAGAAAATATTTTTGAAACGACTAGATTTTCGGTGGATACTTTCCGCACCCTGCAGAACCTTTGCATATAGCCATCGATTACGGTGGTTCAACTTTAAGGTTATCATGAATAGGTTTTGTACATTAAATATATATCAACGCTTGACGCTAATATATCTGTCCCCCCCCTTCACCCCACAAGCCGCCACAATGGAGTAACAACCAGAACACTTGTCAGGGGCTCTTTCACTTTCTAAATACAGTTCCATTTATTTACTTATTTGTCTTCGTAAATTGGGGGGTGGGTAAAGGACACAGCTGTCACATAAACAACACATACACGCACCAGTGGAACCCTTCAATCTCTGACTGATGCTCTGGCTCGTCATTAATACAATTTATATTAACTTGTATCTAATCCATTTATCCCTCCCATCTTTTTTTTATAGTTCTTTAAAATATGGAAAAAAAAACAATCATAATTCACAACTGAAATTGTACATATAATTCAAGTCCATTTATCTTCTTTCTTATCTCTATAACTCACCGTCTGGGTAATAATGGGCGGTTGGCACTTGATATATGACAGATTCAAACATTTCAAACATGTCTATATGGAATGCACTTCGTGAACGCGGTATTCAGATCAAACCCTGTTCAATTTGCTAATTTTTTTTATTTATTTTGGGAATACAACCAAGATATCGATTAAGTCCAACCCTGCCCCTCTCTTATATATACCCGCCATCCAAACTTCTCACTCCCTGGGGTAAAATGTCAGACAGTACTGTTCAATAGTTATTTTTGTTTTTATTTTATTTATTTTTTGGAGGGGCATAAGGGAAGTAACTTCCCTGGAGGGGTCAATGCGCTGGGTGTTTAATTGATATCGGTTACAATCTAGAGATCTGATTAACATCGATACCAATTGTACATTGTCATGATTATTTAGTGGGCGGTCTCATAAAACACCAGCTTCCATGCGGGCGATTATGATACATCAGTTATTTGTTGTTGTTTTTTTTAAGTGGACGGATTTACGATATTGCCCGATGGTGTCGTCTAATTTCATTTGCCGTCTCTGGATTAGTCGGCCGTAATTTATAAGTACACGCCAGTTTAAAGAAGTCTTATAAATTCCACATGTGGTAATTTTAATGCCCGCAGTACCAAGCTAGATGGTTAAAATTTTTCACTGCTTCAACAATTGATATATCCACATTGTGACTACAGCGGTGACATTTAGGGGTTGATAAAACTATTTTTCAACACGCGGCGTACTAAAACATCTTAAAAATGCTCTCAAAAAATCAGAGTCTGTTTTATACAGCTAGGTGGAGGTGGGTTTAGGGGTGGGGGAGTCCTAAAAATTTTTTGTCTGTGTTTTATTGAAGGGGGGGGATTTGAATAATATCACGTTAAATATGTGATATGGCCACTTAAAAAAAGCTTACTGTAAGAAATATTATTTTAAAAAACTGTTTATCACCAATAAAACAAAAATTATGCACCAGACACATGATTCGACTGTCTGGATTAGTGTCATTTAAACATAATCGATAATCGATTTTTAGAGCATTTTCGAAAAAAATGCTCCTATTGTCCCCGTTTTTGTCTGTCTGTCTGTCTGTCTGTCTGTCCGTCCCGTTCGTCATCACCCCTAGATCTCAACAAACATAAGTCCTAGACCCATGATGTATATATCATTTTGTTGTTGGTCTTGGCACTGCCAAAAAATGACTTTTTTTCCATTTTCGCGATCTGACCTCTCAGGGCCGTAAAGGGGGCCTTACAAAGTACCGTTTTTTTACTATATAAGCTATATTAATAATGGAGCGCCCTATATCTCAGCAACCATAAGTCCTAGACCCATGATGTATATATCATTGTGTAGGTCATGGCCTGCCAGGTGTACATCAAAAGTCCATTTTGAGATTTGACCTCTCAGGGCCCTAAATATAAGGATTTTTTATGTACCGTTTTGCTTATATTTTAAATATAAATAATGAAAGCTAATCAAAAGGGCGTAATCATTATTTATTTTTTGTAACCAGTTATTCAACATGACTTACTTCCCCGTACTTTATATAAAACAACAATTGACGGAGTTTTCGGACGATTAAATGACTACAATTTAGAATGTTTCAATTATGAGTCCCTATTTCAGTCACATATTCACTTTACAATTAAATCTACTGAGTCCTATTTCAGTGACCACAAACCAACTTGTAAGTTCAGATTTAAGAAAAATAATTTTGTTTTCAATTATAAAGAAACGTCTTTTTAATATCTTTTTTTCAGATATATGCATTACACAATTGAGTTTGTAAACATTTCCAAAAATTTACAAATATTTACTGAAAGATAGCATACGTACTGATACATAATACGAAAATGCGCTAACACGTCCTGTGTCCAGAATGGAACAGGCTTAGATTACTTGTTTTATCTGTAACGATGATGAAAAACTTTTTTTCACATAAAGAACTTGAGGAATCCAACGCCTGTTTACAATAATTAGTTTTTGTTATTTAATCAAAATAATTTTCTCATCTATTGAAACTCAACTCATCTATTGAAACTTAACTCATCAATTGAGACTTAACTCATCTATTGGAACTTAACTCGATCTATTCGAAACTTAACTCATCAATACGGAAACTTAACTTCATCAATTGAAACTAATACTGATCAATTGAAGCCTAACCATCTATTGAAGCTTAACTCATCTATTGAACTAACTAACAGTAGTGCAACTTAACTCATCTATAGACCCTTAACTCATCAATTGGAACTTAACTCATCTATTGAAACAATGACGGATCTCAATCTGCACTGACAAACTCCATGTCAATCGTGATTCAGAATTGTAATCCAAATGTTCAAGATTGTGACGACTTTATTCATATCTCCAAACTTATTTTTCAAAAAAATTGTGGATCTAACGTTACAACTTGGTTTTAACACTAGAAAACGGTCATAACTTAACTTACTGAATATATACTTACATGATCATACATCTGTATTTAAAGGCATCTTATGTTTCTTGCATCAAGTCCTTTTACATATTGTAAAACAAACTTTTTGTTGCTTCTTCAAAACATTGCAGGTTAAAATGAAGGGTGAGTTCACAAAACCTACTAAGTACAAAATTAGCATAAAAATTGGGTTATATACATTGTTAGATCTTATATTCCTATATTGTCATATATTACTGGTTGTGGTTTAATAAACTAATACGCTGGTTCAAACGGTATTCCCAACAGTTTTTTGGAATTAACCACTCCCAGAATATATGCCAATATAAATAAGCTACTAGTATGATCGAACTCAATTTTTGACTCAAAACTTGTACTTGATTTTGGAGACACACCCCTTCAATTGCATTTTGGAACAATTTAACATTTCAGCACATTTCACAGTATTTTAACTTTCTCTTTGCATTTCTAAATATAGTTGATCTATGTAGGCCTACTGAAATATAGACTCGAGTTTAACTATCCAATGACTTACGTGATGTTTTGTGAGCATTTCGGTTTCAAAATAAAAATAAAATTTGACCAATTGAATGCTCTTGTTTATATTGATATTTACTATCAATAAACCTCCCCCTTTTACTGACCTTCAATACCCGTTTGTAAATATTTTATCACCAGCATTTCCTTACAACAGATCTGTCTTATTGTCAGTTTATTGTCTTACTATTGTAATCTACGTACTAATCCGTTCTTTTGTAGAGTTACCCCTTTAGTACACACACACACACACACACACACACACACACACACATATATATATATATATATATATATATATATATATATATACTAGTTGAAAGTACCGAAAGCTTTTACTTGGGTTTACAAATAAGGTTTTCTGTTTACCTTCCTGTTTTTTCTCCCTACCCCCCCTCTCTCCCTTCCTCTCTCTCTCTCCCCTCTCCGTCCCCCTCCCTCCCTCCCCCTCGAATCTCTCTCCCGTCCCTCTCCCTCTCTCCCCCCCGTCCATCCCTCCTCCCTCCTCCCTTCCCACTCTCTCTCCCTCCCTGCCCCCTCTTTCTCTTTATCTCTTTCCCCCCCATTTCTCCCCATCCCTCTCCCTCTCTTCTTCCCTCCCCTTTCTCTCTCCCTCCCTAACCCCCTCCCCCTCCCTTTCTCCCTCCCTCCCCCTTTCCACCTCTCTCTCCCTCCCCCTCTCTCCCCCTTCCTCCCTCCCTCAGTTCCCTCTCTCTCTCCCTCCCTGCCCCCCTCACTTTTTCTCTCTCTCTCTCCTCCTCTCTCCCTCCCTCCCCTCTCTCTCCCTCCCCTCTCACTCCCTCCTACCCCCTCTCTCCCTCCCTTCCTTTCTCTCTGCCTCTCCCCTGCTCCCTCTCCCCCTGCTCCCTCTCCCCCTACTTCCCTCTCCCTCCCTCTCCATCTCCTTCTCTCTCCCTCCTTTTCTCCCCCTGTCCCACCCCCCCCCTCTCTCTCTATATATATATATACTTATTATTATGGTTTCACACTTCTTCTCGAAATCCTTCTTCATTCCTTTGCCTTCCTCCAACTGTACACATCAGAGCAGCATGAAAAGCATCAACGATTCTTCGCATCTTTGAAAGGCTTTGCAGCATCAGCTCTTAAGTTCTATTAGATCATAGGGAAATGACGTCACAGATGGAATTATATTTAGGAGCTTTCGAGGTTAACTTAATATAGTAAAATACTAAAATAAAAAAATTAATTACAATTAAACATACCCATCGGTGTGAAACAAAGCCTGTCCTATAACCTACCCCATGTTGTTAGTATATGTGTAACAAATTTCACATAATTTGTTTGCTGGATCTTAGGTTATGAGGGAACAGATGACAGACAGACAAATGGACGACAATAGATGCGTCTTATAAGTATATATATATATTACATACATACATATACTAGTTACCCAGTGCACCCGGCTTTGCTTGGGTTTAAGATCGGGTTTTCTCTATACCTTCTGCTTTCTCCTAACCCATCTCTCTCGCCTCTCCTATCTCTCTGCATCTCTCTCTCCCTCCCTCGCTCTCCCTCCCATCCCCCTCGCTTCTCATCTCTCCCTCCCTACCCCCTCTCTCCCTCACTCCCTGCCCCATCTCCTCACTCTCCTCCCTCCTTCTCTGCACCACTCTCCCTCTTCCTTCATCCCTCCTTCCCTCTCTCTCTCCCTCCCTGCCCCCTCTCTCTTATCTCTCTCCCTCCCTCTCATCTATCTCTCTTTCCCTCCTTTCTCCCATATCTCACTCTCTACCTACCCCCTCTCTCTCACATCATCTCTTTCCCATCTTCTCTCCTCTTCTCCCCCTCCCTCCCCAACCCTCCCACTCTTCCCTCCCCTCCCTCCCCCTTCCTCCCTCCCCCTTCCCTCTAACTTTCTCCCTCCCTGCCCCCTCTCTCATCTTTATCTATCTTTCCCCCTCCATTTCCTCTCTCTGTACCAATTTCTGGATCTACCGCTTTTTTTTGTTTAGTAAAGTTTTCTCTTAAAATGTTGTGTTCCGTGTACCAAATGTAAAAAAAAACTGTTCTATTATGCATAAAGGCAAGTTGGTGTGGCATGATCAGCTCAAGCTAAAGAAAATGTATCATCTGGCTCGCAGTTCATGTATCATCGAAGAAAATGACGTAACTGGGGATTTTCATTTATAAAGATAACGTTCCCTCCTTTGTGCTTTATATAGTAATGATACTCAAATATAAAATAATTCACTGATAAACAAGTTTTGGATTTCTTATATGTCATTAACGTTTTCGGAATCAGTTTTGATGCTGGTTTTGAATCTGTAAATCATTTGCTCTATCAGCTCAAATTATTAAGATATTAGCCGAACAAAGTTTTGTATGCGCCCAAACAGGAATAGACTGCTGACAGCATAATTTTATGCACACAAACGCACGCACCTGCACGTACACACATGTTCACAAACACACATACCTCGTAATTATATACGTAAATTGGCAATGTTCTTTTTTTTCTGCAATTTCAGACTTCATAAAAGGAGCAGTGAATGTGGCAATCGCAAGTTGTTTAAAATATGGCGACCAGAGGATGCGTAAATTCACCGGATCTGTTTTGCTATTTGTGCGGCTTTTTCACAAACGAGTTTCATCAGAAGACTTTCGCGCCGTTACTGAAGAAAGCTTATCAACTTTATTTTGACTCAAAGGTGGATTGTGGTAAGTCGTGGGCACCACAGTTCATCTGTTCGACATGTTCATGCAACTTGCATGGTTGGAAGGCAAAGGAAAACAACCACATGGCATTCGGAGTTCCTATGATATGGACTGAGCAAAGCAATCACTCCACAGATTGTTATTTTTGTTTGGCAAACATCAATGGAATTTGTTATAAAACTCGTACAACTGTCAATTACCCAAACGTTCCATCAGCTTCAAAACTAATTCCACACGATCCTGTCATTTGTCCAGTACCACAATCGCAATAGACGAAGAGAAGGATGAAGAAAGTGATGTTCCATCTTGTGCAGATGACTCAGACCCTGACACAAAGCTGCCGGAGAAGGAATTCATTTGATGGATTATGCTGAACTTTGCGACCTACCGCGAGATCTGGCGCTAACAAAAGGCCAAGCTGAACTTCTTGGTTCACGGTTAAATGAATTTAATTTGCTTGCACCAGGTACAGCTACAGCAAACTTTCGTCACAGGCATAAACAGCTTGTTCAATACTTTGATGTTACTGGCAGTATTTGCCACTGCACAGATGTTGACGGCCTTATGAGAAGTCTTGGTGTTGAAGATTGGCGACTATTCATTGACTCGTCAAAGACTAGCTTAAAAGCAGTATTGTTGCACAATGGAAACAAATATGCTTCAGTACCAGTTGGATATTCTGCCCACATGAAAGAGACTTATGAAAACATGTCGGAACTGTTGGAAACAATACGTTATCGCGTGTACAACTGGAATATCTGCGGCGATCTAAAAGTAATAACTATTTTGATGGGAATGGAGACCCAGGGTACACGAAGTACATGTGCTTCATATGCGAATGGGACAGCCGAGATAAGAAGCACCACTATACAAAAAAGAATTGGTCGATCAAGAGACCAAAAGGAGATGCAACCAGGAAACAAAAACTTTTCTTCATCAACAGTTGGTTGACCGTGACAAAATTCGCATGCCACCGCTTCATATAAAATTAGGATTGATGAAGAAGAACTTTGATAAGGCAATTAGACAGCAAAATCGGATGCATTTATATACCCTATGCATCTAGTTTCCAGAGCTCAGTTATGCTAAAGTCAAGGAAGGTATTTTCATAGGTCCACAAATAAGAAAAATCATGGCCGATGAAGACTTTCAAAACACTTTAAGTCATCCTGAAAAAGATGCGTGGGTGGCATTCAAGTCAGTCATAACCAATTTTCTTGGAAATAAGAAGTCTGTCGACTATGAAACAGTTGTAAAGAAATGCATTAGTTCCTACAAACACCTGGGATGCAATATGTCTCTGAAAATTCATTTACTCGATTCACATCTAGACTTCTTCCCAGAAAACCTAGGCGCAGTAAGCGACGAACATGGCAAAACGCTGTGTTTTATTGGGGGGGGGGGGGGATTTGAATAATATCACGTTAAATATGTGATATGGCCATAAAAAAACACTGTAAGAAATATTATTTTAAAAAACTGTTTATCATAAATAAAACAAAATTATGCACCAGACTCATGATTCGACTGTCTGGATTAGTGTCATTTAAACATGATCGATAATCGATTTTTTTATCTGTAACGATGATGAAAAACTTTTTTTTCACATAAAGAACTTGTGGAATCAACGCCTGTTTACAATAAAAAGTTTGTTAATTTAATCAAAATAATTTCTCATCTATTGAAACTTAACTCATCTGTGATGGAGTCACGCTACCAGGGCCGGTGGAGTGCAGCGATGTTAGCTGACTACTGTTGGACTCTACAACGCGACTTGCCAAGTACTCAGTACAAGCGGAAGTCCACAGCCAAGAAATTCAAATCATGAACATTTTAAACATTTTACACATGCATTTGACTTTAAATGGAATATATTTTTTACATATAATTTTATTAGTTAGAACTGATTTCATGCTTGTGTTTAATATTTTTTTACATTAACTGCAAAAGAGAATACATGGTTTAAAAATTTCATTTTTATACATATTGGAGTATTATAACTATAATAAAAAAATTAAGATTGCGGATTTCTTAAAATTGGAGGCTGATAGAGACAAATGGTTTGCATATTCGAAATCAGCGTGTGTAAATTGAGTATGATTAGATGATGGGTACCAAGAAATCCACGATAAATTATTTTTTGTTTTCCAGTGTAATTAAGTACAATTAAACTACCCATTGAGATGGAACGAAACCTGTTTCATGACCTTTCCCATGTAATTATGTGTACGTGTACCAAATTTCACGTTATTTGGTTGTCTGGATATTGAGTTTTAAGGGAACAGACAGACAGACAGACAGCAAATGCGTCTTATAAGTATAGAGATTATGATGGCTCACTTTATATTGGAAACAAATAAAGTTGAATTTTTATCATGAGTATTTTAGTTTTCTGGTTCACTAGGATTTAAAACATGAATATACCAAATTTCACACCATTTAAATTCCTAGTAAATACTGCCTAAGTGCACCGTTATCTCGTTTTTTATGGTATTCGGTAGTTGCATTAAATGAAAATTTTGCAAGGTTTGAAATGCTGTTTTTAAGAAACAAAGAACTATTATATTACACAGAAGAAATCAAATAGTGAAATAATACTAGTTACATGACACATTTACCTGACTGTTTTGCAGAGTAGTTCTAAGTACGCCATTCAAAAATACACTTTAAAAGTTTTTTTTTAGTCCGTGCTTTCTGAGTTCTGAAGGTCTTCAAGTTGCGATCTCTCCAGCACGGTTGATTTTCTTGCATCTAGAAACTATTTGCGATGCTGTTCAACAATTTGGAGCAAGTACTACTTTTCCTCCTCTGATTTGGTGAGAGATGAGTTGAATGATGATGCCAGTGCAATTCCCCGCTCGGCACAGTCATTGACAACTTTCAAGGTAGAGACCACTGCTGTTGCCTTCTGAAAGGATGGAGTTTGTTGCCAGGTGGAAGCATCAGTCATGAGAAAATTTGAGAAGCAGAAGAGCATTAAAAAAGAGCAGCGATGACGAGGTTACAAAATCCTTTAATGTCGCATTATTAAGTGCTGAAGGATCATTTGCGGGTTGGTGGATGCACCTTTCTTCTTTCTGATCATCAGAAGATTTCTCCAGGAATTGCCTCAAGCAAGCAGCAAAGCTGTTTTTCTCATCCACTGAGACACGTTGAGAAAAGATAACCAGAGGAATGTGTTCTGCACTAAGGTACCAGAGATGTCGGCCAATCGTTTTCAATGCAGCCTGAGAAATAAAGGGAGAAGCATTCATATAATCAAAAAGAAGCTTGATGAAATCAAGATCATTCAGAGGTGCGTCTGCTAGAGTGGGACACTGAAACCAAGCTTTAATGTAAACCAAGGATGCCAAGATACTGAATTCTCCAATTGATCTGTCTTCATGATTAGACAGCTTGAATTGATGACGGAAGAGATAAGTCTTCATGATGTAGATTATTTTAGACATCTACCTTTGCATGGTGATGTCCCGGAACACGAAAACGCACCCCAAGGGGGGAATTCCTCCCAGGAAGATAAGATTCAGAGTCAGAAGTTCTTTGTAATCTTCACGTGGCAAATATCTTGATTTGTCTTTCATTTGGAGGATATTTGAACAAAATGTGATGACTTCTTCTTTTAATGGCTTGAGATTTTGCGCCAGTCGAACATTGTGGCATATACTAAATTCTGCCTGCCTTATTTTTGGCCAAAACGTCTTAAAGCGCTTGAATAGCAGCGCATTCGGTCCAGTTGTACTACCCCAAAATGTCTTATTGAAGACGGCTGTGTTTGTAAACATACCATTGGCCAGTTGGCTCAATTAGGGGAAGTACCTAGCTCAGTAAAAATTGGCATGTCCACTGGACAGTATACAAGCAAAGAAATAGGTCATGAAAAAACTGTACCAACTAACTGCCAGACGGCTGTGTTTGTAAACATACCATTGGCCAGTAGGCTCAATTAGGGGAAGTACCTAAATCAACGGACATGATTATGTCCTCATGAAAAAAATTCTACCGAATGTCAACCAGACGACTGTGTTTGTAAACATACTATTGGCAAGCAGTCTAAATTAGGGGAAGTACCTAGCCCAATAAACTTTCGCATGTCAACTGGACAGTATACAAACAAAGAAATAGTTCATGAAACAATTGTACCAACTGACTGCCAGACGGCTGTGTTTGTAAACATTGAATGGGCCAGTAGGCTAAGTTAGAGGAAGTACCTGGCTCAATAAACAGAAGTTGTGTAAACTTCTATGCCAGTGATGAACAACACTTTTCGACCTAGCAGTCATAACTAAATGAATGATGTTTATATAACCGCAACATTTGATCTTATAACACTTGATTTTTATAACTAAATTAAAATGCACTGGCGAAGCTGGCTATTTATATTTGAATCAAAACTTCTAGAGATTTCTAGAATTTCCCGGAACCTTCTCAAGTTTTCCTCGTTTTTCTAGAACTTCTAGAACTTTCTAGAGATTTCATAGAACCTTTCAGAACCTTCTAGAAATGTTTACATTTTTTTTCAAAAACTTTCCAGAACCTTCTAGCATTTTCTGTGTGCTTACTCACATACTCACATTCAAAATTCATTCAAAATAATTTAAAATCTCAATGTCGATGAGGCAGTACTAATTAAAGTCATATATTCATGACATTTTTTCTGTGCTGTTTTGTTTTCAAAGGAAACAAAAAATCAAAATGCTCCATAAAAAATTTGACAAAAAATTATTTTGGGCCACACTAATATTACATATGAAGATATTTTGAACATATGTGTTAAGTATTAAGTCTTTGCTTGGCATACATACTACCATCTCGCGACACACTAGTGTACCACAGAACGCCGGTTGAGGTCAACCGCGTCAAGCCCCACGCCCCGCTTACAAACAGGTGGGGGGGACGCAAAATAATATTCTACTACCCCTGCCTCCCCACTCAGTCTATGATACTTTTTTTGACCCTTCGTACTGAACCGCAACC
>JAGDYQ010000080.1:3409894-3429894 GCA_021962125.1 Bulinus truncatus
CAATGAGTTAAAAAAAAATCCAAACTTTTAATTTTAAAGTATTTTCAATTGAAAAGTGAATATTTCTATTTGGTAGTTAAATATTTCCGTTCTAAAATGTGTACATAATGTTTCTATGATATTAAAACAACAACAAATGTTTTAAATAACGATAAGAGGAACAACCATTGAATGATCAGCTTACAAATGCACTATTTACCAATAAATTACAATAATTTTATTACTCCAGTGCGTAAATAGGGTCGTTTATAGATTAAAAAAAAATTAAGCAATGGAAAGACATTTACTTTCTTAAAGTAAAATTAAAAATAAATAAATAAATTAACTAAAACTGGACTTGAATTATTTAAAAGTAAGATGCAAATTTTCAAACACAATCAAGTAATAAAAACGTTTTGTTTTTGGGGACATATGCTGGTATAATATAAAGAAAATTCCATTATGATATTGATAATAACTTAGAATCTGTTGAGCCTAGGGATATGTCAACTACAGCCCGCGGGTGAAGTACTGCCCGTATGGTTATTTTAATACTGGGCCACACTATTCAGAGTTTCCGTCGTTCACACCAATGACATATAATTTTATATTAGTTCTTATTAGGGAGCGACCGATAATCGGATCGCTATCGGTATCGGACCGATATTGGCACTTTCGGATAATATCGGATCGGCCGATTGTTCTAGGGAGCGACCGATAGTCGAACCGATATTGGCACTATGGGTTAATTGTCGGACCGGCCGTTTTTTGGCTGCCGATACATTGTTTTTTTTTTTTCACAACAGAGTTGCAGAAAAGAAAATCAGTAAATAACCCAATTCTATAACTAGATCAGACAAGATTTAAAAAAAAAGGAAAAAAAAAACCCGTACACAGAAATTGTCACGTATACATCAGAGATACGACCTTGAAACAATAGGATTGGCATTTCTTAATTCTAATGTATGACCTTGAATGATACAATTAGTGAACATCTGTGCGTATTTTTTGTTGGGATGGGAAGTTGGGGGGGGGGGGGAAACAAGACTTATGTGTGGGCGAAGCGTCACGAAATATGACCGGGAAGGGGTAAGCATGGGTTGACATACGTCATTTGCTGTATTAGCACGAGGGAAACACGTGTTTGGCAATTGGCATTGTTGTTGCTTAAGGGGCTGTCCATTAATTACGTCAACAAAATAGGGGGGGAGGGGGGGGGTCAGAAAATTTTTGACAATTGTTGACAAGGGGGAGGGGAGGGAGGTCAAGAAAAGCTGACGTCAACAACGTTACTTTTTTAAATTTAATATAATTACTTAATAAATAGGAAAATTAAGCAGCGTTTGTAGTTCTGTGTTACACACTCGCTTAACATTCAGTATTTTAATTAAACTAACTATATTCCTACTAATTTTGCCACATAAACATTTTGGAAGCCACCTTTTTAGGGGGGGGGGTAATCAAATGTTGACGTAATTTTATAGGGGGGGTCTCGGAAAGTTTGACAAATTGTTGACAAGGGGGGGGGGAGGTAAAATCGCCAAAAATTTGTTGACATAAATAATGGACAGCCCCTAAAAATAAAATATCGGTATCGGTATCGGTAAAAATGCTGGGGGAAAATATCGGTATCGGACTATCGGTAAAAAGGCATATCGGTCGCTCCCTAGTTCTTATACATTCCCTGTTCATCCTATATCGGTCTAGAACTTCAGTCAAATTAAAGATTCCTTTTTGGCTTATGGTTTAAAATGTTTCCCTATTCAATGTGCCTTTACCTGGAACTTCATGTCTACTCTCTGAGCCCTTAAATCGTAAACAAAGGAAGACATTCGTAACAAGGACTATACGAAATGCTAAAAAAATATTTACTTTAAACTTCTTTCGCAATTTAGGTTGTTTTATTTTTTAAAATTAATTTCATACATGAAATATTTGGATGTATTTATAAAAAAAAAAAATGATTGACTGTCGTAGAATAACAAGGTCAAGGGTCAAATGGTTGAGCCAATAATGGGAGTACACCGTGATAACATATATTCAAGGAAATATCGTTTATGTGACTCCAAAAATGTATTGATACGCAAAAAAATTTATTAAAAAAAAACAAATATTAATAACCAAACACTTAGCTTTTTTTAAAAAAAGTTAATGTAAGGTATTCCATTTAAATATCACGAACTGAGTAATTTTGTAGCTTAGGGTGGAAGTTTTACGATGGTCTTCGATTATAACAAATATGGCTCATCGAAACCTTTAAAACACACGTGAAATACACAGTAATGATTACAATATAAATCATTATTTTAATTAAAATAATTTATCTTATTATTGGTTAATGAAGAAGTTCTATCTGAATTAAAAATGATTGAATTTTAGGCAAATTAACATTTCCCACAACTACAGGGTGTTTGTATCAGAGTAAGGTTGTGTGAAGTCCAGTTTGTCGTCAATAAGTCACTAGCTGGTACACTCGTAGCTTAACTAAAATATACTAAACTGGTTTTCTTTTACTTTGGCTCTGAAGGAGTGACCTGTCCTCACACCCGTCCCTAAGGGTCGGGTCATTATTGGACAGTGTTGCCTTAAAAACGTCAGGGGAGATGGCGCTTAATGATCAAATGGTGGACGCAAGGATGTCACGTACTGATGATAGAGTACATATCTATCTATCTATCTATCTATCTATCTATCTATCTATCTATCTATCTATCTATCTATCTATCTATCTATCTATCTATCTATCTATCTATCTATCTATCTATCTATCTATCTATCTATCTATCTAAGCGCCTGTCTGCATGTCTAAATGGCTCTTTATCTTATATATCTATGGTAGAACGGAAATATCATAATATTCTTGAATTGGTGTCAGAGATCTTTTACGGTCTCCATTTTATTGATTTATTGGAAACCTGTGATTAAAATGTTATCTCACATCTCAGTTGCACATACATGTTACATAATACTTTTTTTAATAAAAAAAAAACTGAAAATTACTGAGTAAAAGAGTACACATAAGAATTTTACAATAGATAGCCCACATTAATTTTTTGTATACATTTTCCTTTGACAAATACCAAATGGCCTTTTTCTTCCAAAAGAACATGAATTAAACTTCGTGTGTAAAGTCCCTTATTCTTATATTTACAGCTGGAACACAAATACCCCGGAAGTAGATCCACCTTCATTGCCAGCACCGCACACTGTTAGGTCACCACAACACATCGCAACAACCAATTGGACCACAAACAATTGTAAAACAATATTACACAAAAATGAATCTTAATTCCATTAAAAACTTAAAAAAAAAAACAACTTTTATATAAAAATCCACAAATAAGTTTAAAAAGAAAACTCACTAGATCATAAAATTATTTATAAGAATTATGATTACTCAGATTAAAAATAATGGGGAGATTACAATTTAGTGAACTAAATGTGTCTTTCCTTTCCATAGTTGATAAGTAGCAATAAATATATTTAAAAAATTATGTATCTGGATAGGCACGCACGCATAGCTTTTATCTTTTATTAATGATAGTTCATATAAATAATTGTATGATATACCAATTTTTTAAGTAATAAATGTACTTTTCCCTGCCAATGTATCACATTATATATATATATATATATATAGATATAAACAACATGAAACACTGTTATTATATGTATATATGCCAATATCTGGTTCAACACTGTCTTTAATGTAATGTGTCTGAACTGTATAGGTCTAGTTCTAACTTTAATGTAATGTGTCTGAACTGTATAGGCCTAGTTCTAACTTTAATGTAATGTGTCTGAACTGTATAGGTCTAGTTCTAACTTTAATGTAGTGTGTCTGAACTGAATTGGTCTAGTTCTAGCTTACACTTCAGAAATTTTTTTCTAAAAATATTTTCTTTTTTTTTTAAACATACAATATAAATAATTAAGAGCAGACGCCAGTTCACAACAAAAGATTTTCTTGCCTAATGGCCGCTAAGCCTGTTACATTTTATCATAGGGATTGCCGTTTTATTTTGGGCGAGTCCATTTCCCATTCCATTTCCTGACCTGCTTCGTGGAAAGTAGCAACATAATCTATTTCATCTACACATATGGCCATGGGTCTACTTTATCTACACATACGGACATGTATCCACCACTTCCATACTGACATGTAACTACTTCATCTACACATACGGACATGTAAACACTTCATCTACACATACGGACATGTAACTACTTCATCTACACATACGGACATGAAACTACTTCATCTACACATACAGACATGCAGCTACTTCATCTACACATACGGACATGCAGCTACGTCATCTACACATACGGACATGCAGCTACGTCAACTACACATACGGACATGTAACTACTTCATCTACACATACGGACGGACATGTAACTACTTCATCTACACATACGGACATGCAGCTACTTCATCTACACATACGGACATGCAGCTACGTCATCTACACATACGGACATGCAGCTACGTCATCTACACATACGGACATGTAACTACTTCATCTACACATACGGACATGAAACTACTTCATCTACACATACGGACATGTAACTACTTCATCTACACATACGGACATGTAACTACTTCATCTACACATACGGACATGAAACTACTTCATCTACACATACGGACATGTAACTACTTCATCTACACATACGGACATGTAACTACTTCATCTACACATACGGACATGCAGCTACTTCATCTACACATACGGACATGCAGCTACGTCATCTACACATACGGACATGCAGCTACGTCAACTACACATACGGACATGTAACTACTTCATCTACACATACGGACGGACATGTAACTACTTCATCTACACATACGGACATGTAACTCCTTAATCTATCACCTCTACATCACTGTAATAAACACAAACAATCTCTGAAAATTACACTCATCCTATTCCCCTAATTCTACACTGATTTAAATGGGTACCTGACACTAGTTACAGAAGTAAAAGCGGCTGATCGCTGTGCTAACCCCATAATCAGCTGTGGTTAGAGAAACATCTACATTCTACACTTCATCTTCCCCGATAACCAACTAGGCTAAGGGAATTTTACTATTCATAAAAAAAATACCTCTATATATTTTATATCAAGGTTTATAGTATATGGCTCTTCATTAAGTTTTGTTCTAATCTCCATGAGTCCAATTTTTTTTCTTTCTCATTATATATATTTTTTAGAGCGTTTTCGAAAAAAAAATGCTCTATTGTCCCCGTTTTGTCTGTCTGTCTGTCTGTCCGTCATCACCCTAGATCTCAACAACCATAAGTCCTAGACCCATGATGTATTTATCATTTTGTAGGTCGTGGCCTGCCATGTGTGCAGCAAAAGTTCATTTCGCGATCTGACCTCAGAGGGCCGTAAAAGGGGGCTTATAAAGTACTGTTTTTTACAATATAAGCTATATTAACAATGGAGCGCCCTATATCTCAGCAACCATAATTCCTAGACCCATGATGTATATATCATTTTGTAGGTCTTGGCCTGCAAAGTGTACATCAAAAGTCCATTTCGCGATCTGACCTCTTAGAGCCAAAATATAAGAGTTTCTTATGTACCGTTTTTGCTTATATTTTAAATATAAATAATAAAAGCTAATCAAAGGGGCGTAATCATTATTTATTTTTGTAATAGTTATTCAACATGATTACTTCCCTCTCTAAATTTATCAAAATTCATGCGCGTGGAGCAATATTTATGGCTGTAACCCGGAAAAAAAAATACGGATTTCGTCCGGCGTAACCGAAAATGCTCTAAAATGTCCTTTGTTCGAAACGGAAAAGACTTAAATTGCTTGTTTTCCTTTACTAAAATTCAACGAATAAGCTACATACGGGTCTGTAAAGTGTTTAACTATATAATGTACCGGTACTCATTGACCTTATATATGGAGGACTTATTATTTACTTTTTCACAACTTCCTGTGTTTGATTTACAATGTTTAAAAGTTAAAACATTGACGAAACCGACTTCCACACAACTAATGTCACGGCACACATTTCTACAAACTACAAACTTGTTGACATGTCGCACCGAAGGGAGTTGGTTTTAGTGCAGTCTGACCCATTTCTTTTTTATTTATCTGAGGCCTTAAAATTCCTGGCAACATTTCATTGTACTGAAACATTTTTACCTCCTTGATACAACACAGATTTACCATAACCGATGTAACAAGTAAAAAAAATTATCATCGGATAAGCTAGATATTTATCTTACAAATGAGCTAGCTTCAGTATATTAGTTTTTTTTTTTTACAAAGGGAGATAACTAGCTTATGCATTGCTAAAAAAAAAGGAGTTTTCGTTTCATTAATATAAAAAAAAAGCGTAAACCAGATGAACAAGATATTACAGTGATGTAAAAGTATAACCTAAAAAGTAGGTTGCTCTATTGATTATCGAATGTTGGATAGCGATTTCAAAAATAAATATAAACACAATCATTTTATTTTTAAAATTCGATAGTTTTCTCCCCGTTTGTTAAGTTTTCTAAACGAGAATTTGATTTTGATAGCTAAAAAATTAATTTCATTTATTATTTTAAACCGTTTTTTTCCAACATCGCTAGTTTTTAGATAGATTGCGTTGCCTGCTAGGATAAATGGATTTGTAAACAGAGCTTAAAAATTAGGTAGGTTCCTCGGGACACCACAGCCTGTTTCTTCAAAAATTAACGCATTATATTGTGATAAAACGTTTTTTATTATCTGATGCAGAAATGAACAAAGTTTAATTGAAGGTCAAATCGGGTTTGTATTTTTAAAAGAATCCTGAACCAACCTCCTCGCTAATATTTATGTGAAGTCTCTGTAAAGTTGAGATGTTTATCTCTCCCATCTAATAAGCAATTATTGGACTGTTTTGGCAGTGCCTTCCTGTCATACCCACCATAACCTACAGTGCAAAGGTACTTGAGGCAACACGGGAGACTTAGAGGGTATATAAACCATTTTATGATTTTCGATAGCTGACTTTAAAATTCTTCATTGTTTCGGTATTGTTTAGTCATTTTTAGTCATTGTTAAAGGCATTGTTTGGTCATTGTTTAGTAATTGTATTGTATTGTTTAGTCATTGTTTAGTTATTGTTTAATCATTGTTTAGCCATTGCTTAGTAATTGTTTAGACATGTTTAGTTAGCTTTGCTCTGTTATTAATGCCAGCCACAAGGCGACGTGTATGTATTTAATAAATACAACAATCAATGGTCGTCAAGTCATGCATTACGTAAATATCAAAACAAATAAACACAAAGCAGTTGTACGAAGACTTCGCAAAACAACAACACGGCCTGTTATGTATGTGTGACAAAACAATGTTGTTATGTATGTGTGACACTACAATGTTATAATGTATGTGTGACAAATACTATGGGAAGTTTTAACAGTATAAGACATTACATTCTTGCTTTGAATTCATTGACTTCACTCGTATTAGTGGGGGCCCTGGCAGGACTTTGATTTTTCCGCTCTTTACTATTGGGGAATCGTATCATATAGCGCCCCATCCCGTAATGTCAATGAACTACAATATATATATATATTATTATTATTATAGAATATCAATATTATTTCTTAAACGTATTCACGCATAGCTCAACATAACACAGGGTGTCCATAAGACACAGAGGTGGGCACATTTTGTGAGTTGCGAGCCTAAAATGAGTTCTTAAATTTGGGCCAAGAGAGAGGGGGAGTTTTTAATTTATATGAACTAATGCAATACAATAAATATTGCTCTCTTCAATGTGAACAATCAGAGAGGAACAGAGCGAGCCCAGAATCTAATAGGTTTAATTATACGTGATGAGGGGGGGAGGGGGTGTTGTCGTCAGTGTGTGCGTTGGTCTATTCTAAGTGATCGCCCCCCCCCCCCACAAGTAATTAATGATTATAGAGTCAACAATAAAGTTAAAAATAGATTCACAGCTATGGCGATAACTCATGTTAACAGACTCACCTTTCTCTTCCCTGGACAGCTGTTTTGTTTTCTGTGACGTCACCATCACTGACATAAACATCCAGAAAAGTACAGCCGCTGACGTCATTTTGACCAACGTATCTATTGTGACAACGGTTGCCCTCGTCACAGTCTGTTTCATCCTGAATGTGCGTGTGTGTGTGTGTGACAAATAGATTTTGTCACAAATCAGCTTTTTATTTTTTTAGTAAGAATAATAAAAAAAATGTCGCCTATATAATACAACACAAAAATTTATATGATTTTTTTTTTCTAGAAGTGAAATATGGACATTAGCCCTACGACATCTTGTATGATCTAAAGTCTATCCCACGTCACAGTGAAACTAACAACACTCTGTGCATTATAGTCAGCAGGTTGGTATATCTCAAACATTGGTTTTATAGTTCAACGCTCCAAGAAGATAAATACTCCACATTCATTTGAAACAAATGTCACGTCAAAACTAATAGGCTAACTATTTTCCTGTTCAAAGTAGAGGATAACATGAACAGTTGACCTTTTAAAATGTGGAAGCTAATAAACGTTAAGAGAAAGCCGAATGAACCAATATGTTTAAAAAAAACTACTTAATAAAACGTATTCATATGTTGTTTTTTTTTATAATTGGAATTCATGCCAAAGAAACATTCTTTAATTGCATGTTTTTAAGTTGTAATTCTTTTTTTTTTTTGCAATTAATGAAAATGTGATCGAAATAATGGTGTAAAACATGGACGACTGTTTTTCCATTGATGTTTTCGTTCTTGACTTTTAAGAGACGTTGTTTTCTCTTTCTGGCTGTTTTGTATCATTTTTATTCCATTTCAACAGCGATCAAAGAACTTTAAAACACGTCAAGAACAAACTTTTGTCTTTAACATATCTATTTATAGAAGTTAAACATACGTAATATAATACGTACAAAAGTAAGTAATGAGATACTTCGTAAATTATTTTTAATGTTTTGCCAGTTTCACTGTTTAAAATTTTTCTGTCATTAAAGCATTAAACCTTGATCAAATTTAATTGAGTTATGAAAACGTTTGTCGACTTCAATATATTAATCATTATCTTTGACTTTAATGAAAAAAAAAATTAGCCTAGTAATGATGCCCTAAAAAATGTCAAACTACTTTTATATAATAAAAAAGTTTCTGCTTTTTTTCAGGTATAATAATAAAGATTTATCTACAACAGACAAGTATGTATAAGTCATGTATGACAGATTTATAAATAGTCATGTAAGCGATAGTTTAAATTTGTTTTCTCCTAATGTAAGCATATTAGAAACAATATTATCTTGAAATCTTTATCTATCTATCTATCTATCTATCTATCTATCTATCTATCTATCTATCTATCTATCTATCTATCTATCTATCTATCTATCTATATTTCTGTCTGTCTGTCTGTCTGTCTGTCTGTCTGTCTGTCTGTCTGTCTATCTATCTATCTATCTATCTATCTATCTATCTATCTATCTATATATATATATAAATATATATTATCTATCTATCTATCTATCTATCTATCTATCTATCTATCTATCTATCTATCTATCTATCTATCTATCTATCTATCTATCTATCAATCAATCTATCTATCTATCTATCTATCTATCTATCTATTTATCTATATATTTATTCATTTATCTATCTATCTATCTATCTATCTAATCTATCTATCTATCTATCTATCTATCTATATATATATATATATATATATATAAATATATATTATCTATCATCTATCTATTTATCTATCTAACTATATCGATTAATCTATTTGTATGATTTATAAATATCTATCAATATGTCTATAATCCAGTACGAACTATTGATATTGCCTACATTGTTAACGTACTACAGCTGTATCTAAGAGAACTCTTCTTAAAATCAATCTAAGATTAGAATACCCCTCTTATCGTACACAGATATATTAAGTGTCGGTATAACGTGACTCTGAAAGAATGTAGTGGAACCCTAAATAGAACACAACACACACACACACACACACAAACACACAGACACACGCACGCACTGACCGTTATGAAAGTCCGGCTCCCTCGAACGGACACAAGCTCGTCCTTAACAGAAGTGCCAGCATGATGTGGTAGAACCGGTCAACCGCTGGTGTAGATGCTGGTGACGCCGTCTCGCTGGTCATTGCGTCAGTTTCACCAGCGACGTCGGCCTCCAATACTTTCTTGAGATACACCCCCCTAGTTGTAGGAGACTGCCTGGTTCCTTCATGTGCTGGTGAGGACGGTGGGGCGGGCTGGGAATTTATCTTCGGGCCCCTTACGATTTCTAAAAAAAAAAACGCACAAGAAATGAATAAAATGTAAAATATCAAACTTAACACTATTTCGTTAGAGAGTATTTTTTTAAAAGCACACAACTCGCTTATGTAACGAAATTGCATTAAAAGTTATTAAATTAGTTATTGATATGAACAAAAATAAAAAAAAAAATAAAAATAATAAGGCGAAATAGAGCAAAAGATTTATTTTTTAAATTATCGAACATGCGGCTAGTAATTAACATTATTTATAAAGATAAAATAATAAAAACAATAATAAAGAAAAATATGACCTTTGCACTTGTCCGAAGAAATGAAATCGGAGAAATCCAATAAATAGCGTGCAACATAAGCTAAATAAAAAAAAACCTGTTATAGAGGTGCTGTCCGTTTTAATCTCATGCCACACCGTAGGGTCATTTAGGTTTGGGGTGCGGGGGAGGGGGAGGGAGAAATAACTGAGAAGCAATGAACCCTAATTTATCGGGTGGAGTAAAGCTGATAAAAAAAGAAATATTTTTTTTTAAAAAGACGAGATATTAATAATGTGATGAGATTTAAAAACTCGTGATTTCGTTCGGTGACTAAAGAAATGTGGGTGAGTTTCATTGGTTAGTTTGCATTTTTGTACTCTCCGGATAGGGTGGGGATTTTCGTGCAAAAGAAAGTGAGTAAATAATCCAGGTATTGTAATATGTTAAGTAAAAAAAAACTAGTATTCTGCTAGCTTTGAACCTACAGGAACGTTCCATGGAAATTACACTGTAACACATATAGTAGATTTCATTTCTTATTTATATGTTTCTTGGATACATGAAATAAATTGTATCTAAAAGTTAACATAAATGTTCTATTGAGGAATAAAAAACAACAACAACAATAAACATTATTTGAATACTAGCTGTACCCTGCAAAACTTTTGCATAGAGTTATATCCCCTTAGGCTTGATCGGTAGGCTAGGTTATTTTTGGTTTCGGGCAGATCCGATTTTTTCATGATTGTATTTTAAACTGGAAAGCTGTTGTATTAATTCTTTACTTTCGATTAAACGCAGAGCTCAAATCGCTGTTATATATATTATTCATTGACGACTAAAATAGTCGTTTAATTTAGTTGGTGAGAGTGAATATTTGAATATTTTTTTTATTTATCTAATTAAACAATATAACTTTAATTTGTTTCTCGCATTTTGTCTCTCTTTTCATATAAAAAATTATTATGATTTTTTTTTTATTTTGAAAACATTGATATTCGAATTTTCTTGCCAATATTTCGTATGAAACTTGAGACTGAATTAGCTCTCTCTGGTGGAGGTGGTCATGGGAGGTGGGGAGGGTGGGGGGTGAGGTGATAATTAGCAAAAAAATACTGTCAAGTTTACGAATGTCGAGTTTATTGGCTAAACTCACACCTTGATAATAAACTATTAGAAATATTTGTGGACGAGATAAAAACAAAATTTTTTAAGTTAAATACTGGCTTATAGCTATCTACCAAGATTGTTCTCATTTAGAAAATAATATTTAAATTTTTTTTTATTGCATATATTTTTTTTGGTAAAATAGTTCCACATGCTAGTAGGAAGATAATGAGAAGTCAATCAAATTAAAACGGCCTCTTTCCTGACCACTCCTGGCACACACCACTACCTATATATTAAACATAAATGTGTTTTTAAAAAAAAAGTCTTTAAAGTTAAACAGTTTTATTTCAAATGTACTTTATGTAAATAATTAACATTGTATTTAAATCCACATCTCTCTAATTTAAATGAAAAGAATACAAAAAGAAAGCCCCCAAAGTAATGAAAGAATTTATACAATGTTTTACGAAACTCAATCATCATAAATAAGAACATCTTACCCAATACGAAAACAACGAACCGGTCATAAATCTTCACACAAATAATAACAGCAAACAATAATGTGGACTGCTGGACTCAAATTACATGTATTTCTAATATTATTACTTTAACAGTAACTTCTTGTGGTTTTTACTCGTCACAAAATGAAAGTGTGAAATCAAACAGAGTACTACTTACTCACTTATTGCAAGTTTAACACTCACATTTTTTTAGAATCAAGAAACTACAAGTTTCACTGAAAATTCTCTCTGCCCGGTACAGCAACGATTATCTAAACCATTTTTTTTGTTTGCTTTAAAAACACAACATAAAGTACATTAACTATTTAAGAACAGACAACTACGGCAGTTCCTACAATAAAAGAGTTGTCTTTCCTTAAAGTGTTTGCGTCATCTATCGATCAAGTTTGGAAACCTCGTTTTTTATTTCTTTTTGTTTTTTTTTTTTGAGTCTACTGTCTTTGTACATTACCAGAATTAAACTATTTTTTTTTTTTAAAATAGAACTTGTGTTAGCTCTTCATAATACTAGTAGCCATGGATTGGGGGGGGGGGGGGTTGTGGTTAGCCCATCTCGTGATGTAACTTCTCAACTGGACTGTGGGTCAGTGAGAATGACCTGTTGCACTCGAAAGCAGCATGACATTGTAATTTTTTTTTTCTTTTACAACACGTGAAGCTAAATTCATGTAGTTGTTATATATAGTAACCAATGGAAATACCCCATCTTTCTCCCCTCCACCCACACCCAACCTGTTAAAAAACCTGAAATGTCCTGTTAAGAATGAGATGTCTATCTATTGACATCAATAAACCCATCGCCACAATTAAGTCATTTTTGTTGACCCGGTCGTATGGTCGGATTAACTAACTTACACCCTAACTACCTGACCTGTGACGTTGTCAAATTAAATTTGTTAAATCTAAAAAAAAATTTTGTTCTACTAAACTGTCTTCATATTCCATCTACATTGAATGAATCCAGATTTTTGTTTTGGTTTTTACAGATGACGCAATATGATTTTTTTTTAACAATGTGTAATTTGTTTTTAAAGACTTAAACACACAGAGGCGGATTTAAGGAAGGTCGCACGCGCCAAGGCCCCAGCTTTTGAAGGGCCCAACAGAATACATTTTAACTCTTTATATGGCTCTCTTTTTAAGGGTCCCAACAAATCTAAGTCCTGCTCAGGAAATAATGTTTCTTTTTTTCATAATACGTGATCATAATATTTATATATTAATTTTAAATGAGAACTAATTAATGAATGAAAGTGAAATTGGTATAAAGTCTGATATCTTAATAACCAATAACTGCACCTATTATAGCTTTGAAAATCATATTATTTAAAAAAAAATGAAACAATTATAACTGAAAAAAAGTTTTAAATAACAACATGGATAAACATTTTCCCCCCTGAACAATGTAAGGGAAGTAAGCAGGTAATACTTTTCTTGTATTTAATTCAATGAGTATTTTCCCCCACATAATATCGACAATTAAATTATTTTTTAAAGGCCAGTAGTTTTTTTTTAGTACTGCAGTAGATGGACAATTAAAAATAATATCGCTCAATCATTTTACTAATTCAAGTGACCAAGAAATTTTCTTAACAATTTTAATACATAAAAAGCCTACAGATCAAAGTACAAAAATGTACATTAATATATATACATATCTTTACCTCAACTAATTCCGTGGTTATTGGGAACGAATGGATACATCCACATTTGTTGTGCTATTGTACATACTTCCTATGCCCTTAAAATGTTGGTGGCGTCCATCTCCTCTCCACATTGATATACTGACATGAAAGCGCACGCTAAGGCAAGTTTGTTGATCAATAGGTTATTGACAACTCGAGTATTTAATAATATCTTAAAGTTATTATAATCGAACATCGAAGCATAATAAATAGATCGATTTTCTTTCGACTGACGGTTTTCTTTTTAAAAAAATTATAACAATGAAAGCATTCTCTAAATGTATTATAATGTCTAAAAAATTTACTCAATAAATCAATCAATCTATCAATATTTTCAGTATTGATCAAGCCAAATGTAGTTTACTATTAATAAAATAAAGTTCTTGACAAGAGTACACAAGTACGGGAGGTTCCGAACTAATTTTTTTTTAAAATTACATAATCAATTAAAAGACTTTTCAAAAGAGCTGCAAGGAAGAGATGAAATAGATAATTTGTCCAGTGATGTATCCCACGGTGTGTTGTACGATGGCTCTCAACTGACAATGTATTTAAGCCGCTTGGTAAGGCTCATTAATTCATAAAACTGTCAAACGTTTAGAGAAAGATATGAAAGATGATCAGACGAATGCACCCAATAAATCATCTTCTTTAAATTAATTATAGAAATGTGTGCTCCGATCTAAATATTCAATTTTAAAGAAAGCGGTTTGTCTTAGATCCCGTGTGATTAAATTCCGATGTGTACCTCAGCGTAAGGGGAACTTACCTACAACCATAAGGCAAACAAGCTAACCGATTGGTCCACCCCTAGTCCTACCCGATCGGTCTACCCCTAAGTCTGTCAGATCTGGACACTTGAAAAGCTTGAGTTCAGAATGTAGCTCTCAACGACCTCATTCTTGGCCGCCCCTGCCATATACCACTACCTAGAATAGATACTAAACACAAAAGTGTTGAACTGTCACAAAAGTATGGCGGTATTATAGTCATAGTAGAGGACAGCGACAAATACAATGACACACAAACATAGGTTACTTTTAAAATGTCACAACAAGGACCGCGAAATATATAAAAAAAATTAGGATGAGAAAAGCTACTTCAAATGTAAGGTGACATCCAATAATATACATAGTAATATATATATATATATATATATATATATATATATATATATATATAAAGCTGATAAGTTCGCAAATACGAGACAATAAAAAATGATTAAAACTTAATTTCACTGTGTGATAGAACCAAGTAAGTATAACATTAGTACCCACCTACTTACTTTAAGTAATTCATCTGTGCATCTTTACTAACGGCTCATTACTTGAAACCTTAAATTTTAGGTACTACCAGATTGCTGACTCCTGACTTGAAGTGAAGTACTATCAGTTGCAAGACTCCTTACTTGAAGTACTATCAGTTGCAAGACTCCTTACTTGAAGTACTATCTGATGCATGACTCCTTACTTGAAGTAAATCAGATGCAAGACCCCCTTACTTGAAGTACTATCAGATGCAAGACTCCTTACTTGAAGTACTATCCGATGCATGACGTGATCTGTACTACTTGGTACAAGTCTAAATCTACTGGGGCCCTCAATTCTACTGAAACAACCTGTTGTTTAGTTGGCTTACTGCATCAATCACTTCACAGTTCTTCGCTGTATTGATCCGAATAGTCTTAAGAGGGGGGTGATAGAGTGGGGGTGGGGGGGGGTGGGGTGTCAAGACCAGGGGGTCATGGGAGCACTTAAGCCAGAACACAAAGAGTTGACACGGCGCTCACAGGGAGAAGTTTCACGTGAGAATAAAAAACATATAATTGAAATCACGAGTGGTTGTTTTGTGATGCAGGGAATAAATATGTAGGTCAGGGGTATCCTTACACCTGCTAAGGGATGAGTAGGTTGCAACATTAGTAATGGGCATCGAATTGTATTGTGTTATAGAATATTTCAGTTTTCAGTTTTACAACAACTGATTTGATAACATGGCGTTATTCAGTTGTAATATTTGCTGTAATTTGTGATGCATTGTTTAATACAAGGTGTGATTTAACACATAACGTGAACTGTACAATGAATGAAATGTATTTTTTTATTATAATGCAGCTGTTCAATTATTTGTGAAGCTATAATGAAGTCAGAGAAAAATGTGCAAAATATTATATTACTATTTATGGTTTTCTTTTCCTTATATCTGCCAAGAGCGAAAAGTTAAAAGAGAAAAAAATATTTTATGATATAGAGTTCATACTTTGCCTTCCCGTTTTTTTGAATTTTGATTTTAGACAGTTTTTTTTATGTTTATATTTGATCATTTTTCACAAAGTCACTTTATATCTCAATACAAAAAGTTTTGCAATTTTAAATAGGAGACTTATTAAGGCAATCGAAGAATGTAACATGGTAGACTTTGGGGCATAGTTAACTAAGGCTTACTTGAATTGATGGTACTGTATATGTATTCGTTTGATGGTACTGTATATGTATTCGTTTGATGGTACTGTGTCTATATTCTAGACTGATGGTACTGTGTCTATATTCTAGACTGATAGTACTGTATCTATATTCTAGATGGATGGTACTGTATCTGTAGTCTAGATGGATGGTACTGTGTCTATATTCTAGATGGATGGTACTGTGTCTGTATTCCAGACTGATGGTACTGTATCTATATTCTATATGGATGGTACTGTGTCTGTATTCTAGATGGATGGTACTGTGTCTATATTCTAGACTGATGGTACTGTATCTATATTCTAGATGGATGGTACTGTGTCTATATTCTAGACTGATGGTACTGTGTCTATATTCTAGATGGATGGTACTGTATCTATATTCTAGATGGATGGTACTGTGTCTATATTCTAGATGGATGGTACTGTATCTATATTCTAGATGGATGGTACTGTGTCTGTATTCTAGATGGATGGTACTGTGTCTATATTCTAGATGGATGGTACTGTATCTGTATTCCAGACTGATGGTACTGTGTCTATATTCTAGATGGATGGTACTGTGTCTATATTCTAGATGGATGGTACTGCATCTATATTCTAGACTGATGGTACTGTGTCTATATTCTAGATCGATGGTACTGTATCTATATTCTAGATGGATGGTACTGTGTCTGTATTCTAGATGGATGGTACTGTGTCTATATTCTAGATGGATGGTACTGTGTCTATATTCTAGACTGATGGTACTGTGTCTGTATTCTAGATGGATGGTACTGTATCTATATTCTAGACTGATGGTACTGTATCTATATTCTAGATGGATGGTACTGTATCTATATTCTAGACTGATGGTAATGTATCTATACTCTAGACTGATGGTACTGTGTCTGTATTCTAGATGGATGGTACTGTATCTATATTCTAGACTGATGGTACTGTGTCTGTATTCTAGATGGATGGTACTGTATCTATATTCTAGACTGATGGTACTGTATCTATATTCTAGACGGATGGTACTGTATCTGTATTCTAGACTGATGGTGCTGTATCTGTATTCTAGACTGATGGTTTTGTGTCTATATTCTAGACTGATGGTACTATATCTGTATTCTAGATGGATGGTACTGTGTCTATATTCTAGACTGATGGTAATGTATCTATATTCTAGATGGATGGTACTGTGTCTATATTCTAGACTGATGGTACTGTATCTGTATTCTAGATGGATGGTACTGTATCTATATTCTAGACTGATGGTACTGTATCTATATTCTAGATGGATGGTACTGTGTCTATATTCTAGACTGATGGTACTGTATCTATATTCTAAATGGATGGTACTGTGTCTATATTCTAGACTGATGGTACTGTGTCTATATTCTAGATGGATGGTACTGTATCTATATTCTAGATGGATGGTACTGTGTCTATATTCTAGATGGATGGTACTGTATCTATATTCTAGATGGATGGTACTGTGTCTGTATTCTAGATGGATGGTACTGTGTCTATATTCTAGATGGATGGTACTGTATCTGTATTCCAGACTGATGGTACTGTGTCTATATTCTAGATGGATGGTACTGTGTCTATATTCTAGATGGATGGTACTGTATCTATATTCTAGATGGATGGTACTGTGTCTATATTCTAGATCGATGGTACTGTATCTATATTCTAGATGGATGGTACTGTGTCTGTATTCTAGATGGATGGTACTGTGTCTATATTCTAGACTGATGGTACTGTGTCTGTATTCTAGATGGATGGTACTGTATCTATATTCTAGACTGATGGTACTGTATCTATATTCTAGATGGATGGTACTGTATCTATATTCTAGACTGATGGTAATGTATCTATATTCTAGACTGATGGTACTGTGTCTGTATTCTAGATGGATGGTACTGTATCTATATTCTAGACTGATGGTACTGTGTCTGTATTCTAGATGGATGGTACTGTATCTATATTCTAGACTGATGGTACTGTATCTATATTCTAGACGGATGGTACTGTATCTGTATTCTAGACTGATGGTGCTGTATCTGTATTCTAGACTGATGGTTTTGTGTCTATATTCTAGACTGATGGTACTGTATCTGTATTCTAGATGGATGGTACTGTGTCTATATTCTAGACTGATGGTACTGTATCTATATTCTAGATGGATGGTACTGTGTCTATATTCTAGACTGATGGTACTGTATCTGTATTCTAGATGGATGGTACTGTATCTATATTCTAGACTGATGGTACTGTATCTATATTCTAGATGGATGGTACTGTGTCTATATTCTAGACTGATGGTACTGTATCTGTATTCTAGATGGATGGTACTGTGTCTATATTCTAGACTGATGGTACTGTATCTATATTCTAGACTGATGGTACTGTATCTGTATTCTAGACTGATGGTACTGTATCTATATTCTAGATGGATGGTACTGTGTCTATATTCTAGACTGATGGTACTGTATCTGTATTCTAGATGGATGGTACTGTGTCTATATTCTAGACTGATGGTACTGTATCTGTATTCTAGACTGATGGTACTGTGTCTGTATTTTAGATGGATGGTACTGTGTCTGTATTCTAGATGGATAGTACTGTATCTATATTCTAGATGGATGGTACTGTATCTATATTCTAGATGGATGGTACTGCATCTATATTCTAGACTGATGGTACTGTATCTATATTCTAGATGGATGGTACTGTGTCTATATTCTAGATGGATGGTACTGTATCTATATTCTAGACTGATGGTACTGTGTCTATATTCTAGATGGATGGTACTGTATCTATATTCTAGACTGATGGTGCTGTGTCTGTATTCTAGATGGATGGTACTGTGTCTGTATTCTAGACTGATGGTACTGTGTCTATATTCTAGATGGATGGTACTGTATCTATATTCTAGACTGATGGTGCTGTGTCTGTATTCTAGATGGATGGTACTGTGTATGTATTCTAGACTGATGGTACTGTGTCTATATTCTAGATGGATGGTACTGTATCTGTATTCTAGACTGATGGTACTGTGTCTATATTCTAGACTGATGGTACTGTATCTATATTCTAGATGGATGTTACTGTGTCTGTATTCTAGATGGATGGTACTGTATCTGTATCCCAGTAATGAACTAAAAGAAACAAAGCACCGACTTTATGAATCCACTAGGGGCAGCGAACAGGTTCAGTCGAGTTTCTTGTCGCTTCCCTTTATGGCTAAAGGCAGACAAATCTGTTGAGTCCTTTGTGAATTAATAATGGATGGAATTCTCTTATTATTGCTGTTAGCAGATGGCTGGGTTTTCTTTAAATCAGTTTTAAAACTTATGAGACAGTGGTTGAGTGGAGTGTACGAGAATTGCGGTTAGAAGATATGTGGATGAAAGTGTGGCACATACACAGACAACCACACAAAGAAACAGACACAGACTAATATGCAAACACTAAGACACAAACTCATATTGCACTATTCATGTCAACATGATTGTTGTACCAGGGACGACGTTACCAGTTCGCGGGTCATGGGGTGAACTATTAAAGTTTTGTTACAGTTAGGTGACTAAAAATTCAATCCCGGGACTCACTGTCTTTTTTTTCCCAGCAAATTCGCAATTTAAATGTCATGGAAGAAATAGAACAGAATTATGTAAGTATTTCCAACTTTAT
>JAGDYQ010000080.1:3432394-3440104 GCA_021962125.1 Bulinus truncatus
AATTGAATAAATAAAAAAGACTTATTGGTTTTAAAACAAATACATCTTCAATGTTTAGTATTAATTCTAATTGTTTGTCCTTTATGAACTTTGAAATCATCACTGACCATAAAGGATGGATATTTCACTAAACAGACAAACATGTGGAAGTTCACCTGTATTTCGACTATATCTTCACTTTTTCCCATTTTTTGCTGCAATGGGTAGAAATTCTGACCACTTGTCAGGGATGAAGTGTCTTTGACGTCCCTTCACATACAATTATTTATTTATTTTAATGCAGCAAAGCATTATTTATGAAAGAAAATGGAACAGAAGGGTTCTACGTGCCGGAATCGGCCAGATTTTATAAAGTTACGGTCCTGACTGACGCTAAAAAATATAAATTGCCAACACATTTCTTATACCTTAGATACAAGCAACTATACATCATTTAATTTAAGTATTAATAAATTTGAAATAATATCTGATGACTTGCAGTTCAAAGTAGTTCTTTGCTTAAACATTACTTAAACGTGTCGATCACACATATTTCATCACACATCTTTCATCACACACATTATTTTGTTCTTGAGCTTGTAAATAAATAAAAAATAATCCGACATAACGAACTTGCCAAGGATCAATACTAGCTGGAAAGAATGTCATTCGGGTGAAATATGAAAAAAAAAAATAGCAGTTGGATATTTTAGGCAATTTTGTTCTCAATCGGGCTATTTTTTTTTTTTGTTCATGATCAGAATTAATTTCTTGAACACATTAGATGGAATTCTGAGGATGTGATGTTTGAACCTATTTTCTTTAAAATGAACATTAAAACTTCAATTTTGGTTTGTTTAAAGATGTGACCATATAATGCAGCAAGTCCTAGGTCAATGAATAAAGTCTACATTGTCTTGAGTTCTACTGCTATTGAATTTTGTCAGTGTCTCAACTGCCAGGTAGACTAAGGTCAACGTTTAAGATTCGGGAAATGAGAGATACTGACCGCACACAGTTGTGAGTAGAGATTTATTAACAGACTTTTATTTTCTCTCTGCTATGTTTTGTTCCAACTGATATCTCAGAGAAGATCGTCCCGGATAAATCAAAGTGCAAATAACTGACATCTAGAGCCAAACCCAGTTGGCTCATAATATATTCAGACAATTTCTGACAGTTTTTATCGCATCGGCGATCTGGAGTGCTATTGTCCCACTAGGCTAAAAGTATTCATCACGGACTCATCCACTTTGTAATAGTGCTGGTAGTCAGGATCTACGTGGCCCGACAGTTCAATATAGCAGTCAATCAAACATCAGTGACATCATACGAGAAGATTACATCACAAGCAGCATCTTCACAAGTTCAGAAAAATTTTTGCCTCATCGTCTGACAGTCAACAGTCACTCACATTTGTGACTTTCTTAACGTCATTAACATTTGACCCAATTATCAGACAACCGTCACTGGTATTTTTTTCGTTCGCATTAACGGTGACCTCAACTTTGGCATACGTTCAAACTGATACCGGTGTTAGTGCAGAACTGAACGGGGGGGGGGGGGAGACAGGGAAGAGAACTCGTATCCTGAGTCAGAAGACGAATGTGTGTGTGACAGGACGGCCGGTGGCCAGGTAGGCAGGTACCAGTGATAGAGCCAGAATGTGGGGACAAGAAGACAAGGGCAGCATCAGGCCAGTCCATCGCGCAGGTACCCAGGGGCTGACAGTGCAAGTGATATAGGACGTAGGTGTTACATGACTGGTGGGGGTATCCATCTCACTGGAAGTTTGTTAGTTGAGAACATACGTTATGTTATTATTATTGTGTTGACGAAACTTTGCACATTGAAGGGAGGATGTCTAATGATTGGAAATTTTTATTATGGCGAAGATGTTCCATAATTTTTATTGTGGTATTGACGGGAATACGTCATATGAGTGTTGTTTTTTTTATTTCTGTGGAAGATGTCCTATAACATATAACTTATAATAATGTTATATGTAACTTATAATACCCCTCTCCCCTCTCCATCCATTAAACAGTCACAGTATGTTTTCCTTTCAAACAAATTCTATTAAAACATGCGTTATGTCAGTGTGCCAACAGAATTGTACAATCTCTCCTCCATATTTTATGCATTGTGTTAAGAAAATGGAATGTATAATCAAAGAAATGTTAACAAAATGGAATGTATAATCAAAGAAATCAATTGAAAGTCAAATTGCCAATGGAGCATGACTTAATCAGACACTCATGAACAAGTTGTTTGTTTCTTAAACCATTGAGGCGAACTCTGATGGACACTTAGTATGGAGTCGATGTTAATGATTGGGGGGGGGGAGGGAGATTTCAAAGAAATCGAATAATTAAAACAATTAAACCAGGTATCGATTTTAGCGCCGAATGACCAGAGCCTCAGAAGCCAAAGGAAACCTACTGCAATGAGACCACGCAGCAGAAGTCAACAAAACAACAACCGACCAATGGGAAACTAATTCTTCCTTCCGTCTGATACACTCCACCCCACAGATGTATAAACAATAACCTTCACCGCCATCTTCCCCTTCTGTCGTATTGTATATGTTGCGTCCACTTCTTATCCCCCCTCCCCCTGTTATATCTAATTGTTCATTTTTGACCTCCCCTTTTTTTTTACGGTTTGTGTCTCTCGTTTCGTAGTGTTTTTTTTTTTTATTTCTTGGCTTAGACTTCCCTAAAGAATCATGTATTGTATAGCAGACATGTAGAACGTGTTTGCATTTTTTAAATAATATATTCGTTTCTTCTAGAATGCAAATTTCCAATTGTTGTAAACTCTTTGTTATACTGGGTTGCCTGGATTCTATCAGATGTTAACTCATTGTTATTGTAACTATAGTAACTCATTGTTATTGTAACTATAGTAACTCATTGTTATTGTAACTATAGTGACTCATTGTTATTGTAACTATAGTAACTCATTGTTATTGTAACTATAGTAACTCATTGTTATTGTAACTATAGTAACTCATTGTTATTGTAACTATAGTAACTCATTATGTAGAATGTTTATGAGCACAACTGCCTTGTCAAGTTCGTTTGAGTGTCCAATAGTCTTACAGTTATTTAATATGAAGACTGACGTCATATAATTTTTCCTGCAATATTTCAATGAGTGAAAATGTAATTGAAAAATATTTGTGTGTGCGTGTGTGTTTGTGAGTGAAGTGTGTTGTGTGTTGATATGTGTGTTGTGTATTGATGTTTGTGTTGATTATTAGTGCTTGTGTTGGGTATCGGTTCATGTGTTGTGTATGGTGCTTGTGTTGGGTATCGGTGCGTGTGTTGTGTATTGGTGCTTGTGTTGTGTATTGGTGCTTGTGTTGGGTATCGGTGCGTGTGTTGTGTATTGGAGATCTGGTGTGCATTGTTGCGTGTGTATGTTGTGTATCGTTGCCTGTTGTGTATTGGAGATTGTGTTGTGTATTGGTGCTTGTATTGTGCATTGGTGCAAGTACTGTGTATTGGTGCATGTATGTGTTGTGTATCGATGCGTGTGTTCTGCATTGGTGCAAGTATTGTGCATCGTTGCATGTATTGTGTATTGGTGCATGTATGTGTTGTGTATCGAGGCATGTGTTGTGCATTGGTACTTGTGCTGTGTATTGGTACTTGTGTTGTGTATCGCTGTGTATTGTTGATTGTGTTCCATAATTAAAATTTCCTTTCAATATCTCAAATAGTTTAAATTGAAACATTTGGGTAATTGATGTATATATGTATATATATATATATATATATATATATATATATATATATAACGTAGTGGATGTGGCTTAAATCAGGTGTAGGCAATTTGTTTTTTTATTTTTGAAATCAAACCAGATCAAAATATATCTAGCCTAAATGATTTTTTTTATTATTATGTTTGTCTTACAATGTGAGACAATGACCAGTTTACAAACTGAAATATTTTCTATGTCACAGTGATCAAATTTAATCAACTTAATATTTTAAAGCATCAACGGTATACTTTGGCAACTTGTTTGTACATTATTAATTTTTGAGCAAAAGGAGAGAATAGAGAGAGTAGAGAAAGATAGAGAGCGAGAGAGAGAGAGGGAGAGAGAGAGAGAGAGAGAGAGAGAGAGAGAGAGAGAGAGAGATAGAAAGGTAACATATAGCAGGTGGTGTGATAGCTTTCAAATATTATGCTGCAATGTTTGATCTAATAAACAATAATATTACCTTGTGTCATCATGACCTATGCAGATGACCATTTCAAAGAGAACCCAACATGTACCAAAATTAAAACCTTCCCCGAAGAACACGATAAGGAACTAAATAGATACAGCTTTAAAAAAAAAAGGAATATTTAGAATTTAGATGAATCGGATAATTATGTGACGTCATCAATATGTCAATTGACAGGTCTGTACTAGGAGTATATTCAATGATTACTCTATGACGTAATCAGTCACGTGGTAAGCCTGTCTCGCTGGCTATTAGTTCTTTTTTAAATCATTGTTTGACAATCAATCAGTCAATGCAAGATTCCGCTTGTTTATCTTTGTTTTTACATGTAACGTCTTGAGAAAATAACATACTTCATACTTTTTCTACAAAAAAAAAAAAAATGAGATGTAGAAAATACATTTGAAACGACTATATTTTTGGTGGATACTTGCCGCACCCTGCAGAACCTTTGCATATAGCCATCGATTACGGTGGTTCAACTTTAAGGCTATCATGAATAGGTTTCGTACATGAAATATATACATCAACGCTTGACGCTAATATATCTGTCCCCCCCCGCCCCCCCTCAAGCCGCCACAATGGAGTAACAACCAGAACATTTTGTCAGGGGCTCTTTCACTTTCTAAATACAGTTCTATTTATTTACTTATTTGTCATCGTAAATTTGGGGGGGGCGGGGTGGTAAAGGAGGGTCGGAGGGGACACAGCTGTCACATACACAACACATACTCGCAACATTGGACCCTTCAATCTCTGACTGATGCTCTGGCTCGTCATCTATACAATTTATATTAACTGTGACTGTTTAATGGATGGAGAGGGGGGGGGGGAGGGGTATTATAGGTTACATATAACATTATTATAAGTTATATGTTATAGGACATCTTCCACAGAAATAAAAAAAACAACACTCATATGACGTATTCCCGTCAATACCACAATAAAAATTATGGAACATCTTCCCCCATAATAAATAATAACCCCTTTATCCCTCCCATTTTTTACGGTTCTATAAAATATGGAAAAAAAACAATCATAATTCACAACTGAAATTGTACATATAATTCAAGTCCATTTCTCTTCTTTCTTATCTCTATAACTCACTGTCTGGGTAATAATGGACGGTTGGCACTTGATATATGACAGATTCAAACATTTCAGACATATGTATATAAAATGCACTTCGTGAACGCAGTATTCAGATCAAACCTATTCGATTTGCTATTATTTTTTTTATTTATTTTGGAATACAGCAAGATATCGATTAAGTCCAACCTTGCCCCTCTCTTATATACACCCGCCACCCAAACTTCTCACTCCCTGGGGTAAACTGTCAGACGAGTACTGCTCAATAGTTATTTTTGGTTTTATTTTATTTATTTTTTTGGAGGGGCAAAGGGGAAGTAACTTCCTGGAGGGTCAATGCGCTGGGTGTTTAATTGATATCGATTACAGTCTAGAGATCTGATTAACATCGATACCAATTGTACATTGTTATGTTTTTTAGTGGACGATTATAAAACACCAGCTTCATGCGGGCGATTACGATACATCGCTTATTATTTGTTGTTGTTTTTTTTTAAGTGGACGGCTACGATACTGCCCGATGGTGTCGTCTAATTTCGTTTGCCGTCTGGATTAGTCGACCATGTTTCTAGTAGCCGCACTCCAGTGTAAAGAAGTCTTATAAATTCCACATGTGGTAGTTTAATGCCTCAATACCAAGCTAGATGGTCAAAATTTTTCACTGCACTTCAACAATTGATATGTCCACATTGTGACTACAGCGGTGACATTTAGGGGTCGGCAATCTATTTTTCAACACGCGGCGTACTAATACATTTTAAAATACTTTCGAAAAATCAGAGTCTGTTTTATACAGCTAGGTGGAGGTGGGTTGGGAGGGGGGTAATTTGAATCATTTCACGTTAAATATGGGACAGGCCATAAAACACACTGTAAGAAATATTATTTTGAAAAAAACAACAACTGTTTATCATAAATAAAACAAAATCACGCGCCAGACTCACGATTCGACTGTCTACATTCGTGTCATTTATACATGATCGATAATCGATTTTTTTTTTTAATCTGTAACGATAAAAATTAATAATCTACGGTGTACCACGGAACGCCGGTTGAGGAAAACCGCCTCAAGGCCCCCCCCCCCGTGCTTACAAATAGATGGGGGGGGGGGTCGCAAAAGAATATTCTACTACCCCCTGCCTCCCCCACTCGGTCTGTGATACTCGCACATGACCCTTCGTACTGAACCCCAACCCCCCACCCTCATTTCCAGCACACACAACCCCCCCTTCCCCACCCCCACCCCCGCGTACAGAATACCGCTACTGGTGAATGTCTCAAAGGCTCAGGTCTAGACATTTTAATTTTGATTCTTTTTTTTTTAATATCAAACTATTGCAAATGTTGCACACCTGTAACAAAGTATGAAATAAAGTTCAGGTGTTATAAACCAAATCTATATGTAGATTAATGAAACAACGCAATAAACAATAAAAACAATGAAACGCACACAAAAAATGTTTGCAGAAGGAAGCGTCATTTCAAGAAGAAATGTTTATGTATTTTTTTTTTATCCAATCAACGAAACCTCACATATAATTTAGTAAAGTTGTGTCTGGTGTATATCAGGTGAAATAAGCTTTCAAGTATTAATTGTTCTTATCAACAAGCCATTCATCCCATATCAAACAAGAATGCTATTTCGCTCTTAAAACACGACAAAAGAACATTTTTTTTTCCATTTCACAACTAAACCCTGTACTAAAAAAAGAAAATATTCCAGTGGTTTGCCTGCAGCAGTTTCAAGACATTATTGGGCCGACATCATGTCAGAGTGTTAAAGTGTGTGCGGGACAGTGTCTGAGTCTGTGTGTGGGGGAGTGGGTGCGTGGGGGGCGTGTGAGTCTGAGTGTGTAGGAGTGTGTGTATGGGAGTGTGTGTGTGTGTGTGTGTGAGTGAGTCTGAGTGTGTGGGAGTGTGTGTGTAGGAGTGTGTGTGTGGGAGTGTGTGTGGGAGTGTGTGTGTGTGTGTGAGTCTGAGTGTGTGGGAGTGTGTGTGTAGGAGTGTGTGTGTGGGAGTGTGTGTGTGTGTGAGTCTGAGTGTGTGTGTAGGAGTGTGTGTGTGTAGGAGTGTGTGTGTGTGTGGGCGTGTGTGAGTGAGTCTGAGTGTGTGGGAGTGTGTGTGTAGGAGTGTGTGTGTGTGAGTCTGTGTGTGTGATTGTTGGTAGGCAGGAGAGGCTGGCTAGCGTAGGATACTACCTCATTGATAGATTAAGATTTTCATAGCAAACAATTAAGTAAAGATGAGATATAATTTAGCCACCATAAGAAAATATGGGGTTAACTGGAACTCCTCTCAATAATAATGACTGGATTGTTTATAAATGTCTATAAGTATAGATTCACACACACACACACACACACACACACACACACACACACACAGAGAAGAGAATGTGACTAAT
>JAGDYQ010000080.1:3440604-3644951 GCA_021962125.1 Bulinus truncatus
TATATGAAAATGTTAAACATATATATTGCAATGTCACACACACACACACACACACACACACACATATATATATATATATATATATATATATATATTTCTAACTCAAACATCAAACATGTATATTGCAATGTCAAACACATATATCGCTAAGTTATATTCAATACTTGGCTATCTAAAAATATATTACATTTGAGCAGGGGAGAGCTTATTTCTAAACGATCGGTCAAATCGGACAAATGCCTTCCCTGGATACAATCATTAAATAAATTACTTCACTATATCTAATTGAATGTCGATGCAAGTTTTGTTGATAAGAACTGTACCAATGTACTTGTCTGTGTAGAAGGAAACATGTGTATTCGTGGTTCCTGCAGTCCACACTGCGTGACGGCCTGCGGGAGTCCACAACTAGTCGAGGGTTGTATGTCTGCTGTGTTGCCGGATGACCAGTCCAGCCCAGTGAGGCGCGATAAACACCCTATAAAAACTGTTTATTTAAAAATCAAAAAGGTAAGGAAAAAAACAACTCCCCTCTCCTCTTTCTCAACCGTCTCTTTCTGTCTTTTATTCATTTTGATCACACACGTTGTATGTAATTCGCTTTCTATTTTAAGTACTTGTTTCAATATTTCCAGAGAAAAATCGAACAGAATTTCAAATACTGCCGGGATAACATTCAAAACCGGAGATTACAAAAGGCAGTGCCAACTGAGCTTCTAGAAGTGATTGAGCTGTCAATCTTTGACTTCCTTATAGTTAAGTAGATTTGTAGCTTCAATCTTAAAAAACAAAATGTTTATGAATGAACAAAGTGAGTGCACGTTTGTATCTTTATGTATCTGTATGTGTCTGTATTACTATGTTTGTATCTTTATGTATCTGTATGTGTCTGTATGTATCTTTATGCGTCGTTAATGTTTGTATTTGTCTGAATGTGTCTCTATGTATCTGTATGGCTCTGAATGTGTCTGTATGTGTCTAACTGTGCATCTATGTATCTGTATGTGTCTATATGTGTCTAAATGTGTCTCTATGTATGTATCTGTATGTGTCTGTGTGGCTCTGAATGTGTCTGTATGTGTCTAAATGTGTCTCTTTGTATCTGTATGAATAAGTATGTGTCTAAATGTGTCCCTACGTATGTATCTGTATGTGTCTGTATGTATCTGTATGTGTCTATATGTGTCTGTGTGTGACTTTATGAGTCTTTATATGTCTGTATGAGTCTTTATGTGTCTAAATGTGTATGTACGTATTTATGTGTCTAATTTTGTCAGCAAAAGAGGTCAGTTTTGTCCTAGGCCTGGAAATAATGAGCCACTTAAAAAAAAACAGAGATAGGGAGAAAAGAATACATTATTAAAGTTACATTGGGTGCGGGGGCCCTTAGGAAGGTCAAAGGCCCAGGGTGCACGCCTGGTGCCGCCTTCTTCAAACCCGCCACTGCTAATAGACATAAGTGAATGGAAAGAAATACAATATGGAGACATACAATTATAAACAAATGTCCTGTTCCAGGAATCTTCTCTGTGATAGCCGAATGGAGGGGGTTAATTTTTCTTCTTACTATCTCAAATATGTCATTGCTTCTAAACACAAAGCACTTTCCTTTTCTTTGTTTACTAACATTTATCGAGGCGTATAATTTTCAACCAATAACTAGTACGCCACAGTAAATTTTTTTAAAGTTGTAAAATGACCAGTGTCTATAGAGAAATGATACCACGTCAAACGATTCACCTTAATTCTGTAACTTAGGGAGATTATTTTACATTGTTAATGGAAACAAATGTTTTTAATATTGTCTCCCTTATATTATTGATATACAGCAGATCTCCAAAAAAGTTCGAAATAGATTTCCAAACATTTGGCAGCATCTTATTATTATTATTTTTTTTTGCACCGATAAAATATTTACCCAAATATTACAATTTAACATTAATGGTTGGTTCTACAACGGATACATGATATTTCTTTAAGTTTGTGGGTAGGGGAAGTAATACAAAAACATGTTAGGGCTTTAGTCGAAACTAATCCTGGGAGAAAGAGAAAGGGGAGAGAATGAAATCTGCGGGAGACTAATATAAAAGCATTAAATAATCAAACGCACCATTAACAGAGGAGTAGATCTACAGCAACAGCTGTTTAAAGATAGATTCATTAAGAGTTTACAGGGAACAGCGATTCGATAATTACAAATAAAAAAAAAAACAACCGGCGGAAACAATGTAGTTATTATTGGTAATTGGATATTTCTTCATACATCATTTCTTGACATACATTTTTTTTTTTAAATTGTAAAGAACATACGTATATATTGATTTACAGCTCATGTAGTGTTTTGTGTTTTATACCTTTACAGACAACATGAATCGTCATTTTATAGAAAGATTTAAAGAATTTGGGACAGATACTTTTATACTTCATAACAACAATGGTAGAGGGTAAGCAGACGGTGTTGTGCGCTAAAGGGCTTAGTAAAACAATCGAACATACCTACCTACCTACCTACAACTTTCCGACCTATTTGTCTGACTGCCTGCTGGCCTGTCTGTGAGTCTGACTGCCTGCCAGCCTGACAGTGTGTCTGTATGTTCCTGTCAATAATCCTGTCTTTATACCTTTCTGCTTGAAAGGTGGGACTTGATTGTTTCAAGCAAAGCCTAACCAACTTACATTACTAACACACATTGCCAACACACATTGCCAACACACATTACCAGCATACATTACCAATATACATTACCAGCATACATTACCAACACACATTACCAACAAATATTACCAGCATACATTACCAGCATACATTACCAACAAACATTACCAGCATACATTACCAACAAATATTACCAGCATACATTACCAGCATACATTACCAGCATACGTTACCAGCATACATTACCAGCATACATTACCAGGATACATTACCAGGATACATTACCAACACACATTACCAACGTACATTACCAGCATACTTTACCAGCATACATTACCAACATACATTACCAACACACATTACCAACATACATTACCAACATACATTACCAACATAAATTACTGACACACACTACTGACACACATTACTGAGACACCCAACACACATTACTAGTTTATAGAAACAGATTAAAGACACCATTGTTTATATCTGCATTCTTCCGGTCTGACTGTTTACTTCTGATGTTTATGTGTTTAAATAAAGTTTATAACTGCCAACCCCATGTCTGTCTGTTTGTTGTGTTATATTTAAGTGTGTATATGCCGCTGTTTAGCCACGGTTCAGTTCAATGACTGTAAATGTTTATCGATGATCGACAGGTTCAGTAAAGCCAAAAAAGATTGTTCGTCCTGCCTGACGCCACTTCAGCAATGCTGTATGATCCGTATGTCCACGCTCCTGAAACTGGTCAAGCTGTACCTTGGACCCAACAGCCTCAGCCAAGTGATGAGGGACTCGCTGAGGGACGAGCCACTGTCCAGGGTGCTGATGGAGAGCCACCTGAACGCGCTGGACAGGCGCCTGGGAAAAATTCTCAAAATGGTCAGAAACTGTCTGGTCGGAGTGAAGTTCATGCAGAATATTGTCATTAATGACGTCATTAGATAGACTTCGTGTACCTGGTGTTGCACCAATTTATTTTTTTTTTATCTGGTCCAATTCTGACTGCAATATGTGAATAAATTTGAATGTGTGGATCTAAAAGTTTTAGTGAGTAGAGGTGCTTGAAACATAAACGTAAATATGTTTTCAAATTCAAATTAATTCAATATTCAATAAACTATATCTTCTGTATTTTTTTAAGTTCCTTTTTCAAGATTTGAAAAAAGAAATTTAAATTGCCAACATATTTCTGTTCAATTAAAATAATATACTTTTCCAAAATGATCAGGATTTAGTAGGCAACTGTATAGCTCAAAAAACAAATTATAGAAGGACCTATGGTCGTAGAACTTTGTCAAATTGAATGTCCCTGGTTCAATACCCACAAAAAGAGCCTAATTTTTGTTCAGGTCCAGTTGAAGTTTTACAGGTACACCCAGACTAAAATGGGTAGATGACATACTTTAAGCTCTCTGTGCATTGTGCTATTTTTCCGATGTTGCCTCCATAGCCATGGGATACTCGACTATGAAGGGGGTGAAAGATGGGCACTAAAAAAGCCCCCCTTTAGTGTTTTATAAGTTTTAAGAGATAAACATATAATTCTTAGATAAAAAAAAGAATATGGTATCCATTACTAAGCTTGTTTTTGTTTTATTTAATTTTTCTCTGTTGAGGAACTAAGATGTTTATTTAATTTTTCTCTGTTGAGGAACAAAGATCTTTATTTAATTTTTCTCTGTTGAGGAACTAAGATGTTTATTTAATTTTTCTCTGTTGGGGAACAAAGATCTTTATTTAATTTTCTCTGTTGTGCAAAAACGATGTCTTAATTTGTTACAGTATCTTCATTTCTATTATCATCATGCTTAGGACTTTTTGAATACCGAGGTTACAGAAAGAGATGAACTCTATGCTTCACCTGCCACGATGGTCCTTTACGGTTAAAGGATCTTTACTTACTTACTTACTTCTAGGACTTTTAAAAATTTACTGAATATATTTATAACAGTTCGTTCCGATGAAGACATAAATACAAGACGGACGTTTCCCTTTGTTGGCAAGAGTTAATTAATCGTCTTTAAAATGAATACTTCTAGCTGTACTTGTATTAATATAATAACATCTGTGTTTGTGATAACAGAACATCGGAATGGGCTAAAGACACAGTTGTAATCTGCAACTAAAATATACATTTCAAAAGAAATACATTATTTGACCTTTTTTTTTCTTCAGCGTTTTCCTCGTACTTGTTGTGACATTATTTAAAGATTGATTTGATGAATCTCTCACAATGAAAATTAAACTCTATCAAACATTATGAAATAAAAATTAGTGAAATCACACAGTAACGCTTTCTATATTTACTTACATCCAATTTATATCAATAAAAATGACTTGGCACCAACGATTAAGAAATTACTCAGGAAATATAAAGGAATCGTGGCCAGACCCGTAGCCAGGTCAAAGTAAGCAGGGAGGCACCAATACCCAGCAAGGGGGCACCATTACTTTTTCTTTATTTTTTTCCTCTTTTTCTTTTTTAAGCGGGGGGGGGCACTCCACACCAAGCGGGGGGGGGGGGGCACGGCCCCCCCAGTGCCCCCTACCCCCTTAGCTACGGGACTGGTCGTGGCACAACGCCAACAATCATGCCGATACAAGTTTATTTTTATCTTTAAAAAATTGGCAGCAGCCACAGAAATGGAAACAAATAATAATAATGAGAAAGCTGGTTAAATTTGTAGCTATAAGAAAATAATTGTTAATCTTTTTTTTTGGTTATCTTTTTGTTGAAGGGAAGAGATAAGTTACAAAAATCCCCTAATAAGCGGAAGAGATAAGCTTCAAAACCACCCAAATAAGCGGAAGAGATAAGCTACGGAAACCCCCTAATTATGGGAAGAAATAAGCCACAAACACCCTCACTATTGGAAGGGATAAGCAACAAAAAACGCCCTTGTTATGGTAAGACCTTGTTATGGTAAGATACGCTACAAAATACCATAATTTTGGGAAGTGAAAAGCTACAAAACACCCTCATTATGGGAAGAGATAAGATTCGAAACACTTAAATTATGGGAAGAGATAAGCTACAAGACACCCTAATTATGGGAAGGCTGTGGGGTAGTGATACTCTCCGGCAGTGGCGCAACCAGCAAAAAATGCTGGTGGGGGGGGGGGCTCACATATAGAAAAGAAATGCTGGGGTGGGGCTCACATATAGAAAAAAAATGCTGGGGGGGGGTCTCACATATAGAAAAAAGACAGTTTGACAGTCTTTTTAGTAACTTTATATAGTAAAATATGTATTGATGATTTGGGCTGGGGGGGGCTCAAGCCCGCCCTGCCCCACCTCTGTTTGCGCCACTGCTCCCCGGACGCCAGTTTAGCACGGGAACGGAGGAACTTTAAAATTTCAAACCCGAGCAATAATTTTCCCTCTAATTTTCCGAAGGTTGTGCGCGGCTCAAGATATTGGCCTGTTACAGCTTGGAATGCGATTGACCTAAATGTAACTAAACCTAAAGTTCGCCCCAGAGCTAAACTATGACACTCACCTCAGGTTCCCTCAATAAACACTCACCCTAGGCCCTGCGTGCTGCTATGGCCGCCTCTGCATGAAGATCAGCAACAGTTTAGGTAACTTATCAGAAAAGTGTGTGTGTGTGAAGTCCCTGTAAGGATGAGATGAAATCATTTCGATCCTATAAACCACTAATGGGGCGGTTTTTTGTGGTGCCTTTCTTTCATCCCCACCGTAGACGACAGTACAATGGCCAAGGAGGCACCACGGGAGATATAGCGGGGACTTTTGCCATGACCTGAAATATCTCACCGGAGATCGAACCAGGGACCCTCAGGTCGACAGTCGAGCATCAGAAACAGTCGAGCCCTCTATTCCAATGGGTGATCAGTGCCGGAAGCCAAATAATGCTAGTGACTAAGTGACCCCATTATATAATAAACATAAAAAAGTAAACAAATAGTTGTACCTGCAGTAAACAAATAGTTGTACCTGCAGTAAACATTAGATATACTATTGATATTTTTATAAATACAATGAACTAAGAAGTCTCAACAATTAAAAAAAATATTGATCAATTCAATTTAAAGTACCTGTATGAAACAAAGAAAAAATAAATTAAAAACAGCATTAAAAAGGTATATTAGGTTTTTGTTACTTGAGGATCGGGAAAAAAAATATCATAAAACTATTAAAGTTAATGGTGAACTGTTTTGTATAAAAGGAAGAAGGGTGGAAGCGAGGTTTGTAAATCTATAAGTAAATTGTATGTTTTTGTTAACGGCCTAGCTAAAGAGATTTTCAATCTTTTAGAGAGATGTTTACTGTTTTATAAGATTATCCTTTTATCATATTTTTTTATCATGAGTCTTTACAAAGAAAAAAAAATAGAAATACATCCTATTATAAAACTAGGCATCAATATTTGTATGACATTTGACAACACAGTTAAAAAAATGTCAATTTGTTAGTTTGTTTACCTAGCATAAAACTTACTTTTAAATGATAGGGGGAAAATGTGTAGTAAACACAAAACTTGATAAGATAATTATGTAACGTTTAAAAGTACTATTTCTAAAAGACAAAAGTACTAAAACAATGAGTTTTTAATATTTGATTTTTTTCAGTGATAATTTGTATTAGAGAATATTAAGTATGAATAATAAGAAAAAAATCGTCGCTGTATATTGAATTTTTAAAATTGCATTATGTCTTTTTATACTTTTTTTTTCACATTTTGAAACTTTGGATAAAATTTTGGGTGACTTAAAATTGTTTTTAAAATAATAAGAACAAAGTGTGTCGCCAGATTCTGAAGGTCTGGTGTAATTTTATGTTTATTTATGTAAAAATAACATAATCATCTTATTATTTCTAAAAAAAAAATAAAAAAATTATGAATTAGTAAACGTTTCCTTATTGGCTACTTTTTAAATATCCGATCGTAACACCGAATGTGTTCCAAGTACTACAGGTACGAGTACAAGTAATCAAAGTGCAAGCTCAAGTACAAGTACGCACATTTTGCAAGTAAAACTATGAATACAAAATACCCAAGGTGTAGGTACGAGAAAGTCGCTGGCTATCGTAGTATACGACCTGATGTTTGAGAGATTCAGCCTGCTATATCTTCTGAGTCCAAAGAGACTAGGACAATTGGCTGGACAATCATTGAGAGAGATAACAGAGCATTGGCTAAGAGCCGGCCAAATTATGAGGGGCGGGGCGGGGGAGGGGCGTCGGGGCCAGTCAGTGGATTACTCCGCGACCCATTTAAAAACAAAAAGCTGAAATGAATAGGCCAACAAGTACTATGCTTTACATAGTTTTTTACTTATAGGAACAGACAAGTCGACGATGTGGTTTGTCTGATACATTGCTCGAGGGTCAATGTAGCTAAAGAGAAACTGTAAAGCCCAATAATTTGTAATATTTTTTTTACATGTGTGTTAAACATACTTAAATAAATCTATAAATAAATGCACTCTACTAATGTTGAAACAGAAGACACATAAATGTCAGTAGATATTTGTAAATGGGGTCTGACCTTCTTTCGGCTGCCCTGAATCTACAAATTCTTTGTAACGAGGCCCGGATCTCTTCTTTGCGATGAGCGTACTTACATAAACTGTACTTACATAAACTACACCTACATAAACTGTACTTACATAAACCGTACTTACATAAACTGCACCTACATAAACTGTACTTACATATACATAAACTGTATTTACATAAACTGCACCTACATAAACTGTACTTAAATAAACTGATATGGATGTATCTTTTTAATTGTTCACTATACCCATGAAAGAGAAGTAGGGAGTGCTCGGAGTTTAGTTGCGATAACAACAAAATGCACTATTATTTAAGCCAAAAAAAATATGCATTTTCTTTAACAAGACATTTTCAGGAGACCTTATTATCCCTGTAGCGTAGTAAAGACTTGGTAATGCTTCTGCTCCTTAAATTATGCGTTGTACACTACGACCATATGGTAACATCCTTGTTATTGGTATTACGTATTTCTCGACTTGCATTACCCTCTCATTAACACAGCGAAAACCCAAACCACACTGCACTGCTGATAAAAAGATTAATGCGCTATTTTCGGGTGTGTGTGTGTGTGTATGTATGTGTGTGTGCCTATTTTGTTGAAGCTCAGGATTTGAACTTAATATTGATGTTTTTTTTTTTTAACTTCGGGTGGCAGCTGCAGTTGTGCTTACATGAAGACGTCAATAGCCGTCATTTGATTTTACATTTGGTACTGAGAAAAGTATGTGCACTCCAGTGCTGTCTAATCATTTAGGCACAGTTAGAATAGTAGGTACTGTAGGTACTGTAGGCTCTGTAGGTACTGTAGGCTCTGTAGGTACTTTAGGCTCTGTAGGTACTGTAGGCTCTGTAGGCACTATCTATCTATCTATCTATCTATCTATCTATCTATCTATCTATCTATCTATCTATCTATCTATCTATCTATCTATCTATCTATCTATCTATCTATCTATCTATCTATCTATCTATCTATCTATATATCTATCTATCTATCTATCTATCTATCTATCTATCTATCTATCTATCTATCTATCTATCTATTAGCTCATTATTTTTAAAGCACTTTTGAAAAACATGATTACCCTCTCATTAACATAGCGAAAACCCAAACCACACTGCACTGCTGATAAAAAGATTAATGCGCTATTTTAGGGTGTGTCAAACCAATAAAGGCCCAAACAATTTAAATTTAACAATCTAACAACAGTGGGAGTATTAAATGAACGTTACACTGAATAATCAAAAAATCTCTCTCAGTGATTGATTTAAACATGGCGAAATTTCGGACAAATCCAGACTACCAGTGTAAAGTACAGACAGATAGATAGCAAAGATTAGTATGGACCATGGGGTCGAAAATATAAACTGTCCATACAAACTGTCCATACAAACTGTCCATACAAACTGTCCATACAAACTGTCCATTCCAACTGTCCATACAAATTGTCCATACAAACTGTCCATACAAACTGTCCATACAAACTGTCCATATAAAACTGTTCATTCAAACTGTCCATACAAACTGTCCATATAAAACTGTTCATACAAACTGTCCATAAAACTGTCCATATAAAACTGTTCATTCAAACTGTCCATAAAACTGTCCATATAAAACTGTTCATTCAAACTGTCCATACAAACTGTCCATATAAAACTGTTCATTCAAACTGTCCATAAAACTGTCCATATAAAACTGTTCATTCAAACTGTCCATAAAACTGTCCATATAAAACTGTTCATTCAAACTGTCCATAAAACTGTCCATATAAAACTGTTCATTCAAACTGTCCATACAAACTGTCCATACAAACTGTTCGTATGGTAACTATTTTAAATTCAGCTTTTTTATTATTTAATATAACCATAACATTCCAATGATTAGCATGTGTATGCATATCATATCCACCGTTTAATCAATATGAAATGCTGCTTGTAAGCCATGTCCAAATTGTCAGTATATGTTCAGCAAAACCTGATAAATTGCATTTTTCTTAAACTATTTGAACAGAATAAATAAAAGTTCAGCCAACTTTCTAAAACAAACAGATGTTTCTAAGTGATTCGTTTGAATAAAATAAGAAACATTGATACAATTGAAATAAATATAAATGATATCTTGCTTTGACATAGTTTTTATTTTTTTAAAAAAGAGACTAACTATGGACTCATGATAGAAGTTTGTGCAAAATTTATTATCTACTGAAAGACAGTAAATGCTATTTTTTCCAATCTCTGTACTAGTAATAAATTTAACCCAGCTCAAGTATTTGTTGTTGATAAGAAATAATTAGACAATTAATGGTATACTGTGCTGTTCGTCAATATTTTGCATATATTTATAGCACAACTATTTTTGTCTATTATTAGTAGGTCTTTGGGGGGGGGGCTTTTTGGCTCTAGGCAGAGAATTGGTGAAGCTCTCCTGGCATTAAATTTGATAACAAATAAATACTTGGCAAGGGGCCATTCTCTTATTATGTAACGCTTTGTTTCCCTCCAGATTTTGGACCTCCCCTCTTTGCGTAACGCCTTTTTACCTGTCCATACCATTGCGGGTCATACTTCGCCCCCCTCTCCCCCAAAGGCATTTTAGAGAACGACACTTAAAAGGGAAATTTAGGGGCTTGTCTTATTGTTCCTTTCTTTCAGAGCGGCACCGTTTGATAAAAGTACATTTGTCACAAATAAAATTTTACCAGAACCTTCAAGCAGAGGTTAGTTGGCAAGTTTAACGTTGGATATAATCTGCTGAAGTTGGTCCAAAAAAAAAGTTGACAACTCTGATAGTTTAGTTTATGTCTTTAACTTAGAAGGATACATTAAAAGGGGGAGATAAACTAACCCCATGAAGCTGCAGGTAAATCAAGACAGCCACTATCGTACGAGGCTAAGTCGTAAGTTAATTCCCTCCCCCCTTTTGTAAATTTTAATCAGCTAAGTTTGTACATGGTTTACTACTTATTGACTTGATTGAACTGGTGACCCCTTCTGGTTTGATGCCAATCGCCTTAAGGTGTATGAGAGAAGTTATTGTTAGGTTCACTGGTTGCACAGCAGCAGAGCACATTAAAGAAATATTTAATAAATATAGATACCAAAATAAAACAATTTACACCTAATTAAGGTAATTATTCGGCTATAATGACATCCCAGAGACCAGAGCACATTGAACATGGTTGGCGTGATAGGATTAAGACCAAAACACAAGTAGCCTCCCCTGATTTCATTAAAAGAGCAATTAAAATAAATTAAAGAAAAATACAGAATAATTTTATTTTAGAAGAATGTGGAGCATTATTTTTGTTTGAGTTATTAACAACTTTAATTAATTTTAAACTACGAATTATATTTTGAAAAAAAAATCAATTTTCTTAGCAGTATCTAAACTAAAGTCAGGTACCAATTTAAGGTAATTAAAATTTTTTGACAAACAACAATGCATTCTAAAATTTAAAGTAAAAGGTTAGCATGTACAATACAAATATAAAACACAGAAGACGATGGTCATGTGGCAAAGGGCTCGACTGTCGACCTGATGGTCCCTAGCTCGATCTCCGATGATGACCGATGGATAGTTCAGATCATGCTTAATAGTTCAGATCATGGTTAAAGTCCCCTCTATATCTCCCGTGGTGCTTCAAAGGCCATTGCACTATCGGCTATGGTGGGGGATGAAGGAATGGCACTGTAAAAACTGTCCCTTTTGTGGTTTATAGTATGAATGAGGTTTTATCTCATCCTTACAGGGACTTCACACATACTGATATAAACGAGCTATTGATTGAAAGTGATGAACAAGATTATGTGGAAAGTTTCAGGAGTATAAAGATCTAGACATCAAAGTCGAGAGTATGTGTGAATTGAGTACCGCTGCCGAGCCTGTAGTTGTGGGAGCTATTTAAAAGAAAGATCTTGATAACATTATACTTATAGATAAGGTACCACAGAAGTTCAACATATTTTGACTGTCAAATGAAACGACTATTACTTTTTTAAAATATTAATTAGCGTTAAAGGAAGTGAAAGCTTTTCGCCTAATCGCTAGTGAAGTGATAAAAGAACTGTTTATTTTGGTATTATTTTTTGATGTTTACTTATAAATTTCACAACTTATCGGCCTTTTGAAATGACATTTTTTCAATACTTATCCCATTATAGAAATAGTTAAAAACTAGCGTCTTTTTATTTACACTCAAATGGCTTTTTTAGTACAAATATTGATTATTAATGTATGAATGTTTTATTGTCGTCTTTGAAAAATCACTCACGTATCTTTATTTTGGCTTTTTTTTTTTATTGTTGTGTCTGGCAGACGGGTAGTTTGATTGACAGCGTTACGCATTGCATATTGATAAGCAGCCACATATGTTATCACCAGTTGACTGAGACAACAAACTCAGACATGTACACATTTGATTCATAGCAAGACTGTTAAATAAGCAAAAAAAAAAAAAACATTTTTTTTAAATAAAAGAAATAAGGTAGTTTAAAAGCGAAATGATTATTTAAAGAGCTGTCAGTCACACCAGCGAAATATGGATTCTATAAATTTGTATATACATTAGTATATGCACATCATTAGAATATTGAAGAACTATTATGTTAGATTTCTATACAAAAACAACTCCTTTAATTATTATTTTTAAAAATTTGAGTCTATTTTAATACTTGGATTGTTTTGTTTTTGTAAGAGTAACTATCACAAAAAAAAATCAAAATAAATCAAAACGCAGTGAGTCAAATTATAGAAAGTGGTGAGTTATGTACTCAGATGCAAATTTCTCTGGAAGAAACTTTCGGCACCGAAAGCACATCATTTGAAAAAGGAATACAATAATTGCAGATATAGGTAAGAACAGTTTTATTATGGTTTTAGTGCATTGCTGTCATCAAAAGTTTTTAAAAAATTGATTAGAAGATGGTAAAAAAAAAAGAGTTCATATATTTAGTTTTTGTTTATTAGTACGTTATTTCAAGTATCAATTTAATAAAATGGACAAATTAAAAAAAAAATAAAAGAAATAATCCTTTTGATCAGAGATAAGGGCATTGTTTGTTTAAAGTAATGTTCCCTTAGCCGTCAAGAGCCATCAGGGTAGATGAAGTGTAGAAATTAACTGTTTCCAAAACCTCGGCATATGAAGCGATTGTGTGGTTAGTACAAAGCCCAGCCGCCTTTACTTCCCCAACTTATGTCAGGTACCCATTTAAATGCTGGGTTGACTTGTGGGACGACTTTGCACCAAAAAAAACTTGGAAAAATTCCAAGGTTCTCTTCAAGAATCGAACCCAAGATTCTCAGGTCGGCAGTCGAGTATCTACACCACTCGGCCAGACGTCCCACTTTGGTTGTTTAGGTCACTTCTTATACCCACATGCCATCAGTTTCATAACCACATCTCAAGTTATACCAGCATATTCCTCGCAACGGTACATATAATAGATACCATATTCAATCTTCTAATCAATTTTAAATAACATTGATAAATAGTAAAGTTCCATTAAGCCCACAAAGGATAATATGATTCAATCTGTTCCAGTAACTTCGGCATATAAGAGTATTGTGTGATTAACACAACGCCCAGCCGCCTTTTCTTACCGAACTTAAAGTCAGGTACCCATTGCTATGTGGACATGGAGACATGATAAAATCACAAGTTTCTAAATGAGGTTCGAACACGGGCCCTCACCGGGCGAAAGTCGAGCGCTCTACACCACACGATCATCCGTCTCCTAAATAATATTGATACTATCCACTAATTTTTTTTAGATATGTACTGGTCGTCCCGTGTCGTATCATACGCCGCAAAGAAAGGGGGAAAGATACTGACACACTCTTTGATACTGACACAATCTTTGATACGGACACAATGACAAAGTGTGTTTTCTGCAAAGCGAAATTTATTTTGAAACATTTTAAACATCTATAGCTGACGGGTGAAGACTTCCTGAGTGATCCATCTGGACCCACTTTAAACAACACGCTTGCCCTCCTGTCTTCTATAGTGTTTTTTTCCCGCTGTCGCGAGTTGTCGACGTATTCGGGAATTTCGCGATCTATAAATCTATAAATAGTCCTTCGTCTCGAAGTTGAGAATTATATATATATCATACCTTCTTTACATCAACTTGACATTATTATGATATCATCTCTTCACGTCAGTTTGACACATTGTTTAAACTGTTGTGCAGCGCCGTGGATTGTATTGATACATTTATTGTTAAATAAAACAATTTCAGAGTAAATATATTTAAAAACAAAAACACAAAAGAAAAAAAAAAGAAATCATACATTAGCAGGGGCAATTATAAAATATTGTTTAATCCGCTCATCTTTAGGCAACATCTTTTTTCGCGATGTAATAGTTTCCTTCTTCTTATTCTACAAACAAAAAAAAAAACTTTTTCAAAACGTCATTAATTTTAATACTTGATAAACGACATGACATAAACATCTGATACATTCATATAAAAAATTTTTTTTTTTTTTAAAAACCTGCATACAATCAATCAACAGCTTGTTTGATTGTTACACAACTTATTCAAGCGTACTGTTACGCCAACCTGTACAAGTTTTTCTTTTTTGTTTTTACTTTTTAAAAATAATCCAATTTAAAGACTTATGGAATGCTATTTTACAGTGCGGCATGGCTAGAGAACTCGGGAACCTTTGTTGAAGACAAACACTGCTGTCTGTGAGTGTGTTTGTGTGTGTGTGGGGGGGGGGAATGGGGTGCAGTTGACAGAAGTTTCATCGTGACATTTATTAAATAAGTAAACCATAAGGTGTTGAAAAGAATACATTAACTAATCAATATTCACTATATATTTCCTTAATTGTTATTCTTTATTTTCGTTATGTGAGACTTAGAAAGATGAAAACATTATGAAAGAGATACAACTCACATAAAACAGGCTTGTCAAACTCAAGAGATATTAAACTACTTATACGCATACTTGTTAATATAAAAAAAAAAGAATATTTGGCGGCTAGCTCTGTCAAAAATAATTCTGAGTTGAAAGTAATGAAATAATTTTAAATGAAAAAAAAAACTACTACATTTTAAAACGGCAAATAAAAACTATATTCAACAGCAACCACAGTCTTTTTGTTTTGGGGGTCCTAGGTGGTTGAGGCCCATTGCAAAGGAACATGTCATTTAGCCCAGGGCCCCTGGCAAAAGCTCGAAATGAATTTCTTAGTAGTGGGTGTGACTGTTACCAATGTAGGCCAGAATTAAGTAATCCCAGAAGAATTAAAATACACGAATTTTAGTGTGGTTTATGAGTGATTTGTTCAGACTTCACATGGACTATTTGTTCAGACTTCACATGAACTATTTGTTCAGACTTCACATGAACTATTTGTTCAGACTTCACATGAACTATTTGTTCAGACTTCACATAGACTATTTGTTCAGTCTTCACATGAACTATTTGTTCAGACTTCACATAAATCATTTGTTCAGACTTCACATGGACTATTTGTTCAGACTTCACATGAATCATTTGTTCAGACTTCACATGGACTATTTGTTCAGACTTCACATGAATCATTTGTTCAGACTTCACATGGACTATTTGTTCAGACTTCACATGAACTATTTGTTCAGACTTCACATGAATCATTTGTTCAGACTTCACATGGACTATTTGTTCAGACTTCACATGGACTATTTGTTCAGACTTCACATGAACTATTTGTTCAGACTTCACATGAACTATTTGTTCAGACTTCACATGAATCATTTGTTCAGACTTCACATGAACTATTTGTTCAGACTTCACATGAATCATTTGTTCAGACTTCACATGAACTATTTGTTCAGACTTCACATGAATCATTTGTTCAGACTTCACATGGACTATTTGTTCAGACTTCACATGAATCATTTGTTCAGACTTCACATGAACTATTTGTTCAGACTTCACATGAACTATTTGTTCAGACTTCACATGAACTATTTGTTCAGACTTCACATGAACTATTTGTTCAGACTTCACATAGACTATTTGTTCAGTCTTCACATGAACTATTTGTTCAGACTTCACATAAATCATTTGTTCAGACTTCACATGGACTATTTGTTCAGACTTGACATGAATCATTTGTTCAGACTTCACATGAACTATTTGTTCAGACTTCACATGAACTATTTGTTCAGACTTGACATGAATCATTTGTTCAGACTTCACATGAACTATTTGTTCAGACTTCACATAAATCATTTGTTCAGACTTCACATGAACTATTTGTTCAGACTTCACATGAATCATTTGTTCAGACTTCACATGGACTATTTGTTCAGACTTCACATGAATCATTTGTTCAGACTTCACATGGACTATTTGTTCAGTCTTCACATGAACTATTTGTTCAGACTTCACATAAATCATTTGTTCAGACTTCACATGGACTATTTGTTCAGACTTCACATGAATCATTTGTTCAGACTTCACATGGACTATTTGTTCAGACTTCACATGAATCATTTGTTCAGACTTCACATGGACTATTTGTTCAGACTTCACATGAACTATTTGTTCAGACTTCACATAAATCATTTGTTCAGACTTCACATGGACTATTTGTTCAGACTTCACATGGACTATTTGTTCAGACTTCACATGAACTATTTGTTCAGACTTCACATGAACTATTTGTTCAGACTTGACATGAATCATTTGTTCAGACTTCACATGAACTATTTGTTCAGACTTCACATAAATCATTTGTTCAGACTTCACATGAACTATTTGTTCAGACTTCACATGAATCATTTGTTCAGACTTCACATGGACTATTTGTTCAGACTTCACATGAATCATTTGTTCAGACTTCACATGGACTATTTGTTCAGACTTCACATGAATCATTTGTTCAGACTTCACATGAACTATTTGTTCAGACTTCACATGAACTATTTGTTCAGACTTCACATGAACTATTTGTTCAGACTTCACATAGACTATTTGTTCAGTCTTCACATGAACTATTTGTTCAGACTTCACATAAATCATTTGTTCAGACTTCACATGGACTATTTGTTCAGACTTGACATGAATCATTTGTTCAGACTTCACATGAACTATTTGTTCAGACTTCACATGAACTATTTGTTCAGACTTGACATGAATCATTTGTTCAGACTTCACATGAACTATTTGTTCAGACTTCACATAAATCATTTGTTCAGACTTCACATGAACTATTTGTTCAGACTTCACATGAATCATTTGTTCAGACTTCACATGGACTATTTGTTCAGACTTCACATGAATCATTTGTTCAGACTTCACATGGACTATTTGTTCAGACTTCACATGAATCATTTGTTCAGACTTCACATGGACTATTTGTTCAGACTTCACATGAATCATTTGTTCAGACTTCACATGGACTATTTGTTCAGACTTCACATGAATCATTTGTTCAGACTTCACATGAACTATTTGTTCAGACTTCACAACTGGATATAGCGCCTCGTGCGTGATACAAAGAGTTTGTTTTAAATATTAAAATGTTGTTTTTAAAGGTTTTTAGCTTTGACCAACTTTTTTCAAACTCATGAGCGCAACTTTCACCATTGGACAGTAAGTCATTTTCTGAGCCTCGGACACACCTACTGCATCTAATAAAAGATGTTCTCCAACATTAAATATTTTAAAGCAAATTTTCATTTTTTTTATACTATCGATATCCGGTTATATATTTCTAGACCTAATAATAACATCTCAATGGGGTAAATTGCAATATGAAAAAAATATGTCAAAATGAGATTAGCAAACGCCGACCACATCACAAATAGCTTTTATTATATTGGCATAGATATGTTTTAAATTTTTTACTTTTAAAAAAAAAATTAATAGATGATGTAATTTGAGGTTTTTCCATACCTTCTTGTTGCTTTTTTAACACAATTCTTAAGTGATCAACCTAAAGCAATTTTTTTTACACAGGAGTCGTGTAGGTACCACTACGTGGTACATCTGTGTGGCCAGCATAATCGCCATTCTTATAGATTGCTTGCAGACTGCTCTGGGAGCCCATTTTTAAAGGGGCCCCATTTAGAACAAAGATGACTTTATCTCATTCTATATGGGGATCCCAACAAACACGGGCGTGCGCTACATTTTTCTATTTATGATGCAAGTTCTTGAAATTCTGCCCTATAAATGTTTTTTTACCCCCGTAACATAAAGAAATGAGATTTCGACGCTATTAGCCACCCATTCAATCTCTCTATCCCACTTCTTTTATCCCACTTCTTTTATCCCACTTCTTTTATCACCAATCCTATTAAAAGCTGACAATCGCTGGGAAGTCTTATCGCCGCCCCCCCCCCACACTCCATTCTGTCTTTTTGAAAATGTTTTAGTGTCACTTTTGAGGATAAAAAAACCACGATTGTTTGCGTGTGTAAAATCCATATAAGGATGAGATGAAATGTCTTAGATCCTTTAAACCACTAATGGGACGGTTTTTATGGTGCCCTTCTTTCATCCCCACCAAAGTCAATAATGCAGTGGCCATGAAAGAGATATAGTGGGGGTACTTTCACCATGACCTTCGAAGGTCGAACCACGGACCCTCACTCCAACAGTCGGACGCTTCACTGCACGATCATCTGTCCCTACACAACAGTAGTAGAAAATTTAATATCTAATGAATTAGTGAGACAATTAGTTTTAATACCTAGCAAGATATAAACGTGTCCATAGAGTACAATTGAGTTCATTGGTCAGGTTGCCTTCACTCACCAGGTCGATGACGATAAATCCTGGCAGAGAGGAAAACGATGCGGGTTAAATAAGATTACGGACATTCTTAGCATACAAGCTGACTGGTGGTTTAACCTATCCATACTGGTCTTAACATAGAATAAAAAAATTGATTTACCATCCACTTAATCTCATTATACGACGGGTACAACCGAGCGGGGGGGGGGGGATATCTTAGGCCTTGACTGGCGCATGCCAGATTTTTAAAACATTGTAAATAATATAAATTAAATTACATGTATCATGCTTTAGATTAAGATATTGTTTGAATCTTAGTATCACAAGTTTAGGATGGAGGCAGTACATTTATTTCAGGCTGAGGGTACACCCTTGAATTCAGTAACTTGTTGAGGTACAAAAAATGTACATTCTAGTTTCTCGTTTTTTGGATCGTACTGCGCCGCCATTTAATACTTAGTCAATGACACAAATCAAATAATATTAATAACAATAATAACAGTAACAAACAAACTCACCAACAACGGGGCATGCTTTAAATAATACTTTTCCTGAGAAACCGAATAAAGTGTCACCTTAATGTTGTTTTTTTTTTAAATTAAATTTCCAGTTTTATAGATGAATTTTAAAGTTTTGTCAATGTAGACGTAATTGTATAAACTAAAGTGTCACATTATACTCACATTGATCTTTGCATTGCGGACTTATTCACTTTCTTGGCACAACACTTCCTGGAATATGTTTTTGTGATGAGTAATACATTGTTGGGACTTTATGTGACTCGGTTTGTGTAACAATAAAATATTTCATTAAAAAAAATAAACAAAGGAAATGAATATATATTTTTACTGCCTGAAAGAATGTAAGTGAGGGTAAGTGGAAAGACAAAAGATAAAGACATGTCACATTGCTTCCATAGTAGATAAGCTAGTATAGCTCGGAATGTAAGTGTTAATGACATTAATGCGAAACTTCCTTTCCACAATGCAGGCAGTCATTTATAGCTCGTAATTTATCTTTTAAGAAACAATCAAAGTGGCGGCCTTTGTTGTTGGTGCCTACTGAGAAGTCACCCCCCCCCCGCCATATGCTGCATCGGAGATTCTTTCTTAACCTCTCTGAACATAATTAACCTCTCTGAACATAATTAACCTCTCTGCACAGAATTAACCTCTCTGAGCATAATTAACCTCTCTGAACATAATTAACCTCTCTGAGCATAATTAACCTCTCTGAACATAATTAACCTCTCTGCACAGAATTACCCTCTCTGAACATAATTAACCTCTCTGCACAGAATTAACCTCTCTGAGCATAATTAACCTCTCTGAACATAATTAACCTCTCTGAACATAATTAACCTCTCTGAACATAATTAACCTCTCTGAACATAATTAAACTCTCTGAACATAATTAAACTCTCTGCACAGAATTAACCTCTCTGTACAGAATTAACCTCTCTGTACAGAATTAACCTCTCTGAACATAATTAACCTCTCTGCACAGAATTAACTTCTGCACAGAATTAACCTCTCTGCACAGAATTAACCTCTCTGTACAGAATTAACCTCTCTGTACAGAATTAACCTCTCTGCACAGAATTAACCTCTCTGTACAGAATTAACCTCTCTGTTCAGAATTAACTTCACTGTACAGAATTAACCTCTCGGCACATAATTAACCTCTCTGTACAGAATTAACCTCTCTGCACATAATTAACCTCTCGGCACATAATTAACCTCTCTGTACAGAATTAACCTCTCTGCACAGAATTAACCTCTCTGTACAGAATTAACCTCTCTGTTCAGAATTAACTTCACTGTACAGAATTAACCTCTCGGAACATAATTAACCTCTCTGTACAGAATTAACCTCTCTGCACATAATTAACCTCTCTGTACATAATTAACCTCTCTGCACATAATTAACCTCTCTGTACATAATTAACCTCTCTGCACATAATTAACCTCTCGGCACATAATTAACCTCTCTGTACAGAATTAACCTCTCTGCACAGAATTAACCTCTCTGTACAGAATTAACCTCTCTGTTCAGAATTAACTTCACTGTACAGAATTAACCTCTCGGCACATAATTAACCTCTCTGTACAGAATTAACCTCTCTGAACATAATTAACCTCTCTGAACATAATTAACCTCTCTGAACATAATTAAACTCTCTGAACATAATTAAACTCTCTGCACAGAATTAACCTCTCTGTACAGAATTAACCTCTCTGTACAGAATTAACCTCTCTGAACATAATTAACCTCTCTGTACAGAATTAACTTCTGCACAGAATTAACCTCTCTGCACAGAATTAACCTCTCTGTACAGAATTAACCTCTCTGTACAGAATTAACCTCTCTGCACAGAATTAACCTCTCTGTACAGAATTAACCTCTCTGTTCAGAATTAACTTCACTGTACAGAATTAACCTCTCGGCACATAATTAACCTCTCTGTACAGAGTTAACCTCTCTGCACATAATTAACCTCTCGGCACATAATTAACCTCTCTGTACAGAATTAACCTCTCTGCACAGAATTAACCTCTCTGTACAGAATTAACCTCTCTGTACAGAATTAACCTCACTGTACAGAATTAACCTCTCTGCACATAATTAACCTCTCTGTACAGAATTAACCTCTCTGCACATAATTAACCTCTCTGTACAGAATTAACCTCTCTGCACATAATTAACCTCTCTGTACAGAATTAACCTCTCTGTACAGAATTAACCTCTCTGCACAGAATTAACCTCTCTGTACAGAAATAACCTCTCTGCACAGAATTAACCTCTCTGTACAGAAATAACCTCTCTGCACAGAATTAACCTCTCTGTACAGAAATAACCTCTCGGCACAGAATTAACCCCTCGGCACAGAATTAACCTCTCTGCACAGAATTAACCTCTCGGCACAGAATTAACCTCTCTGCACAGAATTAACCTCTTTGTACAGAATTAACCTCTCTGCACAGAATTAACCTCTCTGCACAGAATTAACCTCTGCACAGAATTAACCTGTCGGCCCCACATACGAAACTCGCCCAAGGCCCTCTCATGCCTCCCTCCCCCATTATTCTTCTAACGGAATATAACATTTAAAACAATATGAAAGATAATATTGAACAGTAACCTACCGAAATTACAGTCCGAAATAGCAGAATCTCTATCTCATGTTCACCCTGTTTTACCCCTACAACTTCTCTGGGCTGTTGTCTGCTAGTTTTTGGGCCCCCGACAACTTTCATTAAATCGTAGAGGGGGGCTCTAATCGTGCACGAATGGCCTACTGTCCACTACTTTAAAGCACACTAGATGTATACCATGGTCTGCCGTAGAGCATGGGGCCTTGAGACGTGTCCCTCCCCTTCAACAGTGATTAAAGGACAAACAAAAATAAAAAGAAATGACCACATAATGTGAGCCACTTATTGTTGTAATGTGGTGTAACATTTGGGAGACATAGTGTACCATAACATCGACCCCCAGGGAATTCATATTTTCATTATAATTTTTTGAATTTAAAATGTAAACCAACAGCCATTTTCGGTAGCAAACCAGACCTCTTTATTACAGATTTTTAGAAAAAAAAAACAACATTTCTATGGACAGATTTTGAAAAAAAAAAAAAGGATTTTATAAATGTCCTAAATATGAATGAATAATGAAAGATGACTAGAAATAAATTATTTTCCTATTTCTTATCCCGGCGATCGCCACTATGAACATAGATAGCGCCGACATTCATTGCCTATATAACCGACATGTAGACATTGCCACCGTTGCCTCCTACATTGCCTATATTACCGACATTTTTTTACATTGCCGACATAACCGACATTGCCACATTGCCTACAAGGCCGACATTGACTAAATAACCGGCATTTCCTACATAACCTACGTTGCCAACATTACCGACATTGCCAACATTACCGACATTGCCTACACAGTGAAGATATAATATTAAGAGATCGATACTGTCTGCTTTTGATTTTGTATCAAATAAATCATAAACTTTCGGGAGAGTTTTGTTGGATTATTTTTCACCCCCTCCTCCACCGCCCCACCGCATACACAAAACGGCCGAAGCTGCAACTAGAGCAGTTCTTATAAATATCCAGCCGCTTAGAAGGCCCCTCTGTACCAAACTCCCACCCCCCACCCACCCCCACCTTTCAATCACATTTTCTATAAAATCTTATGCTCTGAGGGGGCCTCCGAAAAATATTTTTTTTTTTTACGATGGCCCAAAAATACATTTTCAAGGCACCACGGTGGACAAGGTAAGGTAACCTGCGTTGTTTGGATTTTAGCGCTTACCTTACAATCAGAGCCTTCGCTAGCTATTGTGGTGTCCTGTGCAAGTAAAACATTTTTGGTGCCCCTTTCAAGTTGTACATCATCCGAGGCCGCTCAACCCTCACCATTGTTCCTGCGTTACTACCTGCCAGCTAGAGACCAAAATCCTTTTTTTTCTCTTATCGATATTAATCCTTACACATTACCAATGTAGTGACTCTTCCCCTTCCCCCAAACCTATTAAACATCAGTAATTAAAAATACAACATGTTTATAGATGTTAGTTAATGTGCTTATTTTCCTCCGATACGAATACATACAATAAATCTTGCACCCACCTCACATTCAAACTGTACCGTACAATTAACGTCAAAAGAAAAAAAAAATCGATTAGATTAACAGTATTTGTTGAGTAATAAATTGAGGGAAAAGCTATGGAGTAATCCTATTTGTTTTGTAATAAAAGTAATAAAAGTTTCGATGTTAACTGCCGTAAATTGACTTGAAATCCTTTGAAGAAAAGCGTGTTTATCTCACGTGCTATGTTTTTTTTTTTTTTAAAGAAACCATTGAAATCAAGTGTTTAGATTTCTTTACACAAACACGAGATTAGCAGCAGGTTTACTTTCACCCGCCAATATTTCTCAATGTGACTTTTTATGGCACAGAGAAATAATTCGTAGCTCTGGAAAAGAAAATGTATAAATCACCTCAATTCTAGATTGACGACTCATGTCTACATCGACTCATGTCTACATCGACTCATGTCTAGAAGTTACAATAGATCATTTATTTTTTATTTTATAAAAGAGATGTTTATTATTTTAACACCATAATAATTGGACAATGTTGTCATCATATTTCCAGCATTGCACGACATACTATTATAAGGTAATCGATTAAATTAATTAACATTTTTTAAATACTATATATCTTGTAATGGACTTGATGTACTAGTTTTGTTTCACTTCATTTCTTACAATATAAAACATAAAACAAAGACAAAAAAGGAATTTTAAAGTAGTAACAACGTATTTTTAAAATTAGACTTTTCGTTTATATGAATGAAATTAAAATGAAATTATGATTTATTATTTATATATTTTAAACATCATAAAAATAGAATAGTGATTTTTAAAATTAAATAATTTAAAAGAAGGTAAGGTCACCTTAAGTCAATAAGGACTCATCAGAACAGATAAAGTGTAGAATTCATCTGTTTTAGTAAACTCGGCATATGAAGGGATTGTATGATAAGCACAACTCCCAGCCGCCTTTACTTCCCCAACTTAAGTCAGGTACCGTACCCATTTAAAGCTGTGAGGACTTAGGGACTTTCACCAGGACCTGAAAAAAATCTCAGCGTTCTCTCTGAGTTTCGAACCCGGGACCCCTGGTGTCGACAGTCGAACGCTCTGCATAGAAGGGTCACCCGTCCCCCTAGTTATGTTAAACTGCATCTACAATTGTTTAATATCTTTTGTTTCATTGGTTGGCATGTAGACTGTCGACCTAAATAAATATTTTATTAGTTTCTTCTATAGCATTCAATGCACGCACGGTGAATAAAGTGCACAACCCATAAAAAGATGAAAGTTTTGAAACTGATGTTATCTAGACGACACCTGTGGAGGATATCTGTCATGGTGTTCAGCTTGTGTGCACTGTCCGTCCTGTACCTACAGTCTCCAGTGCACTTTGTGCTCACCAGGATGATACCTCAACCAGCCTTCTATGGCAAGGTAAACTTAACTCATACACCAGTCTGAGGCTCGGGCCGTGGTAGATACACCAGTCTGAGGCTCGGGCCATGGTAGATACACCAGTCTGAGGCTCGGGCCGTGGTAGATACACCAGTCTGAGGCTCGGGCCATGGTAGATACACCAGTCTGAGGCTCGGACCATGGTAGATAAAACAATCGCAGGCTTGTGCCATGGTACATAGACCAGTCTAAGGCTATGGTTGGGTTTTTACAATAAGTTTATCGTATTAATCTTTCCACATTTCTACAAAAATGCTCACTTTAATCCGCGGCTCTTAACCAGCGGTACGCGAACCCAAAGTGGTAGAGGTAAGATAATTCAGGGGTACGCAGCGACATATTTTTTTTTCGCTTAAAACAACCAAGAGTTGGAATAATTTATGCGCGAGGGTACTTTCACACCCATGGGGGGGGGGGGGGTACAGCCACGAAAAAAAGGTTGAGAATCACGGCTATACAAGATACTTAAAATTTGGGAGGCGGGGGGGGGGGGAAGAAATAAAAAAAAACCTAGATGACTATGTTACGTAGCCATACATACAGTCAATGAGAATGAAAAATACCATAAAGAACCGCACCGTAGGTAATTTAACAAGACTTAGTGGGAAAAAGGTAAATGAAATAAGACAACAAAAACATCCAATAATATAATAGTGATTGGGGTTCTGAGTTGATTCGAAAGTAAAGAATTAATACAACAGAATTCCAGTTTAAAATACAATCATGAAAAAATCGGATCTGCCCGAATCCAAAAATAACCTAGCTTACCGATCAAGCCTAAGGGGACAAGTTTTTGCAGGGTACATCTAGTATTTAACATATTTTTACAGTAGCTTCACTTAAACGAAAGTTCCACATGCAGCTCTAAGAGCCGCATTTTGCGCCATTGCTATTCAGTAATAATAATATACTTTTTGGGTTTGTTCATGTGTTCATAGAACATTAGAATTTTTTTTATTGTTGTGTAGTTTAAACCTTATATATGTAATGTTAACACATTTATTATTCTTTCAAAAAAAAAAACTGTGGTTAATGCTGCGAGACTATAATATTATACGATGTATTCATGTATTATTATCTACCCTTTACAACTGCCACTTGACGCTAATTTACCATATTTCCAGTTTTTCGTACAAACAGAGAGAGGTGGGTGCAGAAAGAACTATAGCATACAGGAAGTGGATGAATTCATACTTCAGTATCAAGGCCGTCCTGAAATAGCTGGTACTGTGTTTCAAATCAAAGAGGATGAGCCGTACCTTACATTCTTGTCCAGAATTAACACCTTGAAGAAAAAAGGGAAAGAGATGAAGCAGTTTATAAAAACTAACAGGTAAAGAAAATCCCTTCAGTTGATATAGGTAATGATACGTCCGTTTGATAGTTATTCGCGGGACCCCCTAGAGGACGTTTTGTCCATTTATGCTTAAGTATTTTGCAAGAATGACTAGTTTAGGGGCTCCATCATGCTGGTTTGACCCGCTGGGTATATGAAGCAAGAAATCTTTGTAAAGATTGACAGTCAATTTAATTTTATATTTGCAATAGTGATCCTATGAATGCTATGTAATAATCAGGAATAGGCAAACCTTTCGACCCGTGCGCCACATTGGGTCCTTAAATTCGATAAAATGGCAGATTATTGAGGTGTTTACATGAAATAATATGATACAAATGTAAAAGTCATTGATGCGAGTAAGCTGTGAAAAGTCAAACACGCGGGCAGCAGTTTGTCCATGTCTGGTGTAGACTGAAAGCTAACTTAACACTATCAAGTCATTTTATTCCCTAAAGCCATGCATACATTCTCTTTCAGCTCATGGGCTTGGGAGAAATTCCATGAGAAAATAAATGAGTACTATTTGTACGACCCAACTGACTCCAGCTACTATGACCAGCTACTGAAAGATTTACTCCAAAGAGATATTGTGTTCACAGGTAAGAGAAATATTCTTGTTATAAACACTTTAAAATTCCTTTTTTTCAAGTGATCGTAAAAAGATATTCAATTTAGTCAAATATTTACTAGTTTTTTGTTTTCATTACTGTTAATAATTGTGTGAGCATTTAGGTCTTTTTGTGTCAATACTATAGACAACTCAGTCGTTACTTTCAGAACTATTTTATTTTTGGTTCTTTCCCCTTATTTGTTTCTTAAATATTTTTTTGGTTGTGTAATGTAAGTTATTAAAAAAGGTTCATTAATTGGCTGTCACTAAAAAGTTTCGATGAAATGTTTTGTTTCTTTTTATAAACAACAAAAACAACAACAGACATTAACTACAGAAGTTCTCACCTTGTTCTGATAGTCACATTCGACAACGGCGGGAAAGCAACATACAAGTTTATGAGGTATATTAGACAGGAACATAATAGTTTATGAAGTATGTTAGACTAGACAGGAACATACAAGTTTATGAGATATGTTAAACTAGACAGGAACATACACGCTTATGAGGTATATTAGACTAGACAGGAACATACTAGTTTATGGTTAATGTTAGACTAGACAGGAACATACACGTCTATGACGTATGTTAGAGTCATACAAGTTTATGAGGTATGTTATACTAGACATGAACATACTAGTTTATGAGGTATGTTATACTAGACAGGAACATACTAGTTTATGAGGTATATTAGACTAGACAGGAACGTACTAGTTTATGAGTAACATTAGACTAGACAGTAACATACAAGTTTATGAGTAACATTAGATTAGACAGGAACATTCACGTTTATGAGTAATGTTAGACTAGACAGAAGGCTATGTTAGACCAGTGAGGAATAAGTAAGACTATAATGACATATGGGTTTATTAGGTATGTTAAGACTTGAGAAAAAATACAAGACATTCACTATAAGAATATAATTGATCATGGATAGGCCAACAAAACGGCAACAGCAGTATATCTTGAGTTTGAATGTTTCAGAACACCCAGAGAACATGAAGTCCTGCCCAACCATTTCTTCTTTAGTGACATAGAGCGCCCACAGGCTGAAATAGCTTCCTTTCATCTTGACAAGTAAATATCTATCTATCTATCTATCTATCTATCTATCTATCTATCTATCTATCTATCTATCTATCTATCTATCTATCTATCTATCTATCTATCTATCTATCTATCTATCTATCTATCTATCTATCTATCTATCTATCTATCTATCTATCTATCTATCTATCTATCTATCTAATGTCTGTCTCTCTGACTGTCTGTCTGTCTGTCTGTTTATCTATCTATGTAAGTATTGTGTATGTATGTATGTATGTATGTATGTATGTATGTATGTATGTATGTATGTATGTATGTATGCATGTATGTATGCATGTATGTATGTATGTATGTATGCATGTATGTATGGGTGTATGTATGTATATATTTATGTGTGTATGTATGTATGAATGTATGTATGGGTGTATCTATCAATATTTTATATGCACAATGAAAGAGATAGTTTATCTGTGTGGCCGTCATTAATGTTTAAGGGAATCTTCCCATCTTTAAGTTAAGTTGACATTTATCGATCTTTTCTAATCGATCTTCCACCTGACTCGTTTACTAGTCACTGACAAAAAATCAATCTGTACAGGGTGCTTGGTTTTTATAAAGTTCCACCCACTGTAGGCAGAGCTATCAACATAACACAAGTCATTCAACAGGTGGGAGTTCCACTACTCACGAATACACTACACCGGTCACCAGGTGAGTAACTCGCTACCAGCGGGCTGCCCATGGTTTCCGCCTAATAAGTCAATGAAGCTTCAAATGAGGAAACAAAAATGTGTCAACTAGTTTTTCCTCGCAGCCCCCCCCCCCCCCGTTTTTAACAAATAAGATCGGAGGTTACTTTGTTTTGTTTAAAGGGACCAGGACTCAATAATTGATGAAAACCGCTACCTTTGACAGATTGTCGTGTTAGGGGACGGATGGTCGTGTTAGGGGACGGATGGTCGTGTGGTAAAGTCCTCGACTGTCGACCTGAGGGTCTTGAGTTCGATCTTCGGTGAGGACCAATGGGTATTTCAGGTTATGGCTAAAGTCCCGTTATATCTCCCGTGGTGCCTCCATGGCCATTGCACTATCGGCGATGTATCAACTGCTAAACCGTTCCATTAGAGGTTTATATGATTTAAGAGATTTCATCTCATCCTTACATGGATACAGGCCCGTAGCGTGCAGGGGGCCAGGGGGCCGGCCCCCATGCTTTTTGTCTGGCCCCCCTGCTTATTTTTCTACTTAGTAAAATGTATTACCCCCTGCTATTGTCTGGATCCTGCTGTAGAATGCCTGGCCCCCTCCTGTAGAATTTTCACGCTACGGGGCTGCATGGACATCACACACCTTTGACAATGAAAATCGATCTAACTAAACATATCTTTTCTTTTTTTAATTTCTGAGAGCATCAAAAAATAAAAAAAGACAGCAACAAGCACCCTCCAAGTTTTATTTGAAATTGAAATCTGTAGTAAAATGACGTTGATACTACTGAAATTGAATTTTCATGTATCGGGAATTGATACATTTTCATTGTATCAATAGAGAGCATTTCTCTCAAAATGCAGTTGATGCAATTAAACGATTAGACGATTAGACGAATCTCTTAGTACTTACTGCTATTTGATTTGTCGTTTATTAATTTGTTATCTGTTTTAAAAAAAAAGGAAACAAAAGTTTAAGGCAGACTTCAGTAGAATCCAGTTTAGAAAAAATAAAGATCAATTCTAAATAACTTAGCCAAGAAGTAATACTAGCTTTTGGTACTTATTAACAGTCTCACATGTTTCATAAGTAAAGCCTGCTATTGGGCAAAAGTAACCAGTTTGTGCTTCGTTTTGATGTAGCCGGAAACTTGTGTTTCTTCGGAAAATGTAAAGACTATTGTAAAGTTGACTTCTCAATCTGCGGGCAACCTGACACAATCGAGGGAGCGATGTCTGTGTATCTACCCAACAGAAGTCTGGAGACAGCCAATCACAACTTGGCGTCCCCCTGGATGAGGATGTACAATCCCATACTTAAGGTAATGACGTGATCACGTGATCAAATCAGGGGCGAATACTGATAAAGGAGCCCCTAACCTTAGGAACCATGTTAAATAATAAGTAACGTGATGTAAAATAATTCAGAAATTCATGGTTGTGTGTGATCAGAGGGGGGCTTCAGTCTGTGGAGATGGCTAGGGGCCCCAAATGAAACCATGACCTTACCTAAAATTGATAATAATATTAATAGTTTCTGAAACATCAGACTTGTTAAAGCGCAGAATACATCTTAGATTTAAAAAAATAGATTTTTGATTACTTTAAAATTTCTTCAATATTTCGTACATTTTTAACATGATCTTATTTCAACTTCAGGTTTCATAAACAGAATCCTGATGAATGAAATACAGAAAAGACATTTCTTATTAAAATGTTTTTTTTTTTTTAAAATATGAAATGAAGATATTAGCCATCTTTTAACTTGATGTTTATTTTTTTTTCTTCTCATCTTAGGCCAAATGGGAGTCATCAGAAGATTTTTGTGATACAGATGTTAAAACCAAAAAGAGTTTCCAAGGTCGAAGAATCTTAGATTTCAGTGATATAGGAGTCTTTGATTTTCTTATCGGTCAGTGAGAAATAAATATTTTTTCCTCTTACACAATTTATAGTTTCTAATACGATTTAGGTGTTCTTATGCAAATTAGATGTTCTTATATACAATTTAGATTTTCTTAAGCGACTTAGATTTTCTTATACCATTTAGATTTTCATAAACAAATTTATTTGACTTTTGTTGAAAAGGCACAGCAGATTTGGCATATAAACAAAAGATACAAATCTAATTTTTATTTCAACCACACCCATCTAACGCCTTAGCATGTGATCGTAAGATGTCGGGCGTATTTAAAAAAAAACACTTTTAAATTGGAACTTAATTGTTTTGTATTGTTTACAGGTAACTTAGATAGGCATCACGTGGAGCTATTTGAACAGCTTGGCAATGAAACGTTTTTGATACATTTTGATAATGGAAGAGGGTAAGTCTACATCATCACGGCCGATAGCACTGCTATTCAGGTCTATATTGTGTAATGCAAGAATCACGTTTCCTTACTCAAACGTTAAAGTATTCCACTTATCACCAACAGTTTCGGCAAGTCCAAGTACGACTGCATGTCCTGTATGGCTCCTGTACGCCAGTGTTGTTTGATTCGACTGTCCACTCTGGCCAAACTGGTCAAGCTTTACATCGGACCGGACAGTTTGAGTCACGTGCTCAGGGAGTCTCTCAAAGCTGATCCAATCCACCCAGTCCTATGGGAGCCTCATCTGGACGCCCTAGACAGACGTGTTGGTAAAATTCTCCAAGCTGTAAGCGACTGTGTGATTAAGAAGGGGAAGGCGTGGCAGGAAGTCGTCATTGATGACGGACTGAACTAAACAAATACAAACTTTTTGAATTCTGAACTGTTAGTTTCATGTTACAATGAACTTTGATTCATAAGCCAAAGTGTCTTGTCCAAAGCTGCCACAATGGATAATCTGTAGCCAGATCTAGATATTTTTTTAGACATCTAGATAGATATTAGAAAAAAGGCTCTGTACATAATTCTGGATACTTATTTGGAAAAAGTGGACATTCCTTGCCTGATGTGACTCTTCTGTGATGGTTAACATTCAAAGCTTCATACACATACTCGCACACACAGACATACATACAAATGTTGATAACTTATTTTCTCTGTTGAAATATATCATATTAGTATTTATATTTTGTAATAAGTCTATTTCACCCTTTAAAAAAATTAAAACTTCATTGTCAAAGTTTTCATATTTGTTTACAATTAGATCTTTGCTAGATCTTTAACGTGTTACTTCATCAATCAATTAATTCACAATACCCCTTAGTCACACACAAAATAAAATAAAGTCACTGGGAATTCAATCTAAACCTGCTTGGACCTACCATCCCACCTTAATAAACATCTTTTGTGAGGTTTATTTAAATTAGAAAGAAGATTATGTCAGCAATTAAAACTTATTTTTTTTACCCATGATTTCACAAATAACGCATTTTATTGGTGTTCCAAAGCAGTTAGCATACTTTTATTTTCTTTTAAAATCAAATAAAATCTGTAGATAGATGCATGAAATGTTGGACTGAAATGTTGGACTGAATTGTTGGACTGAAATGTTGGACTGAAATGTTGGACTGAAATGTTGGACTGAAATGTTGGGCTGAAATGTTGGACTGTATTCATTTCGCTACATGATTTGTCAGAGGCCCATGAAATCCTATTACGGCATTGCTGTTAGTTTTGGATGGACAGAGTCTCGCAGGATGCATTCTTTATACTCAGGCTCTGGTTAAGATAGGTTGAGATCCTGCGAACTGAAAGAAAAATCGGACATCTTTTAATAGGGGTATAAGGAAAAATAGCAATACAATTGTAAAATTTGCGTTTTACGGGGTCCTTCCAAAGTAGGTGCTCAGGACGTATTCAGAGCGCCCGTCATTATGTTTGCCTCTATTTGGTTTTACCAGAAATGACGTTTTTTTTTATTTCGTTAATTATAATGGTTTACAAAATTATATTTAACTTCCTTGACACAGTTTCACACATTCACCATAGGTCTTAAATGGTGGGACATTTAAAAAGAAATTGTCGCCTGCAGGACATAACCAAAATTTGAAATTCTAACTACTATGTTTGGCAAAGTTGTATACCTTGAAATGTTTGAAAGAAACATTTTGTAAGTTGAAATATATCGGTTATTTAAAAATCAACATAAATACTTTTAAAAAAATCAACGAAAAAAGAGAAAAAAACACAGTAAAGATGAAAGCTAAATGAAACATTATTGATATAAAATGTAAGCTATTTTGTTTATTTTTTTTTCCTTGGTACAACCTCCAAAGACTATATATTGTAAATACAATACAATGAACTGATTAATGAAGAACTTACATAGCTTACATAATTTACAAACCTCACATAACTTTTACTGATTTAACAAAACTTACAGAATTTCAGAACATACAGAATTTATCGAACTTACATAAGTTACAGAATTTACAGAACTTATTGCAAGAACCGACAGCCAACATGTACGTTTTAAAAATGGCCTAATCTTGCCAGATTTTTATCAGTTGAAAAACAAAGTCTTCAATTTTTTTTCTCCCCACTAGCGTAATTTTTGTTCCTGCTTTTTTTAGTTTCTGTGTTTGTGGCTGGTTAAAACGGAATGTCTTCTTAATGCAGGATAACTACTTAGTGAATCAAAGTACAGTTTTAATTTTCCTTTTTTATTGAAAGTGAAAACCACAATTAAAAAAATAGGGTCTCAGTAAATATGAAGTAAGCTGGAAGTCATTTGTGTTTGAATATAAAAAAACAAAACAAAAGTATCTTCTACTTTGACTGCTAATGCTGGACCGTAAATTAATACTGTTTCATAGTACAATGTGTGTACATAGTGTTATGCGTGTACATAGTTTTATGTGTGTACATATTGTTATATGTGTGTACATATTGTTATATGTGTGTACACAGTGTTATGTGTGTACAGGGGCGCCGAGAGCCAACACGGGCCCCCGGGCAGGACATCATTGCGGGCTCCTTAATAAACAATGAATCGTGAAAAAATTGACATGGTCGGGGCGGCCGGGCCCCCTTACAGATGCGGGCCCCCTGGCAATGACCCCGCCTGCCCCCCCTCTCGGCGTACCTGTGTGTGTACATAGTGCTATAAGTGTTTACATAGTGCTATATGTGTGTACATAGTGCTATATGTGTGTACATAGTGTTATGTGTGTAATAGTGTGATGTGAGAACATATTTTTATGTTTGTACATAGTGTTATGTGTGTACATAGTGTTATGTGTGCAAATAGTTTGATGTGAGAACATATTTTTATGTGTGTACATAGTGTTATGTGCGTACATAGTGTTATGTGTGTAATAGTGTGATGTGAGAACATAGTGTTATGTGTGTGTTTCGCACAAAGGACATCCCACATCCCACATATCAAACCCGTCGCTGCAAACGGTTGCTTATCACTATCCAAAATATAGCTCAAATGACTATTATAATATGCGATCTGGACCATAAGCATCCAACCGAACCCCCGGACCAATGGTGGCCCGTCGATGACGTAATCTACTCTTATCTCGTTAATTATAATCACGTCTCATTCTGATTGGAGGAGGGGGGGGTGAGAGGGAGAAGGGATAGAGAAATATTTTTGTCCTACTGGGACCCAAGACTCCAAAGGCCAGCCCTGTATTGACGTAACGATTGGTCAATTATTCTCAACCAGATGTTGTTGTTGTTGTTTTTTTTTTGTTACTGGAAATTAGTTAACTAAAAATCAAATCTCTGCATTCTTTCCATTATATTAATTTAACAGCTGTTGAAACTTAAAGTTTTACAGAATCACCCCTGTTATTTATTTAAAAGAAAATAATTTTATGCATTAAATTACCTGTGCAGAATAATAAAGCAGAAAAGTAAACAAATCGCTTGACAAATAAATATTGTAAGATATCCAAAATATGTACGGGTTAGGCCCCGGAGAAGGGGGGGGAGTATTAGACAAACCCTCCGTCCCACCACCTCCTCCACCTCAAAACCCCTTATTCCCGTCCCACAACTCCCTTCCTTCCACAAGTCAAGTCTCCCCACCCCCATCTCACCCACCATTCCTTTTCTCCCCCACCCCTACTTCCTCCGTCACCAGTAACATATGTGAAGGTCTTAAACATTGCACTCTTATTGTGCTCCTATATAGTGTAGTTATATAGGTAGTAGTATAATTCACAAATAACGGCAATAATAAACTGTTGCCATGGCCCTAATGGATAAGGCGTCTGATTCATGATCGGTTGCTACGTAGTCAGAAATAACTTCATTTAACCGGTTCAATTTGACAAAACAAAGAGAAAATTTTGAAAAGGCATAAAAATACAATGCACACCTACTATATGAAAGTGATCTATTATTAGTACATGTAGACAGAGTTATCGAAAGAGAATAGGTTATACTAGCTGTACCCGGCAAAGCCTTTGCATAAAGATAGACTATTGTAAAGCCAGTGCCAAACCTAGGGATTTTGGGGCCCGGGGGCTTGGCCTCTTTTGGGGCCCCTGCATTTTGACGTTCGATACCATGACATGAGATTATATACTTAATATTTGAGATTAAGTACTTAATATTTGATGTAAAAAATAATAATTTTGTGGGGTTCCTCTCAAGCTGGGGCCCGGCGGAACTTTTGATTTTAAACCCTTCTCACCCCACCCTAGGTACGCCTCTTTGTTCAGCTTTTATACATATTTTCAATTTTTTTTTTTAAGTTATGAAATGATTAAAAATCTAATTAGTTGTTGTTTCTTTTTTTTTACAACATCCTAAAGGATAAATTATTTTAATTAAAAAAAATTTCATAGAGATCTAATTAGTTACTTTTCATTCTGTAAAAATAAAACTAAAAAAAATGTCCCTGTGAGGAATCGAACCTGGATAGTCAGCATAAACAAAAGTAATCTGTAAGCTGCTTACTCATTGAGCCACCACGTCCGTCACATGATAATTTTAATGTACTATTAAAAATAAATTGCTCGATTATTTTTTTTCACGTTCACTTGACTTAGTTTTAGGCCTATATAATCTTACTTTGTAATTTAAAATAAAAGCACTATTTATTTAAAAAAATTAAATATTATAATAGCTGAGAACTTAATTTGTATAGAAATCTGCAGAATTTCTTTTTTTATACTATATCGAATTTTAAAAAAGAACTTTATTTACGAAATAAGATACGAAAACGCGCTCGCTAGTCTTATCGTCGGAGATTTTCGATTATTACTATTGTTTACGTTTGACGATGTTAAAATGCTATCTGTCGTAATAAAAACGACAGTAATTTGAATGATATTATATGTTAATTATTACTTTTTAATATTTGGGACTTTTACATTTCATAATAAAAACCACAGAAAATATTTTAAACTGTCGATTTTTCAAAAAAGAAATATCGAATCGAGACACGGGCAAGACGCCATTTCGAATTCTTGTTTTCCACTTTCGATTTAACGCATAATCCAAATGAAAATTATGTATATAAATATACGGGTTTGAGCAATACCCACCTACAATACGAAATTTATCTATTTTTAGTACATGCAGGCAGAGTTATCGAAAGAGATTAGGTTTATATATACGGGTTTGAGCAAGGGCTGGGGTTGGGAAGGGGAGATGGCCACCCTTCAATTAAATACTCTGTAAAAAATTGACCTAATTTTTACTTTGCCTTTCACCTAAGTTTCCCATGGTGCCTCTGTGTCCACTGAGCTATTGGCTAAGGTTTGGATGAGTGAAAGGCTTAACATTCCATCCCACTGGTAGTTTATAGGATCTGACATTTATTTTTGTTCTTATTTACAAAACTAGCACTAGACTATCTCTTAGTCAACATACCATATATAACGTGGGGGTAACACGGTCAAGTCAGAGTATTTATCATTATTCCAATAACGTGGGGGTAACACGGTCAAGTCAGAGTATTTATCATTATTCCAATAACGTGGGGGTAACACTTTCAAGTCAGAGTATTTATCATTATTCCAATAAAAAATCCAACAGCGTCATTTATTTCACGTCTAGTGCGCACCTCATTTAAATCTCCTCCACGATATCGGACCAGTGCTGGACCTGAGACCACATCATTTCTTTCTGCATTTTACCCTTTATATAGACATTACAAAAAATGTAATTGCTTCGTTGCCTACAGGATTTTAATGAATTCACTCAAACAAATTAAAACAGTAGCCTATATTTTATCAAGAATGCACAAGTGATTAAAACTTCAAATCGATGATAGTTGAGTTCCCATTTCCAGATACACGACAAAAACAGAACACACGACATGACACAGCCAGACAAAGCAATCCGCATAAAAGCCAATAAAAAAAACAAAAACAATAACAACAATTTAGATTTGAACGATACAAGTATATTTCATAAATATAATAATCAGCATATAAAACTGTTTATAGAGATGCACTAAAGATGTTGACTGTTTTAATTTACAGAGACTAAATACACATTATTAGCACTAAATATCTATGCTTTTTTTAAATATCATTGTTTATAACACGACAAGACCTAACTAAGCGCTACTTTCCTCTCCGCTCGTTCCCACCAGTATATTTTACATTCAACTATCTCAGCTCATGTAACCACTTCATCCTTCTAGGTCAGACAAATTTAAGAACACGTTATGGCCAGAGATTTAAAAAAAAAGTACGCCCAATCAGTTTTCTTTAACTTTAACGGTAAATATTTTAGATTATTACTGGTCTTCTTTAAAGATGATATGTTAGGACCTACCGCAGATTAGATATGATATCCTACAAACCAAATTAGTGTGGGCGGTATGTTTAGTGTGGGCGGTATGTTTAGTGTGGGCGGTATGTTCCGTGTGGGCGGTATGTTTAGTGTGGGCGGTATGTTCAGTGTGGGCGGTATATTTAGTGTGGGCGGTATGTTCAGTGTGGGCGGTAAGTTCAGTGTGGGCGGTATGTTTAGTGTGGGCGGTAAGTTCAGTGTGGGCGGTATGTTCAGTGTGGGCGGTATGTTTATTGTGGGCGGTATGTTTAGTGTGAGCGGTAATTTCATTGTGGGTGGTATGTTTAGTGTGGGCGGTATGTTTAGTGTGGGCGGTATGTTTAGTGTGGGCGGTATGTTTAGTGTGGGCGGAATGTTCGATGTGGGCGGTATGTTCGGTGTGGGCGGTATGTTTAGTGTGGGCGGTAAGTTCAGTGTGGGCGGTATGTTTAGTGTAGGCGGTATGTTCAGTGTGGGCGGTATGTTTAGTGTGGGCAGTAAGTTCAGTGTGGGCGGTATGTTTATTGTGGGCGATATGTTCAGTGTGGGCGGTATGTTAAGTGTGGGCGGTAATTTCATTGTGGGTGGTATGTTTAGTGTGGGCGGTATGTTTATTGTGGGTGGTATGTTTAGTGTGGGCGGTAAGTTCAGTGTGGGCGGTAAGTTCAGTGTGGGCGGTATATTTATTGTGGGCGGTATGTTTAGTGTGAGTGGTAATTTCATTGTGGGTGGTATGTTTAGTGTGGGCGGTAAGTTCAGTGTGGGCGGTATGTTTATTGCGGGCGGTATGTTTAGTGTGAGCGGTAATTTCATTGTGGGTGGTATGTTTAGTGTGGGCGGTAAGTTCAGTGTGGGCGGTATGTTTAATGTGGGCGGTATGTTTAGTGTGGGCGGTAAGTTTAGTGTGTGTTTAGTGTGGGCGGTAAGTTCAGTGTGGGCGGTATGTTTATTGTGGGCGGTATGTTTAGTGTGGGCGGTAAGTTCAGTGTGGGCGGTATGTTTAGTGTGGGGGGTATGTCTAGTGTGGGCGGTAAGTTCAGTGTGTGTTTAGTGTGGGCGGTAAGTTCAGTGTGGGCGGTATGTTTAGTGTGGGCGGTATGTTTAGTGTGGGCGGTATGTTCAGTGTGGGCGGTATGTTTAGTGTGGGCGGTATGTTCAGTGTGGGCAGTATGTTTATGTTTAGTGTGGGCGGTATGTTCAGTGTGGGCGGTATGTTCAGTGTGGGCGGTATGTTCAGTGTGGGCGGTATGTTTAGTGTGGGCGGTATTTTTAGTGTGGGCGGTATGTTTAGTGTGGGCGGTATGTTTAGTGTGGGCGGTATGTTTAGTGTGGGCGGTATGTTTGTTTAGTGTGGGCGGTATTTTTAGTGTGGGCGGTATGTTTGTTTAGTGTGGGCGGTATTTTTAGTGTGGGCGGTATGTTTAGTGTGGGCGGTATGTTTAGTGTGGGCGGTATGTTTAGTGTGGGCGGTAAGTTCGGTGTGGGCGGTATGTTTAGTGTGGGCGGTATGTTTAGTGTTCCTCTTTCATCCACCACAACTGAGAGGCACCACAGGGGACATGGATAGAGGAAAAAACACTATGACCAGTCACAGACACACACATACACACATACAGACACATACATACAGACACATTCACACACAGATACATACACACAGATACACACATACACACATACAGACACATACACACAGACACGCATTCACACACAGATACATACACACAGACACACACATACACACATACAGACACATACACACAGACACGCATTCACACGCATATACATACACACATACATACACACACAGACAGACACATACATAGCCACACACAGACAGATACACACACAGGCCAAAACACACAGACAAACACACATAGAGATACATACACACAGACACACACACACACACACACATACACACACAGACAGACATACACAGTCACACACGGACACACACACACACACACAGACACACACACACAAACACAGGCACTCAAATACACATAAACACAGACACATACAAATACAGGCGCACACATAAATACACATACTCAAAGACACACACACACACACAGACACAAACATACAATTACATCAAGTGAATAAATGTGGTTAACGACAATGGGGAGATTCTATTGGGCTGACAGGTTCTTTAAAAAAAAAGTTCCCCGCCTTAAACTGATTTAACGGTCATTGACCGCTGGCGTACTAGTGACTTGTCCCGGGGGGGGGGAGGGGAGTCCAAGCGTATAGCAGTCACGTAACGCTAGGCCGCGTTTTTTCCACAACGTATATCAGGTACTCATTTTTTTTTTTAAACTGAGTGGAGATGAAAACTTTCAACATGATTTAAAATATCCCGTGTCCCTCAAAACGATGATTGATTCCGGGTCGATTAGTTTTATATTCGAGCCCCTACATTGCAAAACCCAGCCCCCCGCTCCCCCAGCACAATTCTATTGCAGATAATCCCTTTTTTTTTCTTTTCGTTGGCTAATTTCTTCTTTGTTTTCAATGTTCTGCGGAAAGTAAAGACAAAAAAAAAAACAAGCAATTTAAGTCTTTTCCGTTTCGGACAAAGGACATTTTAGAGAATTTTCGATAAATAGAGAGGGAAGTAATCATGTTGAATAACTGTTACAACAATAAATAATGATTACGCCCCTTTGATTAGCTTTTATTATTTATATTTAAAATATAAACAAAAACGGTATCTAAGAAACTCTTATATTCAACCCTGAGAGGTCCTATCGCGAAATGAACTTTTGATGTACACTTGGCAGGGCAAGACCTACAAAATGATATATACATCATGGGTCTAGGACTTATGGTTGCTCCTTTGTTAAATAGCTTATATAGTAAAAAAAAAGTACTTAATACGCCCCCTTTTCGGCCCTCATAGGTCAGATCGCAAAATAAACTTTTGATGTACACATGGCAGGCCAAGACCTACAAAATGATATATACATCATGGGTCTAGGACTTATGGTTGTTGAGATCTAGGGTGATGACAGAGACAGACAGACAGACAAAACTGGGACAATAGAGCATTTTTTTTTTTCGAAAATGCTCTAAAAAACCAAAAGGCCAATTCTATACCTTGTCCTCTGTAGATCAATATTTAAACACAATTCTAGAGTTTAAATAAGGACAGGGATATGATGGTATGGGAAGGTAAGGGACACAATTCAATAATAATTTAGTTGCACGCCATGTTTGCAATGTGTTATGAAAAACCTACAAAGCCAAGTTTGCCCTATGACCCTCCCATCCCCCCTTTCCTTTTATTGAGGCCAGTTTGAAAGCAATTTGACCGATCGATCGGGCTAAGCCATTCCCAGGTTAACAGCAATTCGTTTTTTTTCCCATGTACTTTGTAGGCAGTCTACAGTTAATTAAGAAAGCGAGTTTCTACGACCTTAACATTCATTTTAAAATTGGACATGGCCCAGTTCAGCTAATCTTCTAGTTAAAGTCATAAAAGGCCACTCAATAAATCTCCAGGATTAAGGCTACAGCTAAATATATCATATTGTACACATAATTACGCGTGCTACAAATCTCAAAACATGTGACATCAATACTTCTTCCATCAAACCATAGTGTAGTAAAATGCTTCCCAACCGTTGGTTCATATTCTAAACATTCGAGATTTTTTTTACGCGGAATATTAAAAGTTGCCTTTTTACCTGTACGGAACTTCTACACAGTACAACCACCTTAAAATGAGTGTATGTGGGCGGATGGGGGGGAGTAATGCGCGTTTTATAGGCCGAATGCTCTAAAAGCTGGTACGTCTATTAAAATACAGTTTCTAGATTTCTGTCCGTCTTTTTAAAAATATTTTTTGCGTGTATTTAGCGTTGGAAAATACGGAGAAGCCTTACAATCGGGTACATGATGGTCGATTTGTTCAAAGGCCTAAGCTATAGCCCAATTCGCATAACGGTTACATTTTTCCCTGGTTATGTTCCGCGAAACAAGGATTGTGAAGCACTGTCGTATATAAGCTCAAAATGTGAAAAATAGCTTATGTCTATTTATAAGCGGGCGCTGTAATCTAAGTCTATTTTTTTTTCCTGTATATCTAGGTCATTGATTCATTTTTGTACATCTCATAATTTTTTTAAGTTTAAAAAAAACCCGAAGTCAACAATGCAATGCATAACGTCATAGGAGTCACATATGTACTGTGACTGGTTGTCTTACCGACATCTGCTACTTAATCCAGGGGAGCGAATTAAAAGTTAGTAATTTTATTGCAGTTGTGCTCCCATAATAAACAAAAATATACAGCCCTTTTGTAATGGAGTATGGCTGTTAGCCAATTCTTCACAGTTTGACTCAAAAGTCTTATTTGTGTGTCAGTGATAACAATGAAAGAAATAAAAAGAGAACTACAACGTGAAGACAGGATATAGAATGTAATTAGTTGTTTTTTTTCATAACAGCTGCTGACCTTCATCCTTATGCGTGTAACATTGCCTAATATTGTTGATTATGTCATAATAGCTGCTGACATTTATCTCTATGGATGTAACATTGTCTGATGTCGTTGGTTATGTCAAATCAGCTGCTGACATTTATCTCTATGGGTGTAACATTGTCTGATGTCGTTGATTATGTCATAACAGCTGCTGACCTTTATCCTTATGCGTGTAACATTGTCTAATATTCTTGATTATGTCATAACAGCTACTGACGTCCGTCTTTATTGGTGTAACATTGTCTAATGTCGTTGGTTATGTCAAATCAGCTACTGACATTTATCTCTATGGGTGTAACATTGTCTGATGTCGTTGATGGCGTTGAATGTAGTAGCTCAAAATCAATACACACCTGATTAGGACATGAGCCATTTTAAGCATTATTACTATTATTAAATATTAAAGAAGTTAACATTATGAAATGAAATTAAACAAAAAAAAATAGTGGCATAAATTTTGTTCTTTCGACAAGTACAAAAATAATTATCAGAATGATAGTATAACAAAAAAAAACAAAACTTTATTGCATCTTAATAGTTGTTTTGCACGTATCAGACATACATCTCTCTCTCTCTATCTATCTATCTATCTATTTATCTATCTATCTATCTATCTATCTATCTATCTATCTATCTATCTATCTATCTATCTATCTATCTATCTATCTATCTATCTATCTATCTATCTATCTATCGATCTATCTATCTATCTATCTATCTATCTATCTCTCTCTCTATCTTCAACACACACATAAACTTTAAGGGCTGCGACTAGAGAAACTATCCCAGATCCTAAGCCGTAGGGAAGGGGTTGCATAAGTGATGTTTTGGGGAGATTTATATACTAAAGTTACGGCCTCAGACTCTGCCTTCGGGTTACGCTTCTGAACGCAATAGGTTTTCTCATTTCACTGAGTTCTGCTTATACTCGGAGGCAAATGCTTCTCATCCCGGGATGCCTGAAAATCCTGGGATAAAATACATCCTTTTTCAATGAAAGCGGTCATAATAATTATTTATTTTAAAGTATTTTAGATAACGGCAGTTAACTTATCAACCAGAAATATTCTGTAAACGGTCGCAAGTCAAAGATTGCAACACAGCTTCTATACAAAGAAATATACCAGCCGCTTTTCATTGCTATATATCGATACAAAGACAAGCACCAGACACACATTCATGCACACATGCATACACACAGTCACATACGCACACACACACACACAGAAAAGCAAAGACACATACACACACAGACATATAACCGCAGACACACATACAGTCACACAAAGACACACACACACATACACATAAATACAGAAACATACACAAACAGACACACACATATATACAGACACACACTCACATAAAGTAAAGAAAGTTTGTAACGACAATGGGAGGATTATATTGGGCTGAATGGTTCTTTTAAAAAAAAGGTCTTTGACCACTGACTTACTGGGGACTTGCCCCCCCCCCATACAGCAGCCCCGTGACACTAGGCCATATACATTTCACTTTTCGCCAAATTAATTAAAGTATTAATTGTATGCAAAAACACTAGAAAGTTTAATTCTTTCAAAACTATAAAGTAAGAAAAAAAAAACCAAAGAAAAGTAATTAAAACAAAAATTAAATAAACTCCATTATAACATGCAAATATTTATATTTAATATCTTATAATTTTCAAAAGTATGTGTCATTACAATCTATTGAACTATATATGTAATTACATTACTTGATAATTAGTAATAAATATTTTATATACCTAGATTATCCCCCCCGGGGGCCACGCTTTTTTTTTTAAGTAATGATAATTTATATTAATATTTGTATTCATTTTTGTTTACAAAAGCTTTTTTCTTTTTATTTAAGGTTTAGTGGAACAGCCTGCTGAAGCTGGCTGAACGAAATCCGACAGAAGGGATATCAAAGAAGTATACGAAATACTGCAATAGAAAAGAACATGTGGCCTTTATTGCCTGAACAAAATACGATATGAATAGAAATAACAAAGAAATGTATGAAATGCTGCAATAGAAAATAACATTTATCTTTTATTGCCATGAACCCAATACATATAATAGATTTCCTTGTACACCACATTTTTATTACGGTTATTACGGACCATTAGCCGGAGGGAGACACTACACCACATTTTTAGTGTACGGACCATTAGCCTGAGGGAGAGAGACGCACGCATACGAAGGGCGATTATGTGTCAGATTGAATGAAAAAAAAATTGTACACAGTATACACAGGGACCAAAAAAAAAAACATAAGATGTTTCAAATTTTTACTTTTGTAAATGTTAACTGAAACTTCATCTCTAGCAATTTATATTCGCTTAATAGAAAATGAAATTGAAGATTTGCGTTCAAAATAAGCTGTGCAGATTAATGAAATATGTAAATGGCCCTGTTTGTTTCCTCATTCAGCCGACATCAAGCTGCTAACAAACACAAGTTAATTTAACTAATCCCATCGTCTCACCATTACACATAATGGAAATGTATCAACCTCCTTGAATACAATTAATGAAAAGGGATAGCGAAGTTTATGTTAAAGTAATTAGTTTAAACTTTAAGGAACACAGAATGCTGTTAAAAACGTTGTGATGGATGGGGTAGTTGACGGCATTTCTGAAGTCTGTGTTTGGATAGACATCTAAAGAGATTCTCTATGACAATAGAGATAAATAGCGATAGATACATTAAACTATTGTTGTTTTTTTTTCTTTTTTTTAAAGATAATATGTTTGCTTTAGCGCAAATAGAGTTGGTTAACCAGTAAGGAAACTGCTGTCTTATTAGGTCGAGACTATAGGGAGTGTAGCACACGTTTTTGTGTTGCGGAAATAGAAACAACCCTTATAAGTGACTTAAGTATGAATTTTATTTTAGCTCACGAGTACTAAATCTCTTAAATTTTATGTTTATAATTAGTTAGTAAAATGACTAAAAAAATTGTTAGGTTCCAAGCCATGATGAGACATTTTGTAAAAGGTTTGTTTCACTATAAAGCCATCATTGTGTTTATCATGGGTATTGTTGTTATATTTGGATACTTTCCTATGGTAAATCAGTTTTTGATAAACAGTGTTTCAACACAGTTTGTTATAAACAGGAATAAAGAAAGTAACAAGATAACACAGGTACATGAATTTAATTTTTGTAGATTAAATTAAAGTAATTAATTTAATAAAATATTTTTAAACTTCTGTCTACTTTTCCCTACTTTTGACAAATCCTACTAGCACACATTAAACACACACATGCTAAGAGTAAACTAATGGTAATTAATTAGTTTTTTTAAGAATGGGGAGGGGTGTGTCACATAGCACCAAAGCAGTGTAGTGTATGTATTGTTTCGTTTATATCTACTTTTTTCCATTTTTTTATTTGTGTCTCTCTATCTCTCTCTACATTTTTTCTTGATATAATGTTGACTCTATAGAACCTTGTTAAATGAAATGTAATGTAGCATCTGTTTAGGACCTGCGTATTTAACCGCATTTGTATGCTTTTGAAAACAATTTATGTATTATAATTTAATTTTTTGTTTGTTATTTCACGTAAGGGAATACGGCCTAATAATTTGTTAGTAAAAAAAAACAACAACGATTTAAATGATTAGGAATTTTTGTTTTGGTGTTAAATTAAGGTATTATTTAATTGTCAGACATTTCAAAAACCTGAGAGGGGCGGATGCAGACAGAACTATAGTACACAGGAAGTGGATGAATTCATACTTCAGTATCGAGGCCGTCCTGAAATAGATGGTACAGTGTTTCAAATCAAAGAGGATGAGCCGTACCTTACCTTCTTGTCCAGAATCAATAACCTGAAGAAAAAAGGGAAAGAGATGAAGGAATTCCTTCAGGCGAACAGGTGACTAATCTATCTCAATCCAAATATCCATGATAGTCATCTTGTTTTGTATAATATTTCTAAGCGTTTTCTCCACTCGAAACTTCTGTTTTTATTTTTATCATATGGGAACATTTTCGTAATTGATTTTCAGGCACTTTTTTAAGAGATAGATTTTCTTGAAATTTTGTACATACATGTTCTTGTTCTATGACAATCCATGGTTCACTAATTATTTGGCAATTACTTACTTACTTTCATTAATTTTAATTAATTAAAGTTTCTATATGGGAAAAATATTCATTTTTATAGGTAAATTTACCAATAATATAAAAATTAAGTTTCGCGGAATTGGTGCAAAGGAAAAGTGCTCGGCTTGAGAGTTTAATGTCCCGAGATCACAAATGAATAAAGTTTAGTTCAATAAACATGATAAAATTACAATTTATTGCAAAATTTCAAAAGAATATATATTTTAGAAAACGGTAAGTTTTAGAAAATTCTGTTTTTACCTTGACTTGTTATATGTGATCTATTATATAAAAAACATCGAAGAGACTAGAAAAAAAAATTTTTTTTTGTTACAGCACTTGGCCTTGGGAGATATTTCATCTAAAAATAAACCAGTATTATTTGTACCTCCCTGAAGACAAGGACTATTATTACCAGCTGTTGAAAGATTTGAATCATAGAAACATCACTTTTACAGGTAAGGGATGATACGAGAAAATAAGCTTCCCGTATCATCGAAGTTGATCCTCTCTTCGAACATGCAAACAACGTGAGGGTGACGGAATTGAACAAATGAAAATGAAAAATTATATAGGTGTTGAATCCATATCTGCCCCACTGAGGCTCTCAGAGCAGCAAGATACCTAGGCAGTCGTTGCCCTAATGAGGCACTCAGAGCAGCAAGTTACCTAGGCAGTCGTTGCCCTAATGAGGCACTCAGAGCAGCAAGTAGCCTATGCAGTCGGTGCCCCAATGAGGCAGGCACTTAGAGCAGCAAATTACCTAGGCAGTCGTTGCCCTAATGAGGCACTCAGAGCAGCAAGTTACCTAGGCAGTCGTTGCCCTAATGAGGCTCTCAGAGCAGCAAGTTACCTAGGCAGTCGGTGCCCTAATGAGGCAGGCACTCAGAGCAGCAAGTTACCTAGGCAGTCGTTGCCCTAATGAGGCACTCAGAGCAGCAAGTTACCTAGGCAGTCGTTGCCCTAATGAGGCTCTCAGAGCAGCAAGTTACCTAGGCAGTCGGTGCCCTAATGAGGCAGGCACTCAGATCAGCAAGTTACCTAAGTCGTTGCCCTAATGAGGCACTCAGAGCAGCAAGTTACCTAGGCAGTCGTTGCCCTAATGAGGCTCTCAGAGCAGCAAGTTACCTAGGCAGTCGGTGCCCTAATGAGGCAGGCACTCAGAGCAGCAAGTTACCTAGGCAGTCGTTGCCCTAATGAGGCACTCAGAGCAGCAAGTTACCTAGGCAGTCGTTGCCCTAATGAGGCTCTCAGAGCAGCAAGTTACCTAGGCAGTCGGTGCCCTAATGAGGCAGGCACTCAGATCAGCAAGTTACCTAGGCAGTCGTTGCCCTAATGAGGCACTCAGAGCAGCAAGTTACCTAGGCAGTCGTTGCCCTAATGAGGCTCTCAGAGCAGCAAGTTACCTAGGCAGTCGGTGCCCTATGAGGCACTCAGAGCAGCAATTTACCTAGGCAGTCGTTGCCCTAATGAGGCACTCAGAGCAGCAACTTACCTAGGCAGTCGTTGCCCTAAAGAGGCACTCAGAGCAGCAAGTTACCTAGGCAGTCGTTGCCCTAATGAGGCTCTCAGAGCAGCAAGTTACCTAGGCAGTCGGTGCCCTAATGAGGCAGGCACTCAGAGCAGCAAGTTACCTAGGCAGTCGTTGCCCTATGAGGCTCTCAGAGCAGCAAGATAGCTAGGCAGTCGTTGCCCTAATGAGGCTCTCAGATCAGCAAGTTACCTAGGCAGTCGTTGCCCTAATGAGGCACTCAGAGCAGCAAGTTACCTAGGCAGTCGGTGCCCTAATGAGGCAGGCACTCAGAGCAGCAAGTTACCTAGGCAGTCGTTGCCCTAATGAGGCTCTCAGAGCAGCAAGTTACCTAGGCAGTCGGTGCCCTAATGAGGCAGGCACTCAGAGCAGCAAGTTACCTAGGCAGTCGTTGCCCTAATGAGGCTCTCAGAGCAGCAAGTTACCTAGGCAGTCGTTGCCCTAATGAGGCAGGCACTCAGATCAGCAAGTTACCTAGGCAGTCGTTGCCCTAATGAGGCACTCAGAGCAGCAAGTTACCTAGGCAGTCGTTGCCCTAATGAGGCTCTCAGAGCAGCAAGTTACCTAGGCAGTCGGTGCCCTAATGAGGCACTCAGAGCAGCAACTTACCTAGGCAGTCGTTGCCCTAAAGAGGCACTCAGAGCAGCAAGTTACCTAGGCAGTCGTTGCCCTAATGAGGCTCTCAGAGCAGCAAGTTACCTAGGCAGTCGGTGCCCTAATGAGGCAGGCACTCAGAGCAGCAAGTTACCTAGGCAGTCGTTGCCCTATGAGGCTCTCAGAGCAGCAAGATAGCTAGGCAGTCGTTGCCCTAATGAGGCTCTCAGAGCAGCAAGTTACCTAGGCAGTCGTTGCCCTAATGAGGCACTCAGAGCAGCAAGTTACCTAGGCAGTCGGTGCCCTAATGAGGCTCTCAGAGCAGCAAGTTACCTAGGCAGTCGTTGCCCTAATGAGGCTCTCAGAGCATCGAATTGCCCTATGTTTAGCTTAGGTCTACTGTGCCTCTCATTGAGTTTGTATCTTATCTTATCATTCCATTAGTTTTGTAATTAACCTTTCTACGCTATGTTTTAAAAATATTTATTACAGACATAAATGGCTATAGTTCGCAACTTGTTTTGAGAATTACCTTTGACAACGGCGGAAAAGGAGTATACAAAATTAAGAGGTATTTTAGCTGCCATTTCTTTAGATGTGTAGATTCAACAATTATCAACTAATAATAAATAAATAAAAAAAAAAAACTTGAAACAATTTTTGTTTTTAAAATAAAAAAAATGTGAAGTATATTATCTTGAGCTTAGTTAATACAAATATTTCAAGAATTAATAATAAAAAAAAAAAAGCGTGAGTGCCAATGTGTAGAGTTTGAAGATAAAATTCTAAAATATTTTAGCATTAAAATTTTGTCATTTCATTTATACAAGATATGCAATCTAGCGGGCACTATTTTATCTATCTACTCGAGATAATTTCTATACATATTTGTATAATCGAAGCCAACGAAAATATATTTTATGCTGCATTACAGCTTAGTAAAAGTATTTTTTTATTACCTTTTTTTTCCTTTTTATTGTCAAACGTATTTCTTTTGCTTTTGTTTATATAGTTAATTTAAAAGAATTTAGTGAACCGAGTAGGAAACGAAGACTGTAAAATGCATTGGCTTCAACTAGCTAGTGATAATTGCTTCTGAAATTCTCAAAACACATATTTTTACAAACATCTTAACAAACACAGAACGCCAAGACACAAAAAGTTTAATAAAAGTATCTAAAAATCTGTATTTTAACATTAATTCTGTTGTTCAGATTTCCAATGCAGCAGGAAACTCAACCAAATCATTTCTACTTCAGTGACATTGAACGGCCCCATTCAGAGATTGCTGGGTTTCACCTGGACAAGTAAGGAAAATTAAACTTTTGAATTTCTGATTAGAATTAGACATCCGTAACTTAAACAAATCCTTTACACACAATTTATTCCATTCTCTTGTGTTTTCAGAGTACTTGGTTTTTATAGAGTGCCCCCAACAATTGGTAGAGTTCTAAATATAACTCGAGAGATTGAACAGAAAGGTTCTAATGAATTGACGAAAACTGTGCATAAGTCTCCAGGTAGATAACGTGACTTACAATAATTATTGCTCACCAAGTACAGGTCGTTGCAAGTCTCAAATCTCACTCAGAGCTAGACATTACAATCATTATATCCCACTCAGAGCTAGACATTACAATCATTATATTCCACCCAGAGCTAGGCATTACAATCATTAGATCCCACCCAGAGCTAGACATTACAATCATTATATCCCACTCTGAGCTAGGCATTACAATCATTATATCCTATTCTATACAGGTCATAACAATCTTATTTCGGTACAAGTCATTACAATCAAACAGCTCACTTGGTACAATTCATCACCATCATTATATATCCCTCTGTAGAAGTCATTACAATCATTCTTGCCAACTATGTACAACAACTAACTTCATTCCTCATATATTACGGGATATTATTACAGTACTAGCTGTACCCTGCAAAACCTTCGCATAGAGTTATATCTCCTTAGGCTTGATCGGTAGGCTAGGTTTTTTTTTTTTGGTTTCGGGCAGATGCAATTTTTTCATGATTGAATTTTAAACTGGAATACTTTTGTATTAATTCTTTCCTTTCGATTTAACGCAGAACACACACCGCTATTATTTATATAATATTACACTATTACTGTATATAGATCAATTTTGAACTCAGCTGTATTGATGACATAACCCACTGAGCTCAACCAACAACATTTTATATTTCCAGCTGTTGCACGTCGACTCAATATAATACCACAAAAATTATTCTCTTACACTTCACAAGGAATTCACGTAACGCATTTTTTTTAAAAGTATTGATATATATATTTCTGTTGTTTTGTTTTTTTTTCTTCTTCAGATTTTCTAATCGTAAAATATTTAATTTAAAAATATAAAAACTTGGCATACAGAGAGTTAAAGTTTAACATTTGAAAAATATTTCGTTTACCGTCTGCAACACCACAGTAGTTCTGAAAGAGAGAAAATTTACCTTAGCATAGTCACAGCTGTTGGGAAAAAAAATTAATTTCGAAGGAAATTAAAATAATTTTATTTTCAGTGTAATAAACCTCCTCGCTCGAAATCAATGAACCTTAATGTATACGAACACACACACACACACACACACACACACACACACACACACAAGCACACTCATACATACACGCACATTCTTACAGACGCAGCACACACAGACATATAAACCGCTTTAAAAGAACACATACTTTTGAACTTTTTAAAAAATCTGTTCATTTTTTGTATTTGTCAATGGCATTTTTGCTCAAACTGATACCCTGACCCTAACCCTGACCCTAACCCTGACCCTAACCCTGACCCTAAAACGTGCATTCCCCCCCTCCCCATCCCCCAACACTTTTTTAACGCATTGTTTATGCCGCATTTTGGCCATAAGGTAACGCAACCTATATAAAATAATAAAAAACTGGTCATGTCAAAAAAACAAATAGATGGCCAACAATTAATACACTTAAAAGTAAAATAGACAAAATGTTTATCAAATGGCTGATTTCTTCTTTCCTAAAAAAAATGGTGTATATATTTTTAAAATAAAGTCTGCATTCATCCCACTCTTTAATAAAGTGCACACAAATACATATATGTATAAAACATTACATTTATGTTTAATATATAAGTTTATATATATTGTTCCTAGCCTCGCTACAGTTGTTGAAATAATCTCCATTTACGGGTCCAATGCTTCTCTTGCAGTTGGCAATACGTGTTTCTTTGGCAAGTGCCAAGACTACTGCAAAGTGGATTTCTCAATCTGCGGTTCGCCGGACACGGTTCAGGGGGCGATGATTGCCTTCCTGCCTAAGAGAAAAACGACAACTGATCTCAATATGATGATGTTCCCTTGGATACGTTTGTACAGTCCTAAAGATAAGGTGACTGGTGTATGGGAACGCATGAAATATGTCAACTCAAGGGAGAGAACACTTTACCATATGTCGACCACGACAGTTTTGGTGAAAAAGTGGGAAGGGAGTGGGCAGGATTTTGAAAACTATTTCTAAAAAAAAAAAAACCAAACTTATGTTAAACATTTATTTCACCTATTTTAATCATCTCGTATCTATTCAATTTTCATTTTATGGACGCTTTAAACAAAATATTTATAATTTTTTTTATAAGGTTTGACTCTTCTAAACCTCCCGGGGGAGGGGGGGGAGATAAACGGAGTTGCTTATCCAGGTCCTGAGGTTCATGTTTAAATATATTAGGATACACTTTTTTCTTTATTAAATTTTAATAATTTTGTTATTTGCCTACATGGGATATAGCTGTCAATGTAACATAAATGCTGAAGGACCACAGAATTTAAATCATAGACTGGCATGTTGGTTGTAATTTTAAAAAAAAAAAAAAAGGGCGGAAGGGAGCCTTGGATGAGGAGGGAGCAGAAAGTGCTGCGATGGTCAAGACGTTAATATTGCCAATATATTATATTATGAAGGCTCATTATTAACGAGCTTCTGAGCGTCCTCCCACCCAACCAGTGTTTAAGACTTCATTTTTGTACAAGTAATAACGTCAAGTTAATTAATCATAACGTTTTTCATGTCTCGTCGATGGAAGAAACGATATAAGCGGACTCTGGGGGAAAGATAATGTTGAGGTTTAAGATCCACAAAATAAATTTTATTTAATGTATATTTTACATGTTACGGTTAGGGTTATGTTTTAAATGCTATGGACTGTATGAAAACAAAAACAAGACAAACAAATATTTTTTTAAGCATGACGAATTATTCCGTAGGCTAAGTGGGAACTGTCCGAAGATTTCTGTGACACTGATGTCAAAGGTCATTTCGACACACGAAGGATTTTAGATTTTACTGATCTGGGAGTCTTTGATTTTCTTACAGGTAGGGCCACAGAACTGTACAGGTAACTCGTGACTAACTGATGTTGATACTAATCAAATTAAATTGCTAAATTATATAAAGTTATTTTAAAAAAAAAATAGATTTTTTAAAAATTTGTTTGGTTCAAATTTCTTTAACAAAATAAAAATATCAATTTTTTCGAATGTGGACGACTGAGGCCCAGTGTTATGATGACACGGTTTTGTTGGTCCTAGTTAGTCTCTCTGTGTTCATGTCATTTAGCATATGAAGTATAGGTTGTCATATAGATTTTGGTTACCACTGGAGAACATTTTTAAAAAAAAATATTATTAACAGTACTTATTGAGGATTGCGATCGAAGTAGAATATTGGACCCGAGCGTGTCCTGATATGTCCGCACTATCATCCTTTTATTATTGATTATTATTGATTAAAAACAACTGTTGGCGTTGATCCATTAATTGTCCAGTTGAACCTTATATAATAGTATTAACGCACTTTAAAACTAAAGCCGTTTATAGGGAAAGGTCCATAGTGGCCGAAAAGGCCTTTTGCAGATATGATTTCTATCTTATTTATTTCTAAGATGGCCGCGACAGGTACATTTTCTTACCCCCCCCCCCCACGCCGAACAACCTTGGAGCTTTCTTCCTAGGGCTTCTTTTAACAAAATTTTTTTTTTTACATTTCTTCAGCATTATTCTAAGCATGACTGGTATTGTTTGATTTATATTGATTTATTGGTACTGATTGATTGGTATCGATTGACTGATTGGTATTGATTGATTCGTATTGATCTGGTATTGATTGGTTGATTGGTATTGATTGATTTGTACCGATTGATTGGTACTTACTTGATCGATTGATGTTTATTAATGGGTATTTATTGATTGGTGTTGATTAATTGATACTAATTGATTGGTATCGATTGATTGGTTTTGATTAATTGTTTTTGATTGGTTGGTATTTTTGTTATTGGCTGGTATTTTTGTTATTGGTTGAAACTAAATAAATGAGCCCCCCCCCCAAACAATGGCTCATGAGTTCACCATTTTCTCATCATTGTGCAGGTAATTTAGACAGACACCATGTGGAGTTCTTTGAACAGTTCGGTAATGACACCTTTCTTCTGCACTACGATAACGGACGTGGGTAGGTGACAGGGCTGTAGCGGTGTCTTAGCAACAACAAGATGAGTTTAGTGTTTTATTTTATCTACCCTGAGTGCTCCAGATAGTTATTGGACATGAAAATATCTGAATTACTGAAGCACCAGGGGCATCTTAGCCAGAGGCGTATCTAGCGGGTGGGGAGGGGGGTCCGAATTCGAAAGTCCCCCCGGTCCCCAGATTGAGGGGGGCCCCAATTTTTTTTTTACATTAACTATTAAGTACATTATTCTCATGTCATGAAGTCGAATGTCAAAATGCAGGGGGGCCCCGAAAGAGGCCAAGCACCCCGGGCCCCCAAATCCATAGGCCCGACACTGGTCTTAGAAACATGGCACCGAAGAACCCCAGCTTAATTATAATATTAACTAAGCTGTTAGTACATTGTGTTTGGGAGTGGTGGGGGCTGTCATGATGTTTTGGTTAAACAGGTTAAGCACGTTATACACACACACACACACACACATATATATATATATATATATATATATATATATATATATATATATATATAACTGTCTAGCTTAAAGATTTAGAAATAGTGTGACGTGTAATACAAGAAGGCTACGCCCAGCATAAATTCATCGTCAATTTTTACTTTGAATTATAGTGTTTTTTTTTTTTTTAAAGTTTATTATTCATATATAAACATTGTATGTCTTTTGATAATCACCACCAGGTTTGGTCGGTCCAAGTACGACTGCACATCTTGTATAGCTCCTTTACGTCAGTGTTGTCTGATTCGACTGTCCACTCTGTCCAAACTGGTCAAGCTCTACATCGGGCCGGACAGTTTGAGTCACGTGCTCAGGGAGTCTCTCAAAACTGACCCGTCCTACCCCGTCCTCTGGGAGCCTCACCTGGACGCCCTGGACAGACGTGTGGGTAAAATTCTCCAAGTCGTGAGCGGCTGTATCAATAAGAAGGGGAAGGCGTGGCAGGAGGTCGTCATTGATGACGGGCTGAACTAAAAATAAGACATACACAATACCAACATTTACAATAAATCGTCAAAGTGACATGTAATTGGACTTATATTGGAAATATTAAAATAATTGTATCAAAAGTACTAAGCTAATATTATTCATGATATGGAACAGCCGAAAAAAAAAAACAACAAAATCCTGGCTACGGTACAGACTCCACTGATCTATCAATCAATGCATTATTGTTTGTTACTCTACTGATATACCACTCTATACATTTTTGTAACATATTAAAATCTTTAATTTAGTCGCTTTTTTTTCTCTATTTTAAATAGCAAATTAATTAATAGAAGATTTTATGAAAACAAATAGAATACAAAGGTAAAACTCAGTTCCCACCTGTTACTACTTATAAGGACATTTGTTTAGTCTACCAATGCTACTAGTTTCTTTTTCTATGTTGTCTGGTGTTCTGGAGCCTTTTTGTGTGTTTTGTGTGATGGTTTTCACTAGGGAGCGACCGATATGCCTTTTTACCGATAGTCCGATACCGATATTTTTCCCCAGCATTTTTACCGATACCGACACCGATATTTTTTTAAATCAACAACAATGCCAAACACGTGTTTTTCTCGTGCTACAGCTAATGACGTATGTCAATCCAAGCTCACCCCTTCCCTGTCATATTTCGTGACACTTCGCCCACACGTAAGTCTTGTTTCCCCACCCCCTCCCCCAACTTCCCATCCCCCCCCCCCAAAAATACACACAGCTGTTCACTAATTGTATCATTCAAGGTCATACATTAGAATTAAAAAATGCCAATCCTATTGTTTCAAGGTCACATCGCTGATGCAATTTTTGTGGACGGGACAATTTCTGTGTACGGGTTTTTTTTTTCCTTTTTTTCCTTTTTTTTTTAAAAATCTTGTCTGATCTGGTTATAGAATTGGGTTATTTACGGATTTTTTTCTGCAACTCTGTTGGGAAAAAAAATGTATCGGCAGCCAAAAAAACGGCCGGTCCGATAGTTAACCCATAGTGCCAATATCGGTTCGACTATCGGTCGCTCCCTACAAAAATCTGTCGATCCGATATTAACCGATAGTGCCAATATCGGTCCGATACCGATCCGATTATCGGTCGCTCCCTAGTTTTCACTGATGATTTTGACGACATGTTCTAAAGCTAGTATAACTTAGATAATGAGCGTCTACCAGTCTGATGTGCGCTCACCAGGGATGTGTATACTACCATAATACAAAAAGTGGTATGTACATTTGTAGGAGTAGTAAACCTGTAGCGGTTTATAAAAAAAACAACCTGTGAGGAATTTACTAAATTAGGACGAATGAGTTGGAAATTATGGATTTTTTTTCAGGTTTTGGTGAAAGTTTCAAAGTACACCGAACATAAACTGGGTACCTGGCCTTAGATGAGAATGTGAGGGCGTTGTGATTGGTCACCTACGTAATTCCCCCGTGGTACCTCCTTGACCATTGACTTCTTGGTCATGGTGGGGATGAAAGAAAGACACTACAAACAAAACCGTATAAGCGATTAAAAGCATCTAAGACAAATAGCTTCTTCTTGACGGGAACAAAAAAAAGTAACAGATGGAGATTGAGAGCTGCTTGGAGTTAACGTCAAAAATTAGGTCTTTTTTTTCTTGCTTTCAGACGTTAAGGTAGTTCAATAAACGCGTTGTAAATTTAAAAAAAAAAATGTGAGTTGTATTTTCTTCTTGTATGTCTCTATCTTCTAATTTTTTTATCTCTATTTAAACGATTAACATGTATCAATAAATCTTGCCTTTTAACTCAAGGTCGTCAATCCATTGGGACTTAAAACCTCCTCCCTTATCGCAGGTCCATATATTTTTTTTTACAAACTTAAACATCTAAAATAAACATGATTGTGTGTTTTTTTAATGCCCCTAGATTACGAATTGGCAAATTTTGACCTATTTGACTTTTGATTCGTCCCAACCTTTTCTCAACTCCATTTGTTCACACTAAATACCTCTATATTTTCTGTACATTGCTTAATTTAAAATCTCCATCAATACAGACTCGGCCTGGCTCTTCTGCCTAATTTAAAGAGTCCATTGGTTGCCTTCGACTCAACATTGTGCTGGATTAAACGTTGCATCTGAGGCATTATGGTTTCAAACAACAACAATTGCGAAATGATCTGTCCTTACCTTTTCATTATCACCACAAGCATAGTTACTAGGGCTGTTTTTTTTGTTTGTTTGTTTTGGATGGGGGGGTGAGGGTGAGGGGGGCTAGAGGGCTCTAGGTAGGGGTGGATGACGGGAACCTCAAGTAAAAATTCCTGTAGGATCCTGAAAGCAAGGCCACATCCTACATTGGTGGAGGGGGGCGATGATGCGAAACACAAGGACTGCAACCTTTAAGTAATGGCTAAATCTGGCCTTTCAATATAATGTTTGAATCCATAATAAATAGTTTTTCAACGAAAAAATTATGCTGAGAAATTCAAGCTTTGAAAATATGAGTAAGAAAAAATAACGGGCTACAATAGGCTTCAAGGGTTTATTTGTGAAGAAGAGCTCTTCAGTATATTAAGATTGATTGATTGAAGATTGTTTGGAAACAAGAATGACTTTATTGAGATTGTGCTATGTACCTCCGAATAGTTTCCAATATGCATAAGCTGAATGCATTTTACTAACTTTCCAAATAACTTGCTGCCCCCCTCCCCCCCCCATAACCCTCCCCTGATCAAAGATACATGTGAGGGTCCTGCTCTTTCTAAATTAAGGCGATAATACACCCAAGCAACATTGATTTTATTTATTGAGTTACATCAGCTATTTTTGACACAGGCCGACATCAGACAATAAGATGAACACAGTACCTTGACGAGCTTAACTCGCGCACAATACCTTTTTTAAAACATTTTTAGCGCCCCCCCCCATTCGAAAATCATATAATATTATATGTAAAATATAAATTTGGCGCCTTATTGTGATTACCGCCCGGGGACATATGTACCCCCCCCCTCCCCAGCTACGCCTCTGGATGAACAACACATTACTTTTTTTTAAATTAGACTCATCACATTCACTGCTGATTGCTCTTCTCAAGACTCACTAGACTTCTCTGGTCACGGCTTCTGCTGCTGGCCTTGAAATTTATCCGTTGATAATAAATATTATTCTTGAAAATAATACACCTGTAACTATTGTTTACATAGGAAAAAAAAAAGTTCTTCAATTTTTTTTTTCAGCTTACATCTAACATAAGTGAGAAAATGTCCAATACCGGTACTATAAATGAGAATATTATTTATAATTAAAGAAATCATGTTTACATACACTAAATATGGATGAACATGGCATACTGAAAGCTGTATACAGTCGGTGATAAGTAATGCCTGCTGTTACACAACGACTAGCAATGGTCAGCAGGTCAACCGGTTCGTACATCAGGTTATTATGAACCATTATGTTACCGTGTGAGCCAGCTGTGTTCCTAGGCAACCGTTTATATGCCTGCACGTATAACCGTGTACACTAGCACGCTGTCCGTACTGCCTGGTTTTGAAAGTTCGTGTATGTGTGTGTGTGTGTGTGTGTGTGTGTGTGTGTTTGTGTATTTTCATGAGTTTACATTTCGTTTTTATTTTACGTATGTGTGTTTGTATATTTGTGTGTCGCTAGCATAACAACGCCGCAGTTAAAGTGATAACACCACTGTCATTCATAGGCCAGTGCTACCATACAACACAAACATATGTCGCTATCAACACATACCATTTACCTCACCACACATTTCAAAACGCTCAACTAATACAGAGATTCAGACATAACATACGATGCATTCGCTAACTGAGTGATGTAAATCGACACAGGAATAATGGACAACCTTACCGGCTCTGCTCGGTGGAGGTGGGGTGGGGGGGGGGTTGGCGGGGGCGGGGGCAAGAGCAGATTGGTTAGTACCCGACGCAAGTTTGATTGACTTTTCGTTTTCATTGTTTTTAAAACTACTTAAAAAACAAAATAAGTATAACGTTCAATTTAAAAATGTATTTATGTCATTTAAAACATTGACTACTGAAAAAAAAGGGTGAAAACCGTTTGAATTTGTTCCCGCCAATCCGCTAGTACCCCCACCCCCTATGCCACCCATCCCCGAGCTGTACCCGAATCAACCGTTCTTGCAGCGACCATAGGCTAGTAGCGCTTCCTCAGACTTTCACCAATAATTATCTTCACGTATTAAAACGGATTACACTTTTTCGTGATTTATCGATTCCTTTTAAAAATAAATAAATATATAAAAATCATGCCCCCACCCCCTCCTCAAATGACGCACCTGAGAAATATTTCCCTGTATCTAGCTTCTTGACACATTTAATCCCATCTAATCCAGGGCGCCTGTCAATAAGTTTCTCCCGCAACCTCCCACCTCATCGAAACTGATCCAGCCTGAGCCAGCTGTAAGCTAACGGAATCAATAGTGACGTATAGTGTATAGTTAAACATGATCAATAAACAAATCAACTTATTTAACAAACTATTTCATTCACTTCGTGACATGTTGATGAATAAACAAGCAATTAAGCCTGTTCCATTCTGGACACAGGACGTGTTAGCGCATTTTCATGTTATGTATCAGTACGTATGCTATCTTTCAGTAAATATTTGTAAATTTTGGAAATGTTTATAAATTCAATTGTGTAATGCATATATCTGTAAAAAAAAATTATAAATACGGTTCTTTATATTTGAAAAAAAATTATTTTCTCTTAAATCTAACTACAAGTGGTTTGTGGTTACTGAAATAGGACTCATAATTGAAAACATTCCAAATTATAGTCATTTAATCGTCCGAAAACTCCGTCAATTGTTGCATAGCTCTGATACTTTCAATTAAACTCAGAACACAAGCTTACTATTTCATTTGATGAGTTTCTTAATAAATCTTGGTGAAACTACGTGCTGCAGTATTTCGCACCAAATGAACGGGCTATTGAACGTACAAGGTGTATTTATAATATATAAGCCCCTTATGAGCCCTGAAGCCCGGCCCTCAGAGGTCCTATCGCGAAATGAACTTTTGATGTACACATGGCAGGCCAAGACCTACAAAAATTATATATACATCATGGGTCTAAGACTTATAGTTGCTGAGATATAGCGCTCCTTTATTAATATAGCTTATATAGTAAAAAAACGGTACTAAGGCCCCTTTTACGGCCCTGAGAGGTCAGATCGCGAAATGGAAAAAAGTCATTTTTTGGCAGGCCAAGACCTACAAAATGATATATACATCATGGGTCTAGGACTTATGGTTGTTGAGATCTAGGGTAATGACGGACAGACAGACAGACAAAACGGGGACAATAGAGCATTTTTTTTCGAAAATGCTCTAAAAATTATTTCAAAAGTATTCATTCAAAAAGCGCTTATTCCGTTGTAATGAAACATATAAAACGGTAATAATAATTATCTTTGAATATTGAGGCTCTTACCTTCTTCTTCTTCGTTCTCGCTTCGCCGAGATTGCGTGGCAGTATGTTTTGCGCCGTTAAGGCTCAATGCATCCGTCTTCAGCCTGCTGTTATTTCTGCATTTGCTTCCATACCCTTTGGTCAGCCAAGGCCATCTGCAAGGCAGCAGTTGATTGAATTTTGGAGTTTTCTCTCCTAGATGAATGCTATCCCTAGCTAACGGCCTCATCTGGCCGGGTTTAGAGTTTGAGCGCTCTATGTTCGCTTTTTGCTATAATTTCCCAGGGTTTTTGAGGCATTTTTCAAAGGTATCATTTACCACGGGGACCTCACCTCACCCTCCATGACAGCAAACCAGTTGATCCGCGGCCGCTTAATTAGTATTCACGGCTAACCCTTATATCTAAGGGTCTTTCCCCTATCCGCCAGCTGGGGACGCGCTTGGTAGGAGATGGTAGCTCCCCCAAGAGGCTCTTACCAATTTCCAAATGTTGTAATTTAAGACTTTACAGGTAGCGGCCAAAATTTAATGTTCTGACGGTGAGTCTCCTTAGCGGACTATTTTACTTATTCGTGAAAATAGCTCTGAAGACGATTTTCAGGAAATGGAGCTTTTAACATTTGACATTGCCAATAATCAGTTAAAGGGCACGACGAAGATTTGGTCATTCAGGCATTAATTTTTGTTGTAGTTTATAACGTTCTATGTATTGTGCTACTGAAATATTTAAACTAATGAATATTGCAGATAAAGCTTTCTTTCATAATGTCTTTCATCATAAAATAGTCAAAACGAATAATTTCAAATTTGAAACATCCTGTATTGTAACTCGATGACTTTGTTATACTAGTGTTGCCGGATTCAGTTTATATTAGGACAAGGTGTGGGAAAACAATGTTTGAATCGTGGGCAACAACGAGTTATTTAATTAGACAGATAGGTAGATCAGGGGCAAATGGATGGAGTGAGGATGATGAAATCCACGTGTATGACAGAAGCGGAGCGTGACCCAGAGCAAACAGTCTAACGGGTCTTATGGTCGTGAAAAAGTCTAACCCTACACTTGTATTAACACAAGGCAGAACTTTCTATGTGTAATACAGAGCTGTGAGAGAGGGAAAACACACCCAGATAGTGAAGGAACAAGACACACCCAGATAGACAGAAAGGAAAAAAACAAAGCCAGATAGAGACAGTGAAGGAAATGGATAAACACAGATAGACAGTGAAGGGAAAAAGACCCAACCAGATAGACAGTAAAGTTTTGATACTGTTAATTTGTCCCCTTGAATTTTGAAAAGCGTCTATATCATAAAGTAACTAATTAGTTTATTATGAGTTAGTGTCCAGATGTTTGTTTTGCTTTGTTTATGATTGTCAATAACAGATGTTGCATATAAACGGTAAATGTAAATACAGTTAGCGCTTGACAGAGTCCGTCTCTCATGTTTTTACATAATGCTTGGTGTTATGTCTCCAGGTGCTGTTTAATAGAAATCAGATAATGGCGCCTGAATTGAAGATTGTATAAAAAAATGGATTTTTAGCTCATCACAGCTTCAGCTACGGATCTCTTAAATGTCACGGTGTACGTTTTAGATGGGAGAGTTACTGTTACGTACGTTGGGAGAGAAAAGCCCCGATATGTAGAGGACACCCAGCAACGATAGTCGTGGAATCAATGGCGTAACTAGGCGTGGGGCGGAGGGAAGGTCCGCCCCTGTGAACACTTACTTACCCGCAAGCAAAGAGGGCGGCATAATCACTACATTAGTACAAATTGGCGCGGGCATGAGTGGAGCATTTCCCGAGTCCGCTCAGTTTGTCACTAATGATCATTACGTCATTGTTGGGAAACCCTGTGAATTTCGCGTTTCCTCCTCTGAATTGAACTATCCAGAACTGTGTTCATTTTCGGTCCTCCGTTGTCATGACCATTAGACGGGTATGAGGAGTGTGCGGCATATGTAACTGGGCGCACCATAAGTGTGCGCCGAAAAGATGTACCTTAATGCGCGATGACCTCCTAATAATTCACGAGAAGGAGGGGGGGGTCGGAGGGATTCAAGAGTTGAAGCAACAACGAACTTGCCCCTTGGCCACCCCAATTTCTAGATGCGAGCGAATGTGCGTTAATGTGATCTTTTTATTGCATGTCGCTGTATGGCGAAGTCGATAGTGAACTCGACTCACATGTAAAGGGTTTCAGGGCTCACCCCCCCCCCGATAAAGCCAGAAATATTCGTCGCTGACATGGAGAGGTGGAAGGCGCCACTAAGTCGACAAGCCCCACAAAAAAAAGACGTTTGAAAGCACAAAAGTCTATTGATGTGTCCATTCGTCCCCCCCCCACCCCTCCATTACGACCAAATCGATTAAGATTAAATAAAAAAAAATCCCCATATCTTCCTCCTCGATTGCGACGCCACTGTACAGACACAGTCAATAGACAAATGGTGGGCTAAACAATTGCAACGCCACTGTACAGACACAGTCAATAGACAAATGGTGGGCTAAACGATTGCAACGCCACTGTACAGACACAGTCAATAGACCAATGGTGGGCTAAACGATTGCAACGCCACTGTACAGACACAGTCAATAGACAAATGGTGGGCTAAACGATTGCAACGCCACTGTACAGACACAGTCAATAGACCAATGGTTGGCTAAACGATTGCAACGCCACTGTACAGAAACGGTCAATAAACAAATGGTCGGCTAAACGATTGCAACGCCACTGTACAGACACAGTCAATAGACCAATGGTGGGCTAAACGATTGCAACGCCACTGTACAGACACAGTCAATAGACAAATGGTGGGCTAAACGATTGCAACGCCACTGTACAGACACAGTCAATAGACAAATGGTCGGCTAAACAATTGCAACGCTACTGTACAGGCACAGTCAATAGACAAATGGTGGGCTAAACGATTGCAACGCCACTGTACAGACACAGTCAATAGACAAATGGTGGGCTAAACGATTGAAACGCCACTGTACAGACACAGTCAATAGACAAATGGTCGGCTAAACGCGGCTTCTAGAACCACGGGCGGTTCTTTGTTGAGTACTGTGCGTCTCCTAACTAGTCAGTTGATGCTTTTTTCCTGGTATGTTTTACCCGATGTGCGTATTGCTTGAGAGGCTACTTCTATATACGTAATCGTCTAGCCTATGCGTACGTACGAGCGTGCGTGTGTATAATATCCGCGGCTAAAAATAAACTGGGGAATTCCAAAATTTTAGTCTCACTCAAGGGGAGTTAACTCTTGCTTGGCAAAAAATAATACTCGCCGGTCCGGGTACCGGGCCCTTGATCTAGTAGGGGGAAATAATCTACAAGAAATAATCCACTCCATCATATGTATATATTTTTGTTAATTATGAGTACACAAAAAGTGAACAAAAAGTTATTACACGATTCCGGCATGTTTTTTTTTTTAGCAATTAAATAAATATTTCAAGTCTCCGGATTTTAAAATAACTAATGGCAATATTTTTCGCCTACATAAGTTTAACTGTTAACCCCCCAGCAAGTCCGTATATGAAATGTAAACAATAAAATAAATTTCGAATGGTATGTACACGATTCCGACCAGCAGATGTTACAGCCAATCACAAATGAAGCTGAGGGGATTAAGTCACGCCCCAGTTGGATAACGTGACGCTCACGTTCACGCTTCACATAAAAAAAGTATAAAAAAAGTAAAACGTCGGAATGGAATAAAGAAACAAACGAAGGTTTCGTTATTCGTCTTGGACAGCTGAAAACACAATTAGACAAAAAATAAATACAGTTAAAACCGTTACGCAATCTTTTATCACAGAATTCAATTTATTTTCTGGTAAAGGCTGAAATAAAAACAAACAAAGCTATAATGGTCTTTTCTATCCTAAAAAAACAGATCGTTTTCAGACGAAATAAATACGGTCTTTTCATTCTAACTCTATGCTGTATGATTTACCTATTGCTGATTGTGAATAATTCTAAGCATACGACAAGACATTTTTCTGTGAAATATGTTAGAGACAACATTTTGAAGGTAATACTTACTTTAACTTTTCTTCTAGCCTTGTTGTTTTTTTTTAAATATTGGTTGTTTGAAATAGATATCATCAGTGCGTGCTCAATGGTCAAGCGTATTGGTCAGTGGGCCATGCACTTTTAGCGTTGTTAGTGATTTTTTCTTGTAATACAGTAAGAAATCAAGTCTCCATTGTAAAGCCCGTGCAGACGACCATCGGAGTCAAGTCAGATAGATTGTGCGTGATGTCCCTGTAATGGATGAGATGTTCTTGTGTTAACGTGTATAATAACTATTGTCATTAGGTCAGTTAAAGCTCAGATTGACTAGACCAATCATATTACATTCTACATTTGCCAACGCACACAAGATCGGTATGCTGTGTGTGTGTGAGATGTCCATGTAAGGACGAGATGAAATCTCTTTGATACTATAAACCACAATTGGTTTTTTCTTTTTGCAATGCCCTTATTTATTCCCCACCATAGCCGATAGTGTAATGGTCATGTAGGCACCACGGGTGTGGGGGGGGGGAATGTTGCCTCTCACCGGATATCGAACCTGGGACACTCAGGTCGACAGTCAAACTCTTTGCCACACGACCATCCGTCCTCGATGTGCATGATGTAACTCGATATGTATGCTGTAACTCGAACTGTATGCTGTAACTCGTTCTGTATGCTGCAGCTCGAATTGTATGATGTAGCTCGAATTGTATTTTGTAGCCTCCTTGGTCATTGAATCTTTGGTTAAGGTGGTTACGAAAGAAGAGCTTTACAGAAATGCCGTGATATGATTGGTTTATAGCATCTGCGAGATAAACTAATCCTTACAGAGACATAGCTAAAGAAAATAAAAACAACGGTGAAAACCGAAACACTTTAAACAAAATACATAATTCACAGGACATTAATTTAGAATTATTTTTTTTAACACTGTTAATACTAATATGATAGTCAGTGTTTTTATCAAATAAAAAAACTAACGAAATATGTTTCATTTTTTTTATTTCATTCAGTTTACCGTGAAACATGGAGGAAGCAGATCAAATTACAGTTTTCCTCCGGCCGACTTGCTAGTTGAGCAGTTTAAAAACAGATCCGAACTTAAAGGACGTCTCTTTGAAATTGATGACGTCAAACCTTATCCAATCTTCCTCTCAGATTTAAATAAGATTAAGAAAAAAGGAAAAAGTATACAGCGATATAAAAAGTTCTCCGGGTATGTAACCTGCATAAGTTTTTTTTTTTTAAATGAGTAAATTAAATAGCATTGGATTTATACAGAGAAACACAATGGAGGAGTCCACTTGAAAGAAGAGTATAGTCACAAAATACCGCAAAGAGTAACTGTATTTTTTAACACGAGGATATCCTCTTTTAACCCAATTGTTTGAACATAATAGTTCGCTTTAATTAAAATTCTCTAGAAAGCAAGTTCTTGCTATGCGTAACAGTACTAACTGGGTTTTTTTTCGAAGTGGCTACGGATACAGCAAATGGTTAGGGTTAGGGTTAGGGTTAGGGATAGGGATAGGGATAGGGTTAGGGATAGGGTTAGGGATAGGGTTAGGGATAGGGTTAGGGATAGAGTTAGGGATAGGGTTAGGGATAGGGTTAGGGATAAGGTTAGGGATAGGGTTAGGGTTAGGGATAGGGTTAGGGATAGGGTTAGGGATAGGGTTAGGAATAGGGTTAGGGATAGGGTTAGGGTTAGGGATAGGGTTAGGGATAGGGTTAGGGATAGGAGCAATATCTATAGCTGGACCCCGAAAAAAAATTATTCGGAATCCAGCAATCTCGCATGCGCACAAAAAAAAGTCCGTCTAGAGCGCATAGGCGTTTGCTGAATCCGTAGCCACTGCATTATTTTTTTTTAGTATTTTGTTTCTATGCCCACTCATTTAGTGGACTCAGTTTAAAAAGACAAAAAAATAAAATTGAATTAAATGAGCATTAAATTTTGTCCATGACAGAGATCAGCCGTGGGAGAAGTTTCTGGAAAATATCAATCAGAATTACTTGTACCAGCCGGACGATCCAAATATTGATGATGTAATAAAAAATTTGATCTCTTTACCGGTAGTCAACATGAGTAGGTTTTGTTTTTTTCAATTTTCATTTATGTGTTGTCTGTTGTTGAGTTAATTAGGTCTGTCTGAATAAGTAAACAATCAACGGCAAACATAATTACCGTAATACATATACAGGGCCCACCTTAGGAAGTGCATGGCACGATTGTAAACTTTTGGCTTGGCCCCTCTCTCCCCCCCCCCCCCCAACCGTTTCAGAAAAAAGTATTTGACTTTAAGAAATATTCTCTACGATTCAAATGCACATATATATTGGTAGACTTAAAGACCAATCAAAATGCGCTTGAAAAAAAACCTCAAAATATAAAAGACACTTCACTTAATTTTTTTTTTTAGTCACAAAAAAATAATCAATTAAAAAAATGTATTAAAAAACCATGAAATACTCTTTTAATTCATTAGCTGATTTCTGAAATTGGAGGATGGCTGTAAGATTCGATTTTTTTTTAGTCATCGCCATTTCGTTTCAGTATCATTGGTTTGATAAATGGCTAAATTGTTTCGTTTTTTTTAATGACACACTTTGGTAAAGTAAGTTTAGACACTGAATAAATAAATATTGTTGAATGTTTTCTGAATCGTGCTTTTAAAACTAGTGTTGACTTGTTAAACACAGAAATAACCGCTGCATCTTGTAGAATAAAATATTAAATTCAGGCGAGTCTACAAAGACTGATGCAAGTATGGCCGGGGACGTTCTTATATTTTGGGGCCCCCTAGGCAAACACAATCTATAAAAGTTCACTTAGTCCCAACGGCCCATCGGGGCAGATGAAGCGTAGAATTCATCTGTTTCTATAGCCTCGGCATATGAAGGGATTGTGTGGTTAGCACAACGCCCAGCCGCCTTTACTTCTTCAACTTAAGTCAGGTACCCATTTAAAGCTGGGAGGACTTGTGGGTCGACATTGCACCAAATTTTACATGGAAAAATTCCATGGGCCTCACCGAGGATCGAGCCTAGGATTCTCAGATCGACGGTCGAGTATCTACACCACTCGGCCACCCGTCCCACAAACGCAATCTATTGTGACCCCTTAAAAATCTTGAGTAACTGATTATCTTTGACAACTGCACTCCTCACTCTCGGTACCTTTTTGTTCTGTCAATCTCTCAAAGAGATACACACACACACACACACACACACACATATATATATATATATATACATACATACGGGGATACACACATTTTCTACAATGTTTCTTCGTATTTTCCTATTATTACAGCATCAAACCCTGGCAGTTCTCACCTTGTTCTAAAGATGACGTTCAGTGATGGAAGTGAGAGCGCCTTCAAAATCAGGAGGTGATTTTTAAAAAATAAAAAAATAGAAAAAGATCAATGGAAAGCATTTAGAAAAAAAATTATTTATTTTCCCAAGAATTTAAAAAAAAAAAGCTTTTTGTTTTATTTAGATTCTTAAAACATGAAGTAACATTTAAAAGCGTGCAATTATTTAAATTTTGATGAACATAAAGTAATTTTTCCAGATTTCAATCTGCCTTTTTTTTGGGGGGTGGGGGGGGGTAGTGAGGCTGGAGGCGAAAGAATCTGTCCGGCTTTAATAAAGCACCATAGTTTTATAGGAATTTCAACTAGAATCTGTCCGGCTTTAATAAAGCACCATAGTTTTATAGGAATTTCAACTAGAATCTGTTTGGCCGTAATAAAGCACCTTAGTTTTATAGGAATTTCAACTAGAATCTGTCCGGCTTTAATAAAGCACCATAGTTTTATAGGAATTTCAACTAGAATCTGTTTGGCCGTAATAAAGCACCTTAGTTTTATAGGAATTTCAACTAGAATCTGTCCGGCTTTAATAAAGCACCATAGTTTTATAGGAATTTCAACTAGAATCTGTTTGGCCGTAATAAAGCACCTTAGTTTTATAGGAATTTCAACTAGAATCTGTCCGGCTTTAATAAAGCACCATAGTTTTATAGGAATTTCAACTAGAATCTGTTTGGCCGTAATAAAGCACCTTAGTTTTATAGGAATTTCAACTAGAATCTGTCCGGCTTTAATAAAGCACCATAGTTTTATAGGAATTTCAACTAGAATCTGTTTGGCCGTAATAAAGCACCTTAGTTTTATAGGAATTTCAACTAGAATCTGTCCGGCTTTAATAAAGCACCATAGTTTTATAGGAATTTCAACTAGAATCTGTTTGGCCGTAATAAAGCACCTTAGTTTTATAGGAATTTCAACTAGAATCTGTCCGGCTTTAATAAAGCACCATAGTTTTATAGGAATTTCAACTAGAATCTGTTTGGCCGTAATAAAGCACCTTAGTTTTATAGGAATTTCAACTAGAATCTGTCCGGCTTTAATAAAGCACCATAGTTTTATAGGAATTTCAACTAGAATCTGTTTGGCCGTAATAAAGCACCTTAGTTTTATAGGAATTTCAACTAGAATCTGTTTGGCCGTAATAAAGCACCTTAGTTTTATAGGAATTTCAACTAGAATCTGTTTGGCCGTAATAAAGCACCTTAGTTTTATAGGAATTTCCACTTGAATTTGTCGCTTGGTCAGTGGGAGTCCAAAGTGGGCGCCTAATTGGTCTATCTGAAAGAAAGACTCTGTTTTACAGAAACTTTTAAAAGTCTTTTAGAATACGGTCAAATTTTAAAGTCGGTGAAGGAAGGACATCTAAAAGCGATACTAGATAAATATGTATCATTGTGGCGTTGAAATATATTTGGAGTATACATAAATAGTTCTTTTTATCTTGCAAAAACCCGGAATGAGAAATTAAGTCTCTGAGTTTAATGTGGATGGGGGGGGGGGGGGGGGAGAATCGCCCTCCACCTATTTAGGTCAAGCCACTGACATGGTATGCGTCATTCAGTTTTTATTTCATCAAATGAAAACAAAATAAATAGGTCAAATGTAGGCTAATTATAAAAAAAATATGTAATTACATTTAAAGCAGGTTACCCCCCCCCCACACACACACACACCTCGAGTCTTTAAAGAAGATAAGGGTCAGATGTAAACCATTTCACCATGTTCTGTATCAATGATGATTCAGTAAGATTGTTTTGGTTTGATGGAACAATGCATCGCAGACTTTGTTTAAATACTAGATACCAATTATTACTTTTTTGAGCTCTGTGGACTTATTGACTATACCAGAGAAAAGTCACTCTTTGGGGATCGATTAAAATAAAAAATTTATATTTCATATACATACCAAAAATGTTACCAATAAGGTTACCAATAAGGTTACCGATAAGGTTACCGATAAAAAAACGTAGCATTTGGTTATTATTATTTTTGAAGCTGCCGTTCATAAACTTAAAAAAAAATGTTTAAGCTAAACTTTTATTTGAATTTCTATGAACATTTTTTTAAGGACACCATTAGACCATGAGCCTGATCCAAATCTGTATTTTTACAAGGAATTTGAAAGACCACAGGCAGAGATTGCAGCATATTATTTAGATAGGTAGGTCTGATTAGTAATGTTTGTAACGTTTACTGTATGTAATAGACACACATATACTGATGATATTATTTGCTGATGATATTATTTGCTGATGACATTGTTATGACATTGTTGTGACATTGTTATGGCATTGCTGCCTCTGTCATTACGATATTAATGTAGACAACAATAATAAAGTTTTAGTCACATGATACATCGAGGATACATTTTTTATGATTCTCTTAACTGTTTAAGTTTTTTTTTTCATTACTTTTTTATTTCATTACCATTTTTCAACAGTACAACAGCCTATGTAATCGATTTAATATGTTTCAATCATTACTGAGTTCGATTCAAATCGAGCAGAAATTCAACGAAAGCCTTGGAGAAAAGTTGACCATATCAAACTCAAAAAAATTATAATTGTTAAATAAGGGCTTTATTAATATGTAATAATCTTGCTATAAAACTGGGTCTTGTAATTAAAAGTAAATATCTAATAACTGGTATGCACTCCAACAGAGTTCTGGGTTTCTACCGTGTTCCGCCAACTGTCCACAGAGTATTGAACATTTCTAGAGATATCGCCCAATTTGCTCCAAAGCACGTGACAGAAACCATCCATCGGTCGCCAGGTAATTTACGATTTAAATAAAAAAGATGAATTCTTGAAACAAAAACTATTTTTATTCTAATTTTCCTCCTTTAATCTATTTCAGTCGGGAACTTATGCTTTTACGGTAAATGTATGGACTATTGTTCAATCCATACTCCCATTTGTGGGAATCCAGATTTGATCGAAGGCTCGGTGTCTGTGTTTCTCTCTGGAGTCTGGATAGATGAGCTCTTCACCAGGTGGTTCCGTGGCTTTGACACGCCTCCAAAACAAGTAAATAGGATAATATGTATTCATTATTTACAAGATACATATAGATCAGAGAAAATAAGAGCTTTTCATTGAATTGTGGAGTATGAAGGGCCAACTAGAATACCCTTCTCTTTCCTCTCTCCCCTCTCTCTTCCCTCTCTCTTCTCTCTCCCCTCCATCTCCACTTCTCTCTCCCCTTCTCTCTCCCCTCTCCCTTCTCTCTCTCTCTCTTTGATCTCTCTCAGTAATCTGCGGGCTGAGACTTAGTCTCTTAGAGCCCGTGAGATAAGACTTGCTGTGTCTCTCAACATCTGGAGACTGCCACAGAGCCCGATGGCCAGCAAGCTTCCGGACTAGTCCACCCTGTGGTCCGCCAGTCCGGGGCACTCGAAAAGCAAATGATCTACGGTTTCCTCCACCTCCCTGCAGTATCTGCAAAGGATCCTCCATCTCTATTTCCTATCCCATCTTTCCCCACATTCTTCCCTCTCCCACTCCCCCATCTTCCTTCCCTCTTTTCTCTTCATCATCTCTATCTTCTCTTCCCTCTCTCTCTATTCCCCTCGTTTTCCTCCCTCCCTCTTCTCTCTCCTCTCTCTCTCTCTCTCGTCTCTTTCTTTCTTCTCTCTATCCATTCTCTATGCCCCCTCCCTCCCTTCTCTTTCACCATCTCTCTACCCTATTTTTTTTTACTCCCTCGCTCTCAATGTTCAAACGGTTCTCAATTGCTGATTCTGTACCTTAACCAGCATCGTCTTAACAATCTTATGGTGCCCCTTGCCAATGGTGCCATAGAACTTACGATAACTGACACCAAATAAAATTGATCAGCTTGAGCCCTCTTTGCTGGGGATAACACAATTGAAGCCGGTCCATGAATTGGCAGGGCCCGGACCCATCTACCCTACTAAATCAGGGAAGCGTCACGGAGTTATGAACCTAAAGGGCCCTTTAGATGGTGCGGACAGTGCCGACCTTTAAAGGATCGAGGCCCAATAGACAACGGTGCATTTGCATCCTTGTGAATACCGCAGTAGCTGTGAGTAAATTTCATGTCATGCCCCCCCGTCCTCAACCACATTCCGGCGTGGGGCCCAGTCAGAGAAGGAATAACCTTTAGGCTATAGAGGCTATATCTTTATGCCCTTAAACAAAAGTTGGTCCTCTATTAATAGATTAATAGTTTATCTCACATTTGTGACGAATTATGTTATTTTGTTCGCAATATTCAGCCCTTTTTGGCAAGAATCCTTGGGCCCACAGTAACCTTATTCCTGTCATGTGCCCCTTTTTTAAATTTAACTTTAAACAGATACTTCTCTGAGTAGATCATTTTATAAATAACAAACCAATTATTACTTATATATATATATATATATATATATGATGAAAATCTTAAAAATTTAGAAAATTGACTTGTCTTTAGAGGGAAAAAAAACAGAAACTCGTATATGTTTTACAAATATTTAACTTAATGATAAATATATTTTGACAGTTTTATCAAGTTAATTAGTTAGGGATTTCACATGTCGCATTTTAAAACACTCATATCACACTATTTTTCTTCCAGCCCAGATGGGCCCATGACGACACATTTTGTGACACTGACGTAAGAACCAATGAAAACGTCACCATGCGGGAGTTGCTGAATTATATGGATGTGGCCATCTTTGATTTTTTCACGGGTACTGTATCATGCTTGAAGTACAATAAAGGATTATTGATAATAATATTATCATCAGTAACAAACAAAACCATGAAAACAGCAAAACACAATTATCTCAAAACACAAACAAGTAAACATTACAGTTTTATAGATGAAGACAAGTTATCGTGAAATTGTAGAGCTTTGATATGAATTTTGAAATGTCATATTTTGGTTTGATCAGGTAACATGGATCGTCATCATGTAGACACTATCATGGACTTCCAAAAAGACACATTCTTTATATATTTTGATAACGGCAGAGGGTAAGTATATTCTTTATACACGTTCTATAAAAAAAATATTTATTTTTTGGCTGGGGGGGGGCGCACTCGGAAAATCACGGGACCCCCTGACACACTATCGTGCCAGTGGTGCATCCAACCCCCTTTACACCCAGTGGTGCATCCAACCCCCTTTACACCCAGTGGTGCATCCAACCCCCTTTACACCCAGTGGTGCATCCAACCCCCTTTACACCCAGTGGTGCATCCAACCCCCTTTACACCCAGTGGTGCATCCAACCCCCTTTACACCCAGTGGTGCATCCAACACCCTTTACACCCAGTGGTGCATCCAACCCCCTTTACACCCAGTGGTGCATCCAACCCCCTTTACACCCAGTGGTGCACCCAAACCCCTTTACACCCAGTGGTGCATCCAACCCCTTTTACACTCAGTGGTGCACCAAACCCCCCATTTACACCCTAAAATAAATTTCGAAAGGCGACGGTTCCACTCAAGGTTTGGGGAGCCCCTGACAGGTGTTCTGGTTGCCCCTCTTAGGGCTGCCCTTATTTGTTGACTTTGGGCCGATTTGTCCAAGTCTGGCACTATTGCTTATTGGAGCACCGTGCGACTGATAATCATACCTAACGCAAGCTTGCAAGGAAAATACTTAAAGTCCAAGTATAGACTCGCTGATCAACCCCCACAACTCCATCAGCCATGCACAGTGTTCATGAGTTTAAAGCAAAATAAAAAAAACATGCATTTAAGGTTTGATTATAATTGACTAAATATAACACAAATGACATACATGCATGAATCTTCGTTTTTGACTTCTATTACAGTTTCGGTAGGTCCAATTACGATTGTAAGTCTTGCATAGCTCCAGTACGTCAGTGTTGTTTAATCAGACTGTCCACCCTGACCAAGCTGATCAAACTATACATCGGACCGGACAGTCTGAGTAACCTGCTCAGGGAGTCTCTCAAAGCTGACCCGTCCTACCCCGTCCTTTGGGAGCCTCACCTGGACGCCTTGGACCGTCGACTGGGCAAGATACTCTCAGTGGTCAGCGACTGTGTCAATGTCAAGGGCAAACCTTGGAATGAGGTCGTTATTGATGACGGACTGAATTAAATGTCATACAAAAACAAGTGAATATACATAGGTATTATCCACTGCAAATGAGGATAAAAGATGATGATGGTAAACTGTTGACCTTTTGGGCCTAAGCCCTGCGATATTAATGTAATGGACAAAATGTTAAAAAAAAAATGAATTATTGAGTTTAGATTGCACGACGTCAGTGCCGTCGCAAGGGGCTTTAATAAGTATTCACCCCTCGGGTGCCAACAGCCACAAGTATCTGTAATTGATGAGTAGTTTTGATCAACTGGGCAACAATAACAGAAAATTGAAGCAAGAGCCGATTGCAGTTGGATAGAGTTTTCATATCAATTAACATTTAAATATGGACTTACAATTAAATGATCTGGACGGATATCATAAAGCCCATTGGGTCTACTTGGCCCGCGGGCAACAGTTTGCCCACCTAATTTTAATACTCTAAATGATAGTTCTTTAGAAGATGTTTATTATCAGAGTTCAAGTATCTCAACTTTATTTCTTAAGTACATCTAGGGACTCCTGCCAACCAGGATTCGGAAAAGTTTGTTTAACACATCACCGGAAGGCTGGGGGGGGATATTTAAATCATGTGTGTCTTATTTTGTTTTGCACCGTCATGTCTTTTTTTTTTAAATAGTTTTTTTTTACAAGTCATGCATATCCATTGATAAACTTCATTGGTGGCCTTTCGGTGGTAACAACTATGCCGACAGCTCGAGGCCACTCTCAGCACACTCTTAGCACACTCTTAGCACACTCTTAGCACACTCTTAGCACACTCTTAGCACACTCTTAGCACACTCTTAGCCGTAACAAAATTTTTCTTTCGGCCCTACTCATTATACTGGCCTATTGGTCTATGGGCCCCCCCCGCACACTTCCGCCTTCTTCATAAGAGGCGCCTCATTACCCACAAATAATTCTTCCTTTGATCTACTTGGAGTAATGTGTCCATGGTTGCTGACCCCTGGTAAAAAACAAACAAACATTCAATTAAAACATTAGTAAACACATTAAGAAAGGAGTCCTAAGAAATAAAGTTATAAACATTATGTCACATTTCATTTTGCGTGGCTGCATAAAAACTCATTTTCTTAACAACTTGCTACAGACGGATTAATTGATCAAAAGGGGGGGGGGAGTGACTGAGTTAGGTAAAAACAACAGCGTCCGATGTATTGATTCGGGTTTTTATTTTATTTTGTGGCACACACTTTAACAAACAGGGCCGGCCAATAATAGTTAATTTATATACAACACCTGAGATTGATTTGTCTGCCCCCCCCCTTAACTGCAGTGCATATGGAGCAAAACGTTTAAGTCAACATGTGTGTGTGTGTGTGTTTGTCTGTGTTGTAAAGTGTTGTGAGATAATGTTGCATTGTAATAAATTACATTAATTTTTTTTGTCTACATGTATGCAACTGGTGCAACTGGTGCTGATTACATTTTCTGGACTATGAAAGATTTTTTGTTTAGCATTAAAAGGCACATGGTTTTATAGATTTCTTTAAAATGTTGTTGCGAGGTTCTTTTTTTATAAAAATTGTAGTGGATGTTCCAACAACAGTGAACAATACTATATCATACTAAGTCGACTCCAGTTGAGAGTAACAATAATAATAATATTTAATTCTTTAATATGATTGCTTGAACATGAGCTGACATATAATGGTGAACTCAGGAGGAGTACAATAACTACTGTCTAGATACAAACTACTACCATGCATCCGCATACCACGATGCCCAAAGCTAGACTGATTTTACAACTGCTAAAACAATACACATGCTCCCCGCTGTCGGTGTTAGTATACGTCATTTTGTTCATGGCTGTGGTGGGCGGAGCCTACCAAATTGCGTCATTAAACTCTGACTATTCTATTTCTACACAAATGACATTCACCTTACTAGCAAAGTTGAACATAGAGTTGATGGAAGACAATCATTATGTCTTTCGTGCAGCTAACTGTATATCATAGAAGTGTTTTTGTTTGGTTTTCATTATAGTATGTTGAGAAAAAAATTCATCTAATCTGCATTTTGTAAATTCATAAATTTTTGTAACAAAATATTAAAACCTGTCAAGAGACAATGTAATATTTACTTGATTTCATTATCACACTATAATCTATATCAACTGAATCTTTTTTTATATATTAATATTGTAGGAAAACTATCGTTTTTTAACTCATTCTTAACAAATGTATGAGTCAATTTGAGCTTAAAGATTAGCTTAATATCAATATTTGATTTCTGGTGTTGGTTCAACTCCGCCCAACATTTCTCTGTAACTTCCTTTCTCTCTCTCTCTCTCTCTCACACACACACACACACGCACAAACACAATCACACACACACACACACACACACACATACACACACACACACACACACACCCAATCACACAGAGCCGTTCTCAACACATTGGCGACAGTAAGCAAAATTACTGGTTGGGCTACCCTATATCATCATATTGATAGGAATATGTGTGGATAGCATGTTATCACCTATTTTTGTAAAAGCGGCCTTGCAAATAGACCAACAAAACGCGCTGTCTGTGTATCTATTTGTCAGTCATAACGAATTTCTCAAACCGTTAATTTTTTTTCTCTCCATCAAGCAACAATATACATGTAATAAAAATTTCTATTAGCAGTTTATCGGTCTGTTATCGATTCATCTCATTTGCTGCAACAAATATTGTTATGGTGCTCAACAATCACACCAAGTTCATCCGCATTTAGTTATTTTAAAATATAATTGATTTGATTGAATTTCTGATAAAATATATTTTTTAAAAAGTCAATCAATTTCAAAATACAAAAAAATATATTAACGAATAATGCCATTTTTTTATTAAGAATTCAAGATCGTCATTAGCTGGAAAAGGAGGGGGGGGGGGCTTGTATCGGGGCTCAGGGCAAAAAGTATTTCTCGTTTAAATTGTCTTACACATTAATACTTGAACTGGGCCCATTTCGCCTAACTTAATTTTCTGTCGATTTGACAGGATGTGCATGCATATTTTTTTTGTAAATCCTAGAAATAAAATAAAAAAATATAGTGATTAAGAAATGTAGATTGGGTTAAGAGTAGTACATATTTATCTATATTTATAAAAAGGTTTTTTATATTGTACATTATAGATGACATGAGTTTAGTTGTGTATTCATTTGTTTACATATTTGTAATGTACATATAAATTTTGATTCAATTAAATAGGATTTCTTAACAAAAAAATGATGTTCTTTCAGTTGAGTATTATACAGTAGAAGGAACTGTAGGACACTATTCTACATATAAATTAAATATAGAATTACTCGCTGCAATATGAAGCTGTCCACGTATGATCTCTAAGATCTATAAGGATAAAATGATATCAGTCAAGCTCAGGGTTCCCTTAGATCTGCTGTCCTCTGACCACCGGTAATGATGACGTAATTACAGAGATGGAGAAGATGAGAAGAATCTTTTATAAGGGGCAGTGTAGGGATTGGAGGGGGGCGAAAGAGTAATGCTGTAATGCTTTCGTTAAACTACCCACAAACTGTGACAACGAGAACTCCATAAGAATAAGGTATTAACAATATATATATATATGGTATTATCAATCATCCAGCTGATGTCAGTCGATCCTAAAACCACTACTTAATAAAGCTAATATTTATCCTCTCCATATGTGACCATATCCCAGAGCTTAGTAACCATGGCGATACCTGGGACGACCCTCATCCGTCGGGGCTCAAACCCATAGCTCGCAGATCACACCACGCAATCCATAGATCACACCACGCAATCCATAGATCACACCACGCAATCCACAGATCACACCACGCAATCCATAGATCACACCACGCAATCCACAGATCACACCACGCTCCACAGATCACACCACGCAATCCATAGATCACACCACGCAATCCACAGATCACACCACGCAACCCATAGATCACACCACGCAATCCACAGATCACATCACGCAATCCATAGATCACACCACGCAATCCACAGATCACATCACGCAATCCACAGATCACACCACGCAATCCACAGATTACACCACGCAATCCACAGATCACACCACGCAATCCACAGATCACACCACGCAATCCACAGATCACACCACGCAATCCATAGATCACACCACGCAATCCACAGATCACACCACGCAATCCACAGATCACACCACGCAATCCATAGATCACACCACGCAATCTACAGATCACACCACGCAATCCACAGATCACACCACGCAATCTACAGATCACACCACGCAATCCACAGATCACACCACGCAATCCATAGATCACACCACGTATGCCGAAACCAAAGCGCTACATAATCATGCACACACACATAACATATAAGTTGAGAAAAAAACATAACTTACATTAGGGTCATTCCATGTCAACTCAACCAGTGGTGTTCACCCGACCCTCTCAGATCTTCCTGAAATTTTCATGGCTTGTGGTACATTCAAAGTTGAGTGATTCCTGAAAATTTCAGACCATTTGGTCAAAAACTTTCCGAGATATGATTTTTTAAAGTTTTAAGGGTAGTCGCGAGTTCACGTAACATTTACATTTTCGTGATATTTGAACCTGAATATTTCAAAAACTAAAAGAGGTATCAGACTGAAATTTTCAGTATTTACTCATTGTTTTATCCTGAGTTGAATGATGTATTTATCTTAAGTGTAGCTTACACACAGAATGCCCTAAAAAATTCCAAACATTGCACTTCAGACAGTTTTCATCAATACTTGACCCAGTATAGCCGAGAACCTATAAGACATAAAATGACGTTTGTTATACATTTAGTAAGTACCATATATGTGTTTATTATTCTTATAGAGAATTCCTGTTAATCAATAATAGTGTACTCATGGTGGGCTTCTTTAAGCATCTTGGTCGTCCATTTTTGCACGCATTGTGACCCCCAGATGACCATGTGGACAGTAATTCACACTTTTCATATTTTGCACACTTATTAACCTTGGCAAGTACTAGCTATGGTGAAAATTTCATGTTGGTGTCTTGACGCCTTCTTGGTGAAAAATCTGAGAGAGAGAGAGAGAGAGAGAGAGAGCGAGAGAGAGGGAGGGAGAGAGATAAAGTGAGAGAGAGGACAGGATGGTTGGAGAGAGGAGGGAGGGAGAGGGAGAGAGAGGGAGATGGGAGAGGGAGGAAGGGAGAAAGGAGAGGGAGAGAGAGGGGTAGGGAGGGAGAGAAAGGGGAGGGAAGGAGAGAGAGAGATAGGATGGGAGAAATGGGAGGGAGTGAGAGATAAAGAGAGAGAGGGGGCAGGGAGGGAGAGAGGAGAGGAGGAAAAGAGGAAGGGGGAGAGAGGGAGGGAGGGGGAGGGACAGGGGGAGAGAGAAGGAGGGAGGGAGAGAGAGAGAGATGGGAGAGTTAGGGAGAGGGAGTGAGGGAGAAAGGGAGGGGGGAGGGAGGGAGAGAGAGGGTGAGGGAGGGAGGGAGAGAGAGAGGAAGGGAGAGAGGGGGGTAGGGAGAAAACAAAAGGTAAACAGAAAACCTTATTTTAAACCCGGGCACTTGCAACTAGTATATATATATATATATATATATATATATATATATATATATATATATATGTAACAATAGCTTTAGATTGATCTATACAATTTTAGAACCACTGGTTAATTGGTTAAGTCAACAATGAAAGTTTGTGGGTCCAGGACACAGTTATATATTTTGATAACTGGAAATCCAGCGTTGTATCTTTGTTTTAGGTAGAATAAGTCTGTCAGCACAGGTCGGTGACCTCTAGATATAGGTGACGATAGATGTAATTAGGGAGACAAAGAAAGACTAGCCCACAATGAGTTTTTAGCCGCACCAATCCCTAGGCTGGAATAAGAGTCATTAATATGTAGATGAGTTAGAAAGGGTGTTAGGGAACCAATCAAAAGTTCTGGGCGTTTGGGGCACGTGATAAATCATCACCACATATAATGGGATGAAAGTGAGTTTTTAGTAAGTTAGAGAGTTAGAGGTAGACGGAGGTAGAGAGCAGGTTAGAGACACGGAGATAGAGATAGGGGGTCAGACGGAGAGAAGTGGAGAGACAGTTAGGGAGTAGTGGGCAGAGAGGACGATTGAGAAGTTTAGTTGGGATCGACAAGAGGACAAGTTATAAAGTTGTTGATAGGATATTTGAATTATCGTATTCATGATGTATCTTTGTGTTGTGTTGAAATAAAGTAAAATGAATCATTATTGACTCGGCTACCTTGTTAATTGAATGTTAGTAAAAGTGAACTATACACGCTGTAAACGCCTCCGAAGAAGAGAATCTCCATAGAAATTATACAAACAAATACAAACAATAAATCACAGCGTTACAATATATATATATATATATATATATATATATATATATATATATATATATTCCATCACCGGATGACCACACGTCGTTAGTATCTGTATGAGTAGAAATACAAAATTTGTATGTAAGAAACTTGCGTGAACGTCATTGAATAGATAACCAACATTATTGAATAAATGACCAACATTATCAACTGAAGACACCTTACATAACGAACCCAACCCTTTTACAAGACAGGATTGGTCTGGAGACAATTTTTTCTATTGTATTTCATAGGACATTGTGTGGGCTGTTTAAAATCGCCGGGAAAAATCAAGTATATTACTAATAAAAGAAGAAAAAAATGATAGCACTGTTAAGGAAGGTGAAAAACTAGAAAAAATAACGTTGTAAAAACATTTCCTAAACAGTGTATGATGATAGTAGGTGTTGATCAGGTGAGATGGAAGTGAGATAATACAACATATTTTTAGTCCCATTTTTCATTGGAATTATTACTTCACACACACACACACACACACACACACACACACACACAAACACACACACACGCGCGCACGCACACGCACACACAAACACACACACAGGCCCACCGACATAAATTTCAAGCCCCTGGGCAGGGCTGTCATGGGCCCACCGTGCTTATAATAATATTTCCAAAGTTGATTGGGCAGCTCAGTCCGGGCCCGTAAAAATCGCCCTTAAACTCGCCGGCCCCCTGGGCATTAGCCCCCCCCTGCCCCCCCCCCCCCCCCATCGGCGGCACTGCACATACATACAAAAACTGGAAACTTAAACTATCTGGGACATGGCCGTTTTGAGAATTTTATCCAACCAAAAACTATATTTTGTTTATTATGTGTGGCTCTCTGTGTGATATGAGTTCGCCACGTCTATATCATACAACTGCTGAACCCCACCCTCCACCAAATGTCATGTTCCAAAAACGAATTACTGTATTGATAGATGTTTCATCTTCACCCCAGGCCCGTAGCGTGCGGGGAGCGGGTGATCTGGGGGGTCGCCGCCCCCCCCCCCGCGTTTTGTCTGGCCCCCTCTCTGCTTGTTTGCTGTACTTAGATTTATTTCATGCCACCCCCTGCTATTAGCCTGGCCCCTGCTGTAGAATGCCTGGCCCCTGCTGTAGAATTTTCACGCTACGGGGCTGCTTCATCCCCTCCATAGTCAAGCCATTATAAATACAACAGACTTTCCTCCCCCCTTTAATGTTATGATTTACAGAGCTCAAATAATAGTTTTAATTTCTGTTATATTTTTGTAGTTCAAACAAAAACATATCCTTCCTGTAATCTTGTATAGTTTAACTAATTTTATTCTTGTCAGCGACAAAGATTAGTCCAAGAAATGTACATTGAAAGTCAAGTAAACTCAATGTTAATAGCCAGTGACGTAGTTGGGGGGGGGCAATGGGGCATCATGCCCCGGGCGCTACTCACAAAGGGGCGCCAGATGGTATATTTTACATAAAATATTATATGGTTTTCGAATGGGGGGCGCTAAAAAAAGGAAATGTGCCCCCGGGCGCGAGTTAAGCTCTCTACGCCACTGTTATATACTGCATATACAACATTAAAGCTTGACTGTTACCATAGTTACCGCGGCTTCACTAAACTGTATTGAGCCGTTAGAAAAAAAAAAGAAAGAAAGAAATGACGTTAATCTATTTGGATGAATTTAAATTCATTTAAATCCTTTCTGCTCCATTGATCAGCAAACTTCTAGTTTGTGATAAGAACATTACAAAAACGGTTACAAATCGTTTCTTAGGTCATGTAAACAAAATTCGAACCATTGAATGATTTCCTCGCACACTGACATATTCTACATTATATTGCTCTTTCTTTCCTTTAGTTTTTAATCCAACGAAATCATTTTTTTTTCATTTAGTGTGACGAAGTCGTGAAATATGGTCTATTACAGATTTTTTCACGTCATAAATTTCACAATTGTTTCAACAGATTATTGGACTTAGGTAGCAACCCGATCAATGTAAGTCTCCAGTACTATTTCGTTAAAGTTCAATAAGTGCCGAGAAATAGTTTTCGTTGTGATTTTTTTGTTTAAACTTTATTTAATAATAATAAAATAAAAACTATGAAGATTTGTTCCAATTTGAAGTTGGTGTCACTGCGATTTAACAAATATACTTTATTCTTCTTACCACTTTGTGGATTAATTTTTTTAATTGGATTCAGTCGGCACGGGAACTCACTCAGGGACTTTAATTTGTCTCCTTCAGGAGTTAACTCCAGTTATGAAAGGATACTTGCATCTCAGGTAGATACATTATATTTTTTAAACCTGCGAACGTTGTAATTTTTTTTAATTATTAGCTGTTTCTCATATTCCTGTTTCTTAAATTTCCTTTTTCTTTTATTCCTGTTTCTTATATTCCTGTTTTTTATATTCCTGTTTTTTATATTCCTGTTTCTTATAGTCCTGTTTCTTAAATGTCTTGTTTCTTAAATTTCCTTTTTCTTATATTCCTGTTTCTTATATTCCTGTTTCTTATATTCCTGTTTTTTATATTCCTGTTTCTTATATTCCTTTTTCTTAAATGTTCTGTTTCTTATATTCCTGTTTCTTATATTCCTGTTTCTTATATTCCTGTTTCTTAAATGTCCTGTTTCTTATATTCCTGTTTCTTATATTCCTGTTTCTTCAATTTCCTGTTTTTTAAATTTCCTGTTTCTTATATTCCTGTTTTCATCTGGTCTTTACTGTATTTAAAGTGTATACTGTTTTTACTGCCTTGACTGTTTTTATTTTCTTTACTGTCTTTACAGTTTTCACTGACTTTACTGTTTTTCGGTATTTAGCCAGTGCGCCATATCAGGAGGGGGGGGGAGTGAGAATGCAGCACAAATATATGCCAGAGATAAAGTAAATTAAAAAAAAAACCGCCTAGCTTAGAGGCAGCAAAAAAAAATTACATAGGCGATTATATTTCAAAAGTGATGGACTCCACAATGCTGTGGTCAGGTAATCTTGCACATGCTGACCATTCTGGTCACCCGATCTTAGGTTATTTTCATCAAATTACTGCTCTCAACCGGACCACCACCACCACCCCACCCCCCACTAAGGGCGAGGCACCTGCATGTTTTCGGGTTGCATCCACCTATCGGCGTCCCCAGTTTGCATTTCAACCCCACCAGTCACACCCTTCCCCCCCCCCCCTTCTACAAACGGCTTTAGTCTCAATGTGTGCTGTATTATTCTTCAATATCTGTTACTATGACGAAGGTGTGAAGTAATGATCACATCAAATCCCTGTACACTAGTAACAAAGGATCCCCAGACTTTGGTCACATCAGATCCCCATGCACTGGTCATATCAGATCCCCATGCACTGGTCATATCAGATCCCCATGCACTGGTCATATCAGATCCCCATACATTGGTCAAGTCAGATCCCCATGCAATGGTCAATCAGATCCCCATACACCTGTTAAGTCAGATCACTATACAATGGTCACATCAGATCACCATGCACTGGTCACATCAGATCCCTATACACTGGTCACATCAGACTCTATACACTGGTCACGTCAGACTCTATACACTGGTCACATCAGATTCCCATACACTGGTCACATCAGATCCCCATACACTGGTCACATCAGATCCCCATACACTGGTCACATCAGATACCCATACACTGGTCACGTCAGGCTCAATACACTGGTCACATCAGATCGCCATACACTGGTCACGTCAGATCGCCATACAATGGTCACATCAGATCCCCATACACTGGTCACATCAGATCCCCATACATTGGTCACATCAGATCCCCATGCACTGGTCACATCAGATCCCCATGCACTGGTCACATCAGATTCCTATACACTGGTCACATCAGACTCTATACACTGGTCACGTCAGACTCTATACACTGGTCACATCAGATTCCCATACACTGGTCACATCAGATCCCCATACACTGGTCACATCAGATCCCCATACACTGGTCACATCAGATACCCATACACTGGTCACGTCAGGCTCAATACACTGGTCACATCAGATCGCCATACACTGGTCACGTCAGATCGCCATACAATGGTCACATCAGATCCCCATACACTGGTCACATCAGATCCCCATACATTGGTCACATCAGATCCCCATGCACTGGTCACATCAGATCCCCATGCACTGGTCACATCAGATTCCTATACACTGGTCACATCAGACTCTATACACTGGTCACGTCAGACTCTATACACTGGTCACATCAGATTCCCATACACTGGTCACATCAGATCCCCATACACTGGTCACATCAGATCCCCATACACTGGTCACGTCAGACTCTATACACTGGAAACATCAGATCGCCATACACCGGTCACATCAGATCGCCATACAACGGTCACATCAGATCCCCATACACTGGTCACATCAGATACCTATACACTGGTCACATCAGATCCCCATGCACTGGACACATCAGATCGCCATACACTGGTCACATCAGATCGCCATACACTGGTCACATCAGATCCCCATACACTGGTCACATCAGATCCCCATACACTGGTCACATCAGATCCCCATACACTGGTCACATCAGATCCCCATGAACTGGACACATCAGATCCCCATACACTGGTCACATCAGATCCCCATACAATTGTCACATCAGACTCTATACACTGGTCACGTCAGACTATATACACAGGTCACATCAGATCCCCATGCACTGGACACATCAGATCGCCATGCACTGGTCACGTCAGATCACTATGCACTTGTCACATTTACCTATCGTTTCGTTTGGCCACTATCTGTACAAAGTCACGTCTCCTACTGAGAATAGACAAAAATCTACTGAAGTTTTTTTTTTGGTTGATTTCTGATATTTTAACATGTTCGGTATACAAAAATTAAACTTCTCTATCGAAAAAATCCAATGAAAGTATATAACCGTAAGTCTTTTTTTTATTATTAAAATATCAATCTAATGCCAGCCCCAAGCCCACTATTCCCCCATTCCCCCCAATCTAAACATAAAATAAAATTGATCACTAACTTCATTTTTTTTTAAATAATATATAATTTTAATTACTAATTAGGTTCTTAATAAACTACATTTATCTTCAAGGAAGACATTTCAATGTGTTATAATGAGAATACTAGTAGTTATATAACTTTTGAGCACATTTTTAAAATAAAAAAAAAACGCATACATTTTAAATGTTAATTAGATATATTTCTTTTCAAACGAAACTCTTCTAAATTTAATGGAATTTAGAGAGATACTATGACATTCAATATTAGAAATATAATTTTCTTGTTTTTTTTTAATTGAATATCCTCACACCACTAAATCTAAGGCCAATTCATCACACATTTAATTTTGATGCTGTGAGCTCATAGGCCTGCAATTTTTGACCATTTTAACCCTTTGGCCCCCTGGTGAGCCCCTGACAATCTTTGAATGGCATGTCCCCTCCCACAACTACCAAATCATTGTATAGCCCATTATGACAAGACTAAGGGGCAGCCCCGTAGCGTGAAAATTCTACAGCAGGGGCCAGGCCAATAGCAGAAAGGGGGAGGGCAGACAAAATGTTACTAAGTAGAGCAAACAAGCAGAGGGGGCCAGATAAAACGCTACGTGTCTGCTAAGGGGCCCTAAAGACAGTGCCTTTTGACATTTGTTCAGTAGTTGCCCCACCAAGAGGCTGTTTTATGAGTACGTGGGGCCTTGGGGAGTGTCATATGTGAGGCCTGGGTCTGTTGAACTAGTTACCGTCCCTTAATTCCACTACTGCTGCTTCTACGAGTCGGGCCTATAGGAAGTGTCGGTAAGATGCGTAAAGCTGTCTACCTATCGGGAAATGCGACCGAATTTCTGTATTTCATAAAAAAAGCCTGAAGAGAACTCATAACTGGTGTCAGAATATAATCAATTAATTTATTTCATCAACAAAGTCCACAACAGAAAAGAAACCTAAAATCTTTTAGAGATTTTCGCTTTAATTTTCCCTCACATCTTTTGCATAGTTTTAATTGTATGATCGTAGATATGTTGTTGATATGTCATTAATTATCTTAATTGTATGATCGTAAATATGTTGTTGATATGCCATTAATTATCTTAATTGTATGATCGTAAATATGTTGTTGATAGGCCATTAATTATCTTAATTGTATGATCGTAAAATATGTTGTTGATAGGCCATTAATTATCTTAATTGTATGATCGTTAATATGTTGTTGATAGGCCATGAATTATCTTAATTGTATGATCGTAAATATGTTGTTGATAGGCCATTAATGACTGAAATTTTAACTCTTCACTTCACGTGCTCAATTCTTTCACATATTGATCTAAACGTGGTGTTGAAAGCTGAGAAAAAAATAATGTATTTTGAAATAAATTCTATGACTTTTTTTTTTATCCTTACGGTCATATTCAAATTTGTTCATACTGGGGAGGGACATTAGGCAATGCAGAGACCATACTAACACCACCCGTCCCCTACAATGGTTTGGGTCATCCTGTTATTATGTATTAAAGGGGAAAAGACCTACTAATCTATGAAAGAAAATAATTCTTTCCTAGCTTTGTAGGAAATCAGATGAGAACATAGGAACCAAGTTTCAGAACGTTATTACAGTGAGTTGGATTGTTTTTTTCGCATGAATCTGGGTGAAAAAAATTTGAGCTTGAAAACGTTATTTGGAGCAACGTAGCTTATATAAATATAAGAACTTTCATTTTTTTTTTAAAACGCTTCAATAAAGAAAATGAAAACAAATAAAAAAAAAGATTAAGCCCACTTAGTTTTAATGCCATACTGAAAATTTAGTTTGTGTTTTTACTAGGGGATTAAAAACTTAATCCTGTCGTTATAGGGATTTGATGGAATGCGGACTGCTTACAGGCCAATCGAAAAGCTGAACAAATATTGCTCAAACAATAAAATAAATGAGTCATAGACTAGAAAATATTCAAGCTATGGTTGACTACATTTGAATACTTTGAAGAATTTTTTTTTTAAAGTGTTTTAACAATTAGCGCAGGAACTCAAAAATTAGCACACGAAGAACGCACAGAAACACTTGCACTTGAAGAGAATGGTTAAATCATGCACTACTTGTCAGTTCTAAAGCAAAAATAAAAATTATTGCAATAACATTATTAAAGTACAAGTGCATTCTGTAAAATGAAATGGTTTAGTTATGTATAACTTTATCTTTACTATGATTAATGTATATATATATATATATATATATATATATATATATATATATATATATATAAATTTATCGAACTTTTATTTGGAGTAAATCTTTGTACTGATATCTTTGTTTTTATATCTTTATACACATTTCTTTGCATAATTGTCTCTTTTTAGTACCGTTGTAGAAAAAACATTTGTATTTACTGAGAGCGGGTTAGGGATCTAAAATATTAATAACTTCGTTACATTACGCCCTGGTGACGTTCCGATGATTTCCCAATTAGGAAACTTATAAAAAAGTAAAGTTCCCTTATACCCTCTATCGATGCAGATGAAGTACAGTATTAATCTGTTTCAGTAACCTCGGCATATAACGGGATTGTGTTGATAGCCTATACTTCCTTAAGTCAGGTACTCATAAAGTTGGGTGGACTTAATTTAACTTCACAATGTTTGGGAAAAATTTCACCAAGACTCGAACCAAGGACTCTCAGGTCGACAGTCGAGCATTTACACACTCGGCCATACGTCCAACTTAAAATCGTAAGGTGAATCTGAATTTTTTTTGTTTTAAAGTGTCTGTCCGAATATTTCTAAAGTTTAAGCTAAGTGGACTTTGTATTCTTCTGGACTTCGTTGGAAACAAACTTGTCGTTATCATGAAATATGATCGACTAATTTTGTTTCCTTATGGACCCATTGCTATACATTGCTACCCATCGTTACCTATTTTTTCCCATTGTTACCCATTGCTACCCATTGTTACCCATTGCTACCCAATGTTACCCATTGCTACCTAATGTTCCCCATTGCTATCCAATGTTACCCATTGCTACCCAATGATACCCATTGCTACCCAATGTTACCCATTGCTACCCAATGTTACCCATCGTTACCCAGTGTTACCCACTGCTACCTATTGTTACCCATTGTTACCCATTGCTACCCATTGCTACCCATTGTTACCCATTGTTACCCATTGTTACCCATTGCTACCCATTCCAACTATCATTATCTGTGAGTCATGACGTGTACATCTGCATTCAATTTTTGTTGAGTTTAAAATATTCTTTTGTCATAGACAGCGGCCGTTACATATATGATAGTTTCATGTAACATAATAATTCTAACATCATTGTATTTCGATGACGCACACCAGCTTAATTTCATGGTATTCTTACGTAGACATTAAACTTGACCCAGATACTCGATATTTCAGGGACTCACTGTGCCAGTATATGGAGGCAGTAGAGTCAATTACAGTTACCCCAAGGCTGATGTATTTGTGGCGCAGTACAGGAACAGAAGTGAGACAATTGGAACTGTGTTTGAAGTTGACGAGATCAAACCCTACAAAAATTTCTTGTCAGTTATAGTTGCGTACAAGAGAAAGGGGAGAGGTCTGAAGGACCTCAAGTTAAACAATGGGTGAGTGGTGTATATATAACAATAGGTGAGTTGTGTATCTATAACAATGGGTAAGTGGGGTATCTATAACAATGGATGAGTGGGGTATCAATAACAATGGATGAGTGGGGTATCTATAACAATGGGTGAGTGCAGTGTATATATAACAATGGGTGAGTGGTGTATCTATAACAATGGATGAGTGGGGTATCTATAACAATGGGTGAGTGCAGTATATGTAACAATGGGTGAGTCGGGTATCTGAAGGACCTCAAGTTAAACAATGGGTGAGTGGTGTATATATAACAATAGGTGAGTTGTGTATCTATAACAATGGGTAAGTGGGGTATCTATAGCAATGGGTGAGTGCAGTATATATAACAATGGGTGAGTCGGGTATCAATAACAATGGGTGAGTGGGGTATCTATAACAATGGGTGAGTGGTGTATCTATAACAATGGGTGAGTGGGGTATCTACAACAATGGGTGAGTGGGTATCTATAACAATGGGTGAGTGGTGTATCTATAACAATGGATGAGTGGGGTATCTATAGCAATGGATGAGTGGGGTATCTATAACAATGGATGAGTGGGGTATCTATAACAATGGGTGAGTGCAGTATATATAACAATGGATGAGTGGGGTATCAATAACAATGGATGAGTGGGGTATCTATAACAATGGGTGAGTGCAGTATATATAACAATGGGTGAGTGGTGTATCTATAACAATGGATGAGTGGGGTATCTATAACAATGGGTGAGTGGGGTATCTATAACAATGGATGAGTGGGGTATCTATAACAATGGGTGAGTGCAGTATATATAACAATGGGTGAGTCGGGTATCAATAACAATGGGTGAGTGGGGTATCTATAACAATGGGTGAGTAGTGTATCTTTAACAATGGATGAGTGGGGTATCTATAACAATGGGTGAGGTGGGGTATCTATAACAATGGGTGAGTGCAGTATATATAACAATGGGTGAGTGGGGTATCAATAAGCAGGTGGGTGACATGGGTATCTATAACAATGGGTGAGTGGTGTATCTATAACAATGGGTGAGTGGGGTATCTATAACAATGGGTGAGTGGGTATCTATAACAATGGGTGAGTGGTGTATCTATAACAATGGATGAGTTGGGTATCTATAACAATGGATGAGTGGGGTATCAATAACAATGGATGAGTGGGGTATCTATAACAATGGGTGAGTGCAGTATATATAACAATGGTGAGGTGATCTATAACAATGGATGAGTGGGGGATCTATAACAATGGGGTGGGGAGTGGGGTATCTATAACAATGGATGAGTGGGGTATCTATAACAATGGGTGAGTGCAGTATCTATAACAATGGGTGAGTGGGGGTTCTACAACAATGGGTGAGTGGGGTATCTATAACAATGGGTGAGTGGTGTATCTATAACAATGGATGAGTGGGGTATCTATAACAATGGATGAGTGGGGTATCTGTAAATTTTTTTACAATGGGTGAGTCGGGTATCAATAATTAAAAATGTTATATATAAAATTTTTATTATATAAGTGTAAATGAGTAATGGGTGAGTGGTGTATCTATAACAATGGGTGAGGGGGTGTATTCTATAACAATAGGTGAGTAGTGTATCTTTAACAATGGATGAGTGGGGTATCTATAACAATGGGTGAGGGGGTAACTATAACTAATGGGTGAGTGGTGTATCTATAACAATGGGTGAGACGGGGTATCTACAACAATGGGTGAGTGGGTATCTATAAAAATGGGGTGAGTGGTGTATCTATAACAATGGATGAGTGGGGTATGAATAACAATGGATGAGTGGGGTATCAATAACAATGGATGAGTGGGGGTATCTATAACAATGGGTGAGTGCAGTATATATAACAATGGGTGAGTGGTGTATCTATAACAATGGAGTGAGTGGGGTATCTATAACAATGGGTGAGTGGGGTATCTATAACAATGGATGAGTGGGGTATCTATAACAATGGGTGAGTGCAGTATATATAACAATGGATGAGTGGGGTATCTATAACAATGGATGAGTGGGGTATCAATAACAATGGATGAGTGGGGTATCTATAACAATGGGTGAGTGCAGTATATATAACAATGGGTGAGTGGTGTATCTATAACAATGGATGAGTGGGGTATCTATAACAATGGGTGAGTGGGGTATCTATAACAATGGATGAGTGGGGTATCTATAACAATGGGTGAGTGCAGTATATATAACAATGGTTGAGTCGGGTATCAATAAAAATGGGTGAGTGGGGTGTCTATAATAATGGGTGAGGCAGTGGGTTCTTTAACAATGGATGAGTGGGGTATCTATAAGTAAAGGGGGTGAGTGGGGTATCTATAAAAATGGGTGAGTGGCAAGTATATAACAACAATGGGTGAGTCGGGTATCTATAACAATGGGTGAGTGGGGTATCTATAACAATGGGTGAGTGGTGTATCTATAACAATGGGTGAGTGGGGTATCTACAACAATGGGTGAGTGGGTATCTATAACAATGGGTGAGTGGTGTATCTATAACAATGGATGAGTGGGGTATCTATAACAATGGATGAGTGGGGTATCAATAACAATGGATGAGTGGGGTATCTATAACAATGGGTGATGCAGTATATATAACAATGGGTGAGTGGTGTATCTATAACAATGGATGAGTGGGGTATCTATAACAATGGGTGAGTGGGGTATCTATAACAATGGATGAGTGGGGTATCTATAACAATGGGTGAGTGCAGTATATATAACAATGGATGAGTGGGGTATCTATAACAATGGATGAGTGGGGTATCAATAACAATGGATGAGTGGGGTATCTATAACAATGGGTGCAGTATATATAACAAGTGAGTGGTGTATCTATAACAATGGATGAGTGGGGTATCTATAACAATGGGTGAGTGGGAGGTATATAACAATGGATGAGTGGGGTATCTATAACAATGGGTGAGTGGGGTATCTATAACAATGGATGAGTGGGGTATCTATAGCAATGGGTGAGTGGTGTATCTATAACAATGGGTGAGTGGGGTATCTATAACAATAGGTGAGTAGTGTATCTTTAACAATGGATGAGTGGGGTATCTATAACAATGGGTGAGTGGGGTATCTATAACAATGGATGAGTGGGGTATCTATAACAATGGGTGAGTGCAGTATATATAACAATGGATGAGTGGGGTATCTATAACAATGGATGAGTGGGGTATCAATAACAATGGATGAGTGGGGTATCTATAACAATGGGTGAGTGCAGTATATATAACAATGGGTGAGTGGTGTATCTATAACAATGGGTGAGTGGGGTATCTATAACAATGGGTGAGTGCGGTATCTATAACAATGGGTGAGTGTGGTATCTATAACAATGGGTGAGTGCGGTATATATAACAATGGATGAGTGGGGTATCTATAACAATGGGTGAGTGGGGTATCTATAACAATGGGTGAGTGAGTGTATCTTTAACAATGGATGAGTGGGGTATCTATAACAATGGGTGTATATATAACAAGTGAGTGGTGTATCTATAACAATGGTGAGTGGGGTATCTATAACAATGGGTGAGTGGGGTATCTATAACAATGGGTGAGTGGGGTATCTATAACAATGGGTGAGTGGGGTATCTATAACAATGGGTGAGTGGGGTATCTATAACAATGGGTGAGTGGGGTATCTATAACAATGGGTGAGTGGGGTATCAATAACAATGGGTGAGTAGGGTATTTATAACAATGGGTGAGTGGGGTATCTATAACAATGGATGAGTGGGGTATCTATAACAATGGGTGAGTGCAGTATATATAACAATGGGTGAGTGGTGTATCTATAACAATGGATGAGTGGGGTATCTATAACAATGGGTGAGTGGGGTATCTATAACAATGGATGAGTGGGGTATCTATAACAATGGGTGAGTGCAGTATATATAACAATGGATGAGTGGGGTATCTATAACAATGGATGAGTGGGGTATCAATAACAATGGATGAGTGGGGTATCTATAACAATGGGTGAGTGCAGTATATATAACAATGGGTGAGTGGTGTATCTATAACAATGGATGAGTGGGGTATCTATAACAATGGGTGAGTGGGGTATCTATAACAATGGATGAGTGGGGTATCTATAACAATGGGTGAGTGCAGTATATATAACAATGGGTGAGTCGGGTATCAATAACAATGGGTGAGTGGGGTATCTATAACAATGGGTGAGTAGTGTATCTTTAACAATGGATGAGTGGGGTATCTATAACAATGGGTGAGTGGGGTATCTATAACAATGGGTGAGTGCAGTATATATAACAATGGGTGAGTGGGGTATCAATAACAATGGGTGAGTGGGGTATCTATAACAATGGGTGAGTGGTGTATCTATAACAATGGGTGAGTGGGGTATCTATAACAATGCGTGAGTGGGTATATATTATGTTCAGCTTAATCAATCGCTCTCTCCTTCTCTCCCCCTCACAAACGTTATCTCACTACCATAAAAAATATAGACAAATTTAGTTGTCGTAGTAGATAGATGTAGATGGATAGGCATAGAAAGATACAGATGGATAAATAGATAGATAAGCATATAATGGTATAAATAGAGAGATAAGTAGATAGATGAATAGATAGATAGATGATTGATAAATAAATAGATAGTAGATAGACAGATAAATAGATAGATAGATAGATGATAGATAGATGATAGATAAATAAAAAGATAATAGATAGATAGATAGATAGATAGATAGATAGATAGATAGATAGATAGATAGATAGATAGATAGATAGATAGATAGATAGATAGATAGATAGATAGATAGATAGATAGATAGATAGATAGATAGATAGATAGATAGATAGATAGATAGATAGATAGATAGATAGATAGATAGATAGAGTGACGGTGTTTTAGGTCTAGCGAGGTCAACGAAACACTGTATGGACCCAGGACTTAATCCCTCCCACTCACCCACCCTCCATCAACAGTCGTCCTAAAACTGTAATTGACAGACCTAAGATTAAAATTGACAAACCTAACATTGTGATTGACAGACCTAACATTGTAATTGACATCATAGACGTGTATCATTGCACTGAATGTAAATAAAAAAATCTATGACGAATCGGTATACATTTTTTTTAGAGCATTTTCGAAAAAAAATGCTCTATTGTCCCCGTTTTGTCTGTCTGTCTGTCATCACCCTAGATCTCAACAACCATAAGTCCTAGACCCATGATGCATATATCATTTTGTAGGTCTTGGCCTGCCAAGAAATGACTTTTTTCCATTTCGCGATCTGACCTCTGAGGGCCGTAAAAGGGGGCTTAGTACCGTTTTTTACTATATAAGCTTTATTAATAAAGGAGCGCCTATATCTCAACAACCATAAGTCCTCTACCCATGATGTATATATCATTTTGTAGGTCTTGGCCTGCCATATGTACATCAAAAGTTCATTTCGCGATAAGACCTCTGAGGGCCGGGCTTCAGGGCTCATAAGGGGCTTATATATTATATATACACCTTGTACGTTCAATAACCCATTCATTTGGTGCGAAATACTGCAGCACGTAGTTTCACCAAGATTTATTAAGAAACTCATCAAATGAAACAGTTAGCTTGTGTTCTGAGTTTAATTGAAAGTATCAGAGCTATGCAACAATTGACGGAGTTTTCGGACGATTAAATGACTACAATTTCGAATGTTTTCAATTATGAGTCCTATTTCAGTAACCACAAACCACTTGTAGTTAGATTTAAGAGACAATAATTTTTTTTCAAATGTAAAGAAACGTCTTTATAATTTTTTTTTACAGATATATGCATTACACAATTGAATTTATAAACATTTCCAAAATTTACAAATATTTACTGAAAGCTAACAAACGTACTGATACAAAACACGAAAATGCGCTAACACGTCCAGAATGGAACAGGCTTAATTGCTTATTTTTCTTCTCGTAGAACTCAACTTTGGGAAATCTTCATGAAGAATGTCGGCCAGAACTACCTGTACTTACCTGACGACCCGAACATAGAAAAATTATTAAAAGATTTACAGACCAGGCCCATCACCAAAGTGGGTTAGTGTGTGCATCAGTATTTTATAAACACACACATTCGGGATGTGTGCATTATTTTTTTTTGCTCCAAAACAAAAATCTACAACCAAATGGTAATTGGTTAAATAATAACCTAGCCTACTCACAATGTTACCTTTCTTTCCAGATTACAATGCCGGAAGTAGTCATCTGGTTCTGAAAATGTTATTTGACAATGGAGGCAAAGCAATATATAAAGTCATGAGGTATGTATTTATGACTTGGCTGCTCGTAGGCACCCAAAACAGAAACATTCATAAACATTTGAGTTGGGGGGGGGGGGGTTTACCTGCTGGGGCGCAAAAAAAATTGTACAAGAAAGGTGCCCTTCGGCATTGCGGGCCCTAGTAGCTCAAGATATTTTTTTTTAATCTCTGTATCCCAGCTCTGATGTGAACTCCGTTGAAATGTGAGCTTTTGTTTTCAGTTGATGTCAAGCAATAACCCAACCCTAGATGTTTGTTACATGTTAACACACGAAAACCCAACCCTGGATGTTTGTTACATGTTAACACACGAAAACCCAACCCTAGATGTTTGTTACATGCTAACACACGAAAACCCAACCCTAGATGTTTGTTACATGTTAACACACACGAAAATAAAAACGGATTTAGCAGTTTATTAATGCAGTGTTTTTCTGAACAATTATTTTTTTTAGAACTCCCCGAGACCAGGACGTTTCTCCCAATTTGTTTTGGATTCGAGAGTTTGAGAGACCCCATGCGGAGATCGCCACATTTTATCTGGATAAGTAGGTCTCTCTATTCCGTGGTTAATTTAATACGATGAACTGGTCGATGTAGAATTAACTAGCTCAAATTAGCATTAACTAGCTTAATACATTTTTTTTTAACTTTTTAACGTCCCCCCCCCCCCCCAGTATTTGAAAAAACATAAAATATTATATGTAAGATTGATTTGGCCCCCATTTGTGAGTAGCGCCCGGGGGGCATGATGCCCATCTTGCCCACCCCTCGCTACGCCACTGAAAGCCTTTTTTTTTTTACTATTGCATTCTGCATCATCGTCTGTCTACACTTCAACACCTAATACAGAGGGTGGGCAAACATTTTCAGTCGCGAGTCACATTAGGGCTCGTAAATTTCACCAGCTGGCCGGATCAAGAACAGATGGGGTTCGAGTGTTGGCATGAACTAACGCCAGAGACGAGGCGTGAGTGTTGCCGGTCATAACCATATTTATAGAAAATGGTATATAATGGTACTGTGTTTATTGAATATATTTAACAGAATCATTCATAATAAAATGACTTAAAGTTTAAATATATACACCTTGCATTTGTATATAAACCGTATATGTTGTTAGTCTATTAATTTATACACATTTATAAATTTATGTTCGTTTGTGATTTGTATATTGCATAAAAACATCAATACATTTTTCTCTAAGAGTTATGACCGGCAACACTCACGCCTCGACCCTGACTAACGTACATTAAAAGGTAAAAGTCACAATATACAAGGCTGGTGCTGTGCTTCACCCTAAAAAAAACGAGGGGCGGGCAGATTGGGGGGGGGGGGACGGATTAAACAGTGCGCGTGCAGTGGTTTTTGCCCATGGCTGATATTGAACAAAGGGAAATAAATCACCACGACAATGTAGATTAGAAAATTTAGAATAAAAAAAAATAATGCTGTCGTTAGCTTTGAACTTTTTAAAATTCTTACTGCAGAGATCAATCTAATAAGCCAGATGATAGAGATTTTTTTGGATTTATTACTTTCACAAACGAGGATTGAAATAAATCTGTAGATGAGCATATGTTGGTCAAATATGTTTCTTTTATTTATTTTTAAACGTTAGAAGACGATTGGCGATCTACCGTACTCACGTGCAGAGTTCAGTTTGAACTTAGTAGAGAGTTTAATGTTTAACTTTTCTTCTTGACTCTCTCTCTCTCTCTCTCTGTCTGTCTGTCTGTCTGTCTCTCTCTCTCTCTCTCTCTCTCTCTCTCTCTCTCTCTGTCTATATGCCACATACAAAAATAACCTAATAAAATAAAAGCGATTTTGGGTTCTGCGTTAAATCGAAAGTAACGAATTAATACAACAGTATTCCAGTTTAAAATACAATCATGAAAAAATCGGATCTCCCCGAAACCAAAAAAAAATAACCTAGCCTACACATCAAGACTAAGGGGATATAACTCTATATGCAAAGGTTTTGCAGGTTGTATAGCTATATATATATATATATATATATATATATATATATATATATATATATATATATATATATATATATATATATATAACAAATAGGATTAAAAATAAATAAGATAAATAGACAGCAAGATGGATAGAAAGTCAAAATGTGAGACAGAATGGTGGGTAGATAAATATACGACCCGATAGACGATCAGACTGACTGACAGATTGATAGCACAACCGTTTTCTGGGGGCCATAGGCAGAAAGTTTTCGATATAATTTACGGTCCTAGACTAATGCGCCTACTGGAACCACTGTAGAATATATTTCGTACAAACATTTGCTGGAAATGGACAATCGACAAAAAAAAACGACTGTGTTGATAGATTGTTAGACAGACTTTCAAATATAGTGAAAGACTTCATAGGTAAATACGTTTATATTAGCTGTATAAAATTTATTAAAATCCTGATTGTTATGAACTAAATACACAATTTTGTTAAACCGTCACCAGGTGCCTGGGTTTCTATCAAGTTCCACCAATAGTAAGCAGAGTTTTAAATATAACCAGGGACATAGAGCCTGTGTGTGAACCTGTCATCAAAAGGACAATTCATATCTCTCCAGGTAAATGGCGTATTCACTGTCGATTTAAAAAAAAATCGATAAAAATAACTTTATTATTTTTTAGTAAAAAATAGGCCGTGCGTATTGATTCTTTTATCTGAGGTCAGTACATATCGATAACTTCCGTATGGGTTTGATATGGTATGAATCTTGTTTCAACGTAAGTCATTTGGTCTGTCATGAATTAATTGAAGGATGAGATATCTATATTATGATCCTATTCACAAATAATGGGGGGGGGGGGGGGGTAGGAGGGTGGCGGTAGACCGCATTCAGATCGAAACTCTATTAACGTGTCCAACACTTTTTATGTCGTGCTTCTGAATTAAATTTATGAAAAAAAAAGAACATCATAGTGTTGTTCCAGGATTTACTTACATGTGTTTCTAATAGCCTGATTTAGGCTACGACCAAAGGTATTCAGTACCCAACTCCACAACTTTAGATTTAGCCTATAATTAGTGGCGTAGTGGGGTGGGGCGGGCAAGGGAAGGGTCATCCTGCCCTGGGCGCTACTCACAAAGGGGCGCGAAATGGTATATTTTACATATAATATATATGGTTTTTTGAAAAGGGTGCGAGTTAAGCTCACTACGCCACTGCCTATAATTAAACCAATTGAGGTGCATTTAAAGGTTACTTCCTTTATTTCATTGAAGTTTGCAGTTTACTCCAGAAATTGATCTTTCCCCAGGTGGCAATGTTTGTTTTTATGGAAAATGTTTGGATTATTGCTCACTGCACTCACCGATATGTGGTACTCCAGATTTGATTCAAGGTGCCATCTCAGTTTTCTTACAGGGAGCGAAGATTGTCAGCGTAAAGACGCCTTGGACCAGAAACATACCACCGTTCGTTAAAGTATGAACCAATGATATATGCCATACCTACCTATCTATCAAATATATATATATATATTCATCCATCCATCCAACCACCCAACCCCCACACCCATCGATCCTTACATCAACTTTCTATCTATCTACCTATCTAGCTAGCTAGCTCTCCATCCATCCATCCACACACCCAAATATCCATCAATTAATCTATCAATCATCAATGTATCTCTCTCTCTCCCTCTCTCTCTCTCTCTCTCTCTCTCTCTCTCTATGTATATATATATATATATATATATATATATATATATATATATATATATATGTGTGTGTGTGTGTATGAGTTAGGATGGCCAAAAATAACTTTTTTGTCAAATTTTTATGCAGCATTTTGTTTTGTTTTTTTTGTGTTTCCACAGCACAGAAAAAAATTTCATGAATACATGACTTTATTTAGCACTGCCTCATCGACACTGAAATTTTAAATCATTTTGAATGAATTTTTGAATGTATGTATAAATAAAGCACACAGGAAATGCTAGAAGGTTCTGGAAACTTTTAGAAAAATCTATACAATTTTATAAGGTTTTGGAAGGTTCTATGAAATCTCTAGAAGGTTCAAGAAGCTTCTAGGAAAACGTGGAAACCTTGAAAAGGTTCCGGGAAATTCTAGAAATCTCTAGAAGTTTTGATTTTCATATAAATAGCCAGCTTCACCAGTGCATTTCAATTTAGTTATAAAAATAAGATAAAATGTTGCGGCTATATAAATATCATTCATTTAGTTATGATTGCATAGAAGTTGACACAACTCCTGTTTATTGAGCTAGGTACTTCCCCTAATTGAGCCTACTGGCCAATGGTATGTTTATAAACACAACCACATGGCAGTCAGTTGGTATTATTTTTTCATGAACTATTTCTTTGCTTGTATACTGTCAAGTGAACATGTCAATGTTTATTGAGCTAGGTACTTCCCCTAATTGAGCCTACTGGCCAATGGTATGTTTACAAACACAGCCGTCTGATTGACATTCGGTAGAATTTTTTCATGGCGACATACCAATGTCCATTGAGCTAGGTACTTCCCCTAATTGAGTCTACTGGCCAATGGTATGTTTACAAACACAGCTGTCTTCAATAAGACATTTGGGGGTAGTACAACTGGACTGAATGTGCTGCTATTCAAACGCTTTAAGTCGTTTTGGCCAAAAATTAGACAGGCAGAATTTAGTAGAATGCCACGATGTTCGACTGGAGCAAAATCTCAAGCCATTAAATGAAGAAGTCATCACATTTTGTTCAAATATCCTCCAAATGAAAGACAAATCAAGATATTTGCCACGTGAAGATTACAAAGAACTTCTGACTCTGAATCTTATCTTCCTGTGAGGAATCCCCCCCCCCCTTGGGGTGCGTTTTCGTGTTCCAGGAGCCTATCACTATTAAAGGTGTATGTCTAAAATAATCTACATCATGAAGATTTATCTATTACATCATCAATTCAAGCTGACTAAACATGAAGACAAATCAATTGCAGAATTTGGTATCTTTGCATCCTTGGTTAACTTGGATTCAGTGTCCCATTCTAGCAGACGCACCTCTAAATGATCTGGAGTTAATCAAGCTTCTTATTTGTTATAAGAATGTTTCTCCCTTCATTTCTCAGACAGCATTGAAAACGATTGGCCGAGATCTCTGGTACCTTAGTGCAGAAATCATTCCTCTGATTCTCTTTTCTCAACCTGTCTCAGAACATCCTCGCTGCTTGCGTGAGGCAATTCATGGTGAAATCTTCTGATGATCAGAAAGAAGAAAGGTGCAATGATCCTTCAGCATTTCATAGTGTGACATTAAAGGATTTTGTGACCTCGCCATCGCTGCTCTTTTTTTCTCATGACTGATGCTTCTACCAGGCGACAAACCCCATCCTTTCAGTGGTCTCTTCCTTGAAAGTTGTCAATGACTGTGCCGAGCGGGAAATTGCACTGACGTCATCATTCAACTCATCTCTCACCAAATCAGAGGAGGAAAAGCAGTACTTGCTCCAAATTGTTGAACAGCATTGCAAAGAGTTTCCAGATGCAAAAAAATTAAATGTGCTGAAGAGATCGCAACTTGAATACCTTGAGGACTCAGAAAGCGCAGACTTAAAAACTTTTAAAGTGTATTTTTGAATGGCGTACTTAGAATTACTCTGCAATACAGTCAGGTTAATTTGCCATGTAACTAGTATTATTTTACTGTTTAATTCCTACTGTGTAATATGTTTGTTCTTTGTATCTAAAAAACAGCATTTTAAACCTTGCAAAAATACAATACAACACGAGATAACAAGTGCACTGAGGCAGTATTTATAGGAGACCAAATGGTGTGAAATTTGGTATATATGTTACCGGCAAAGTGTGAAATGCCGGCATTCTATAGAATGCCTAGGCAGTGTATAGAATGCCTGGTGATTTTAGGCAAAGTATAAATTTTTTTAATTGTGCATACATTTCCTAGGCATTCTATACAATGCCTAGGCATTGTATAAAATGACTAGTGTCGTTTAGGCAAAGTACCCGAAAAGAACAATAAAAGCCTTTATTGAAAAAAACTTATTTAAATATGGAATGAATGCAAAATGAAGCATATGATGTTCATACCGGAAAAAACAACGACAGCAGAGCTGAGATTGAAGTATTTGCTTTAGCAGGTAAGACTTGATTCACATTTAGAATTGTACTGTACTTAATTTTCTTCTTTTACACAAAACACTTTGTATGTTGGTACTTTGATCTGTCAAGTTCATATTTCACGAATTAGTGAAGAATTGATAAATAATAAAAAGATGTTTCTGGTGAAAACAAGCAGAACACAACTGGAATGAGCTACTTGTTGCAGCAGGGAAGACTAGAATGGCATTTTGAATTGCATTTAATTTTCTTTTTCACACAAAGACACCTCATAGTTTGGCATTTTGTCTTTGCATATACATGTGACGAATCCTTGGCCGCCTCCTGTAGACTGAGACGTAGCAGCAGATCGGAGAGCTATTTTAAGGTCAGGAACGTCTTCCGCTTTTATTAAATCTTTTGGACATACGGTGAATTCTGATCTGGCATATAGTTGCTTCAAGATTCCATGTGCAGTTCCAAGGCGGTAAAAGCAATCTTCTGTCATGCTCATAACAACTGCCAACAGATTTCGTGAGTCTCCCCGCCTTTAGTCAACATCGGGAATCGGAACTCGCACAGTGGCTCCCAAAGGCGCAGGAGGAAATTTTTTGTCCGAATCCGAAGTAAGAGCATTGGCTCTTACGTTAGATAATTTATAGTAGAACCGTCGTTGCATGTCAACATGGCGTGATTCCTGTCCTAGCACTACATTCCCTTTCAACATGGTTACTCAGTAATCGACACTAGAACTATTCTCGTAACTCCCGCTAACTATTGTCCGAATCCAGTCGTATTTATACTTCTAATGTCCCCACCTTAATTTCCCTAATTATGTCACAGTCTCCTTCAAAATAGTTTTCACCTAAGGAACGCCCCCTGGTCGTCATTGTTGTCTCTCCTAAACTATCTGTTTTCGCCTCCCGGTCTACTTCTAGAGTCGTCACACCTTTTCTGTTTACTACTCTATTGTTTTCTGACCACCTTGTCCTTAGTCATCTGTCACCTTGTCAACCATTATTTGCATAACTCCCAGGCACGCCGAGAGGGGGGGTAGGGGGTCATTGCCGGGGGCCCGCATCTGTAAGGGGCCCCGGCCGCCCCGACCATGTCAATTTTTTCACGACTCATTGTTTAAATAGGGGCCCGCAATGATGTCCTCCCCTGGGGCCCTAGTTGGCTCTCGGCGCCTCTGATTACTCCTACTTCTGATATGTCTTCTTATCTTACAATGTCGAAGGGGATTGTCTGTCTGTAAATCTACTCTAGTTCCTAACAAGGCCAATTACATACTTTGCCGAACGGGAACTCAGCATTTTATAGAATGTTTAGGCAATGTATGAAATAGCAATTTATTTCATACTTTGCCTGAAAAATTCAGGCATTCGATACATTGCCTAGGCATTCTATAGAATGCCGGATTTCACACTTTGCCGGTAACATATACATGTTTCAAATCTCAGTGAACCAGAAAACTAGAATGCTCATGATAAAAAATCAATTATTATAAAGTGAGCCACCCTAAATAATATATATATATATATATATATATATATATATATATATATATATATATATATATATATATATATATATTACTAAGAGGTAATTCTTTGTATTGTATATTGACTAGTCTTGGTATTTTTCAACTTTTCTCTCCATCCAGACTAAATGGGAGACTAACGAATCTTTCTGTGAGACAGATGTCAAGACAAATAAAAACATCTCAATGAGGCGTTTGCTTAACTTTATGGACGCATCAGTATTGGACTTCCTGATTGGTCAGTTCTGTTTTACTGTACATCGATGATTATAAACAAAAAAGATCATATATTTACAATGCTGATTTTTTTCTGCAAGTTTGATATGAGTTGAGAACAAAAACAAACAAAAAATGCCAAGTCATGTGACTAAAGAGAGAGAGAGAGAGAGAGAGAGAGAGAGAGAGAGAGAGAGAGAGAGAGAGAGAGAGAGAGAGAGAGAGAGAGAGAAGAAGAAGAAGAAGAAGAAGAAGTAAAAAGAATATGAAAATAAAAGAGAAAAAAAGCTTAATTTAAAATTAATTTAAAAAAATTGTTTTTGAAAGTAAAATTTAAATTCTCTATAAATGATATCATCATGTTTTTGATCAGGTAACTTGGACCGACACCATGCAGAATTGTTTAATGAATTCGGTCAGGAAACTTTCTTTATACATTTCGACAATGGCCGGGGGTGAGTACTAAGTTGTTGACATGTTGTTTTTGTCAATGGAGCAAAATAAGATGTGGAAGAAAAGGACGTTTCAGGAACTATCACAATTGAGGGGGTCGTCTGGCTTGAAGGTCTAACTATTGGCCCCTGGCTCGATCTCCGTTCTAGTGTTGTTTTCGTCGACGAAAACTAAAACTAAAACCTTCGTTAACGAAAATGTTGACTTTTCGTCAACGATAACTAAAACTAAAATTATCAGCAAGACTGAAACTAGACGAAAACTAAATCTCGTAGACAAAAGACTGAATAAAAACTGAAACTAAAACTCCCCAACGAAATAAAAACTAAAATCCCCATTTATCGTCTTTTCCGGTATAATGTTGACACATGAAAGAAAGAACAACAAAAGATAAAAAAAAAAAAGAAAAATGACAGCCGACGATATAAATTTTGCTTTGAAAGTTTGAAATTGCCATGCGGTTAGATCAAAGAGTGTCGTTTTACAAGATACAGTCGATTCTGCTTAATTGGGACACATCGGGACCGAGGCTTTTTGTCCCAATTAAGCGGCTGTCCCAGTTAAACATACAAATTTACTATTGGCTTCTTGGTTTGGTTTCTTTGAGATATGTCCCACATACGCGGTGTCCCAATAAAGCGGAATCCACTGTATTTTTTAAAAATTTGTTGATGTTCATGTATTTCTATTCAATTAATTGTTTTTAACCACCCAAATTGTATTGTTTGTTGAACTCGGCATATTATTTAATAATATAATATGTGTTAATTATATGATATTGTTTTATTACAAAGTTTTCAATTTTAATTAAAACATACAGTTTTAGAATTTAATACCATTCAATTAATTATTTTTAATGAAATGTAGTAAATACTAAAAAAATGAATTAATAAATAAAAACAATTTATAAATATAAATAAGCACAAATGAATTAACAACTCAATTAACAAACATACACACGAATACAGCAAGGTATATAATTTATCACTATATAACCTATAAACACTTACAGTATATACATTTATATATATATATATATATATATATATATGTGTGTGTGTGGGTGTGTTGTGTGTGTGTATAACTGACAGATGGATAAAAAAATTAAGTTTTCTTTTCTGTCGTTCATTAAAACATTGAACAAATAGTTGACAGAAAGAAAGTAAATGAATGAAAGAATATAAGAATAACATTTATAGACCTCGGCGCGCAAAGAGTCTTCAAAAGAAGATTAAAGCTAAATTTTTCCTTCAACTCGCCGACCGTGGTGTATTGATGGGAAGGTGGCTGTCGTTAATATTGGTAGAGTTGATGGCTGCTAGTAGGGATTGAATTTATGTAGATGACAATGTATTAAAATCGCTATTGTTTTTTTGCAAATAGTGGCACTAGTAAAGTATCGGTATAGAGTATCGAAATTTTTTTGTTTAAATTGTATCGGCGATACACAAATCAATACTTGATACAAAAAGGATCGGCAATACAGCAACCAATAATAAAAAAAAGTATCGTCGATACTGTATTGGCCGATACCGATTCTTCGATACTAACAACCCTGAATATAAGTCATCAAAATAATAGAATTACTTCACTCTTCAAGTAAACAGTTGTTACTTAGTTTAGTTATTTCAGAGTTCTAGGTCTTAGAATAAACACGTTTGTTTTAATTTTGACTTACGTTTTCGGTTTCTTATTGTTATTACGTTTTTAGTTGTTTTTTTGTACATGCACTGCAAGTCTGCTAGTCTACAACATAGTCAAAAATTTAGTCATGGTATTGGCACATAACACAATGTGATAGTGTGACTTATAATGTGACAATGAAGTGAAATGACTCAGTTTCAGTTCACTGAGCTGTCATCTCTGTGACTACTATTATTATGCTTCAATCTGTTTCAACAATTGGTCATGAACAATGATGTTATTTGTAATTGGTGCTTACAAGACTAAAACTAAAAGTGAAACTAAAATGAATAAGACGAAAACTAAAACTCTGGTGTTTTAGTCGACGAAAACTAAAACGAAAACTAAAATTGGGCCTAAAACTAAAACTAGACTAAAACTAAAATTATTACAGAAAAAACGAAATAAAAACTGAAACTAAAATAGGACCTGGGACTAAAACAACACTACTCCGTTCAGGACCAATGGAATGTTTCAGGTCATGGTTAAAGTGCCGGCTATATTCAGGCCGGAATACGTAGCTGGTATTGCTTTAAATAAATAGCATGTGTCTTCTGATAGCTTCACAGAGTCACTGCAACACTACTTAAGTAAAATAATTTGGTATAATTCATTCAAGAAAGAAATCTCGCAACAAACATCAGACCTCAAGAATATAAAATGTTGATGAATGTAAAACAAAGTTTTTTTTAGTAAAATGCACTAAAAAGTACATACTAATTCACTGAGCTCATTGAAATAATTTAATAATGTATCATTTTCCCTTGTCAATCTTTTCAGTTTTTAAAAGAATTAAATTTGTTATTATTTGCTACACACTTTAGTCTATATAAAACATTTCATTATTACTCACACTTATTAACCGGCGAGATACTTATGTAATAATTTATACATCTTTAACTCAATGCGTTTTTTTCTGATTATAAAAATAATTAAAAAGTAATTAGCTTTGCAATTCATGTTAATGTATGAACTCGAAATTTAAAAAAAAATGTATTGGCTAAGTAAAACTTTTAAATGGATTCCTATCGTTAAAGAAATTAGTTTTCGTGCGTTATATCAGTGTGAGCTACTAGCTAAAGATTAGCTCCGTGTTATATCAACCAGTAACAATAACAATAAGAGTGAGAAATTTCAAGCTCACCTTTCTAGGAACTACAAAACAAATATTTTGAAAAAAAATCATCAAATAACGTTTTATTTTTCATTTGGTGTGATTATTGAAACTAAAACTAGTGTTTACTTTTTATTTGTCATTTTTATAATTTATTTAGTTTTTGTTTTACTTTGTAAACGGACGTGGGCAGGTGTCATGGCTACAGTTGTAGCGGTATCTTAGCAACAACAAGTTGAATTCAATGTCTTATTTCCTCTACCCTGAGTGCTCCACGGGGTTACCTGTAACGTTAATATCTGAATTACTGTAGCACCAGGGGCGTCTTAGCACATGGCACCGATGGACCCCCATCCCCAACTCACTTTTAAATAATATTTATAAAGTTATTAAGTCATGGAGGGGAGAGGCGGGGCTGTTAATAGGTTTCGGTTAAACACGACATGTTGTATGTTTTACTGAGTAGCTTAATTATATATGGTACACACATGTTATGAAGTATTATACTAAAAGGCTAAGTCCTGTATTAACTCATCGTCAAATTTACTTTTACTTTATATTATAGTGGGTTTTTTTTTTAAAAGTTTATTATTCAGATATAAACATTGTATGTCTTTTGATAATCACCACCAGGTTTGGTCGGTCCAAGTACGACTGCATGTCTTGTATAGCTCCTGTACGTCAATGTTGTCTGATTCGACTGTCCACTCTTTCCAAACTGGTCAAGCTTTACATCGGACCGGAAAGTTTGAGTCACGTGCTCAGGGAGTCTCTCAAAGCTGACCCGTCCTACCCCGTCCTGTGGGAGCCTCACCTGGACGCCCTGGACCGTCGATTGGGCAAGATACTCTCAGTGGTCAGCGACTGTGTCAATGTCAAGGGAAAACCTTGGAACGAGGTCGTTATCTATGACGGACTGAATTAATTACAGATGTATACTGATAAATGAGTGAAATGCTGTATATTATAACTACTTGTTCCTAGATCTTAGCGTTGCTATTATGATAAGAATCCCATTCAGCAGTGGTTCTAAAACTTTTACGCATAGCAGCCCACAAAGTAAAGTGCTTTGCTTCCCGCAAATAACATGTAAGGAAAAAAAAATTACGATAATAGAAAGAGTAAAGTCGTCAGCTATGTATTTCACACATAGATTAGTTCTTTAAATTTGCAGATAGTCTTTTAGTCTTGTAACATAGAGAGAACTAACATAGTGAGAACTAACATAGTGATAACTAACATAGAGAGAATTAAATAGAGAACACTTAACATAGAGAGAACTTAACATAGAGAGAATTAACATAGAGAAAACTGACAGTGAGAAATTGACATAGAGAAAACTTAACATAGACAGAACTTAACATAGAGAGAATTAACATAGAGAGAACTAACATAGTGAGAAATTAACATCGATAAAACTTAACATAGAGAGAACTTAACATAGAGAGAATTAACATTGATAGAACTAACATTGAGAGATCTAACATTGAGAGAAATTAGTATAATTATCGGGTTATGGATTCTCAAACAATAAGATCATAAATATATTATACAGATTGTCGATCAATTAATTTTGAATGAAACATTTGTTGCCACTAATTTATTAAAAGCTACTGCCGTAAATGATAACCCCAAATCAAAAACTTCATTCTTTCATAAAAGTCTTAACGATTCCAGATCGTTAAAGCTCCTAATCAGGTTATGAAATCCAATTTTAAAAACCTTTTTATACAGTCAAAAGCCCTGGATTTCAAGATCAGACTTTAATGTTTGAATTGTGAATTAAGTTAAGCAGATCATTATATTTCAAGAAGATAAAACACAAAATAAAAAGAGAATAAAAAAAACTAGCAATGAAAAAAAAAACACATTGTTTGGATGTATAGTTGCTCAAGTTTTTTTTTGTATGTGCGTTAAAATTTGGAGGGTTTACTGTAATTGTGTACCGGGTATAATGCTTCTTTGTAAAAAAGAAAGAAATTTTTTCGTTTTTGTGAATCGCAATTTTTTAAAAGTAATATTGAATGTTATTTTGTAAGAAACAGTCAAACTATTTTCGTTCCCAATGGCTCAACTAGAGTTTCTTTTCGCTTTAGCTTTTCGTTTTATTTAGCTGCAACTAGCCTAAATACGAATAGGACATTTGGCCTTCCCGTGTTGCTTTGGGTTCATGAAATATTTTATGGTAAAGAAATAAATGTGTAATAAGCACAATTATATTACAAACATTTAATGAAAATTGTTGTTTTTTATTTTCGTTTGATCGTATAAAAATCGTATACATGCTTGTGTGAGTTTTTAAAAAATATGTATTAAATAAAAATCTCTATTCCAACCATGGGGCATAAAATCAACACCTTTTTGTTCAAGTGAGCACTAACAAATGGTGGGCCTTGATGCACATACACTGGCCAATGTCAAAAAGCGTAAGTTGACCTGGTTCGGTCATGGTACCCCACGCCACAATGCCCTCTATAAAAGGATCCTGCTGAGAACCCCTGTACGGAGCACGACCCGGACAGATCGTCCCAGGGAGAGCCGGTTAAGGGTAGCCTATACAATGCAATGGGACGCCAGTCTGATAGAGGATCTGAGCGACATGTATGCACACATTCCCATATAGAACCATTCGAGATGAGTAAAAAGACATGTCAGATCAGTTAATAAAGTAAAGTCAGGATCAGCCCTTTGTTGAAATTATGATGGGGGTCATCATGCCGTGTGCATAATGAAGAGGTTTCAGGCTACGCCTCTGAATATAGAAGATGTCAGATTCACAAAATATTGTTTAGTAAATCAATATTTTTTTCGAAGATGAAAATTTGCGTAGAAAAACAGTGGTCAGAATAACTTTTTTAATGAATACGTTCTTTGCATCCAGCAAACATTCTATTGCACTGAACAGTTTGTGAAAGGGAAAGTTTTGCATTATATGAAATTTTTTTTTACTCCCCGAATTTCGGGTCACTATCACACACCAATGACACCATCCACTAAGAATTGGGTATTTCGCTCATTTATCAGTATACATCTGTATACATCTGTAATTAATTCAGTCCGTCATAGATAACGACCTCGTTCCAAGGTTTTCCCTTGACATTGACACAGTCGCTGACCACTGAGAGTATCTTGCCCAATCGACGGTCCAGGGCGTCCAGGTGAGGCTCCCACAGGACGGGATAGGACGGGTCAGCTTTGAGAGACTCCCTGAGCACGTGACTCAGACTGTCCGTTCCGATGTAAAGCTTGACCAGTTTGGCCAGAGTAGGCACTGTGCCTAGGGCCTACGGCCTTTTCAAGGGCCTACGAAAGCCAGAACATAAAGTGAAAACAAGTTCAGAATGCCAATAAAATTTAATAATGTTTGTATTAAAGTAACTATATATAACCGTGTGAGATGAGCACGTCAAACTGGAGATCTTTAAATTACAACTTTTCAGCTCTTTGTCTTAGCAAAGTCACATATGACGTCCTCAAAAGTTTATTTAGATTTCAAATCGCAAAGAAGAGCGGGTGCATTATTGAAAAATATTAAAAATGAAGATGGGGAGAGCCTACGACTTTGATAGTGCCTGGGGCCTACGATGACCTTAAAACGGCCTTGGGTGTGTGTATATATATATATATATATATATATATATGTGTGTGTGTGTGTGTGTGTGTGTGCATGTATATAAATTCATTTTGTTGCAACAATCCAGTGCATTTTATTTTCTTGACGGGAGGGGGGAGCAGTTAAAAGTGGCCACCATTATCAGCGTTTATCAGGGCCCGAGATGTTACTGTTTGTGGCCCAGATGAACACTTACAGAAAAATCATCAACACAATATTACCAATAATACACCGAGAACGTAGCCTCACTTTGAAACTTAAAAGCAACCTAATGCTTTAACAATTGATTTCCTTAACGGCTACTTTAAAATAAAATCAATTATTGTTTTAAAATCTCCGATAATAAAGAACCAACAAAGCCACGAAGATTATTGCGTCATCTGTAGCAGCGGCGAGAGTGCATTTGATTGAATCACAGTTATCGTTGGTATTGACACGGATATCTAGATATAACACCAGGATGCACAAACCAAACAAAATTTCATTCTAGCTGTGTACGGTTTAGGCTGACGCAAGGGTTAAACAAAGTTGCACTATTATATATATACCATATACATGCTTGCTTGTTTACGTTCGTCCATTGTTTATTCGGGTTGTTATTTTGCGTTATCGATTTGTGTTATTACTGGGTTTTTTTTTCTAAAATTTCTCTTTTTCTCGGTAAAATTTACGTATAATAATTGTTTTGGTTTATAAATCTAATTTTAAATATAATAAATAACTAAGAAAATGGTCAATAAGTGTTCTGCATACGGATGCAAAAGTGAATATGACAGTGTTGAAAAAGCGGAAAGTAAAGGAGTTTCTTTTCATTCGTATCAATTAAACAATGAGGAATTATGTGAAAAATGGACTAGAGCTAATCCTCGCCAAAATTTTCAGCCTGGGAAATATTCAAAAATGTGTTCGCTCCATTTCTTGCCAAGTGATTTTGTTAGTGATGTAAAAGATACAAACATGTCTCGATCAAAGAAAAGATGTGAATCCAATAAACCTGTTAGACCAAAAATTAAATTGAAAGAGGATGCAGTGCCAAGTATTTTTCAGAATGCACCATCATACTTATCAACTCCGAAGCACCGTAGAACAACAATGAAGTCTTCGTCATCAGCTCGACAAGAAGTTATTGAAAATCAAATGATGGGGTGGGAAAACTTGTTTAATGAAAATGATGTCATAAGCAAGTTATCTTTAGTTGATCTAAAAGAAAAATTAAGTAAAGATAAAATACCTTCTGGATATCAACTCCATATTCAAAATGAACATTTATATATTTATTTGTTGGAATTTCAGAATAAAATTTTGTTTATTAAATCATCAATTTCAATTTCAAAATCATTCGACATATCACTACATCACAAAGGAAAACAATTATCTAAATCATTTTCAAACGATATTTGTTCTGCCAATTTGGAAACAATGAGTCAGTTGTTGAATTTGCTTCCTCGTAATGTTTTGATGAAACTCCATTTCATGAAACCTTTGATGAGATCAAGCAAGAAGCAAAAACAAATTTGAAAAATTGTTTGTTGATACTCATCAGAACGAATGATGACAAACAATAAATTGCCATGAGTTCCATCTCTCATTACTGATTTTTGGAAGTGATTGAAAATTTACTTTTGGTAAACTTCTTCTAGTTTTGAAAATCCTGTAGCATTATGTTAAAGCCATGTCATCTCTCCAGCACTCTTGTTCTGATTTCTTTAGTGGTGCTCCAGCATTATCAAATGGTGTTTTGAGTTGTTCATACTTTTCTGCTGTTTTTGAAACAAACGAGTAGCCGATGTTTGGTGAAATTGTTGATGTACTAAAATGATCATTCATGACATGTTTCAATATTGTATCTAGAATGTGCTTATATCATTCGATGTATACAGCTTTTTCTAATCCAACATCTTGAAAGTGTTTCTGTAACAGTGTGAATTCACCAATTCTTCTTCAAGAATTTGCTGCAGTTGTGTCAGAGACAATCATTTTTATTCATTGAGCACAGTTTTCATTCGGGAAAAGTGGAGAAGAGTAGTATGGCAGACCAGGGCCCTAAATGAGATGTAGAGACAAAAAAAAAAGGGGGACAGTTTTTTTTTCATTGAATATTGTCTCCTCTTTGCATTTGCCAGCTGAAGAACAGTGAGTCTGACCTTCCTTTTTTCATTTTTTATAACAACAACACCATGTGCTTTATTTTGTTGGTCTTTCCATCAAATTGTAAGCACCAGAGTTCTTTTTTAAAGTTTTCCTTGTAATTACTTTGTAATTTTTCTCCTTCTTTCATTAGACCTTTAAAAATTTCCCAACTTTTTGGACCTTCCTTGTACTCACTTTTGCTGCAGTCACTAAACGCACTGAAGAAGTTTTTTGTCTTTTAGACTTTAATGGTTTCTCATTATCTTTACTACTACTGGAACACTGATCTTCGCTCACAAAATCTTCTTTACTCACAAAAATCTTCTGTATCCGAATATGGTAAAACACTTGATTCAACACTTTCTTTAGTAAAGCTTTCTGTGACTGGCACTTAAGTAATTTCATTTTTTTGGGTGAATCTCTAGTGAATCATCTTCAATAGCCTACTTTTCCTTTTGTTGAAATCTGAAGTGCATATAACCCTCTGTCTTCTCGGCAAAGCCACTACTCTCCTTTCTCATCTCTTACAATAAACATCACTGTGAAATCATAGTTTCCAGGACTTCGATTATATATGTCTTTCAAACTTCTTAACAACATTGTACGATCATGTCTTTTCTGCTTTTTACATCAGAAGCAATTGTTTTACATCTGTTCACGATATGTAGTTCCATTGGAATTTTTCGCATTTGATCAAGACTGTCAACAATCTTTGGTGATTTAATGCCTTTTTGGAAATACACTAGATTTGAAGTCCAAATTCTCTTGCTCGTCTCGGAAACTAGAGCATTTTTGACAGAACTGCTCTGAGACAATCCAGAAATGACACAAATACTAATTATGCATATAATAGTAGCCAACTGAAATGCTGACGGTGCATGGAACAACAAAGAACAAAAATTACAGTTAAATTACTAAATGCGGGTATGACATACGATTTACTGGGCTAGTGGAGGGTGAACTTTTTTAACAGTTGAGGGTTGTTATTGATATTTTTTGTTTAGATATGATAAATATCCACTTGTGGAAGTATGGGGAATAAAAAATAACGAAAAATATTTTTAGTCATATACCTAATATATATATGTATGTATGTATGTGTATATATATATATATATATATATATATATATATATATATATAACAAAAAATGTATGGATGACGGAACATAATTATGCAATCTACTGATAAATAAATGCTCACGTGCATAAACAGACACATACATACATAAAGATATAGATGGATAGATAGATAGATAGATAGATAGATAGATAGATAGATAGATAGATAGATAGATAGATAGATAGATAGATAGATAGATAGATAGATAGATAGATAGATAGATAGATAGATAGATAGATAGATAGATAGATAGATAGATAGATAGATAGATAGATAGATAGATAGATAGATAGATAGATAGATAGATAGATAGATAGATAGATAGATAGATAGATAGATAGATAGATAGATAGATAGATAGATAGATAGATATGCTAAAGTCAGATCAATGTTCTTTACATAAAAAGACCCATAATAGATGTGATGTGAAAATCTACAAAGAACTGAACATTTACATACCTAGGCCTCTATAACGGTAACATAAAAATATTATCTCTTGCGAAAATTCAACAATTTACAAATAGTCTTAAATATTTAAAAAAAATGTCTTTAATATTTTGTATGTTTTGTTGCTGTTGCAAGAAGATTATTTACGCTATTCATTCTTTAGAAAAGATGCATAATGCTTGTGAACCAGGGTTCCTTAAACTCTGAGTAAACCAGTGGTTCCCAAAGGGGTCCCTACGGACCCCCAGGGTCCCCGATATTTTTCAGGGGGTCCGTGGAAGATTAAAATTCATTTGGGGGTCCCTGAACAACTTCATGGGTTTCGCGCAAGGTATAATATAAAATTATTTGATCAGCTGTGAGTTAATTAATATCAATAAATATGCACCGTTCTGCACAAACAAGCTTTCGACATTATAAAAAGAATTCCGCTGAGTAATAATACAGTACAAAGAAAGATTGACGAAATGGCTCAGTCGGTAGAAAATTCTTTATGTGAGTACTTAAAAACATTTTCTATACCGCTTGAGAGTCCACTTTACCAGGAAACGAATTTTTACTTTTAGCTTATGTAAGATTTGTAAAAGAAGAATTTTTCTTCAAGAATTGTTACTTGCTTATTGTTTGGAAACCGATACAAAAGGTGAAATGTTAATTACTGAATTAAAAATATTTTTCAATGTAAAAGCTATGACCTTGACTAATACCATTTATTTTGCTACTGAAAAGGTAGGCAGATACTGAGGCTCTCTTAACATACTTAAAACAAGCTGTACCGAATGTACTTTCAGTACATTGAGTCATTTGTGGCAAAAAAATCTTAGTAAACGTTTGCATGGATCACTAGATTATGTCATTAAACCGTTTTATAAAATTAAAAGGAATGCCTTAAATGAGAGATTATTTGCTCTGTTTGGAAAATGATGAAGACTATAATCGTTTACGACTTCACACAGAAGTACATTGGTTACAGGGTCCATCGTCCAAAAAGTTTGGGAACCACTGGTGTAAACAAATGAAAAATTGTAAATATTAGCATTAATAGATTCATGACAACCGGTGCATAATAAACAATGACCTTTTTTTTTTTGATTGTGTTAATTTGTCGATCGAAAAATTCTACCTACTTAGATATTGAACAGATATATTTGATCTTATAAGCATCTCTACTCCAAATTATGGTTTTCGCTTTAAAAAATGCATTATAAGCTATATGTCAAAAGTCTTAAATCATTAAAAAAGTGTTTTTTGTCTGTAATGCTTTGTTTAAAAAAATTATGACATTACTTCAGTTGCACAAATCATAACTGTGAATTGTAAACAAAAATCAGAAACAGTAAATAAATAGGTAAAATAAAGATATCCTTCGCTCAGCTAAGTCCTTTTTATAGCATCAATCTGTGAACTTGAAGTTTACAATATAACATAAACACAAAATGATGAAAAATTGAGGAGAGTACAGGATTCAGTGCTTCAATTTTTTTTCAATGAGATTACCTATTGTATATGTTATGCGTTTCTTTTTTTTTTTAATTTAATTTAATTTAGTTGTTGAGACAGAGCCAAAAGACAACTCTTCCAGTGTTACGAAGAGTTGAAATTTGGATTACTATAAAGTTAAATCGTCTTTTTTTGTTTTTTCACAGGAATATCTGCTTTTAAGTTGAAAAAGTACCAAATGTATTGTTATAAAGTGTGTCTCTAACGGATCCTTTGAAAACAATGAGGACTAAATTGAAACTGCAGTCACTAAGAGTGAACAGAAAAGGATTGCTGTTCATATTACTGTGTGTGGTTACGTTATTAATTGGAGTGAGTGGACCAGATCATTTATTCTTTACATTAAAATCATCAAGTCTGGAAGTTAGATGGCACTATTTTTCTAATCAGGACAGAGTAAGGGCGTTTCAGGTAACTACGTGTTAAATACAATGTCCAGCCGCCTTTACTTCCCCAACACATGTCAGGTACGTGTAAAAGCGGCTGAGAATTGTATTAGTTACTTAAATGTGTTTTCAGTGGAAATAAAATCTTTTAGATCCTATAAGCCACTGATGGGACGGTTTTATGGTGCCCTTCTTTCACCCCTCCCCCCCCCCACCATAGCCGGATAGTGCAATGGCCAAGGAGGCACCAGAGGAGATATAGCGCGAACTTTAAACATGACCATTGGTTCTCACCGGAGATCGCACCAGGGACCTTCAGGTCGACAGCCAGTTGCTTTGCCAGAGGACTTCCCGTTCTCAGAAAAAGAAAAATTGCCCCTATCATGTGGACAATTTTTAGATACGTGTAGTAAGGCCCCACCGACAGAAATTTCGGGCCCCTGGGCAGGGCTGTCACGGACCCCCTTGCTGATAATAATATTTTCAAAATTTGATTGGCCAGCTCAGTCCGGGGCAATGTTCCCTCTAAGCTGAGCACGTGAGCGATCGCTCACACCTATTCAAAGCGTCGCTCATACTACACGTACGATCCCTCACTCCGACGGACGACATCGCTTTAATCGCTCACAAATTTTGGCCTCAAATAAAAATGTCGCTCAGAGACAAAATTTCTTGCTCACTTCATACCACATCTTAGAGGGAACATTGGCCGGGGCCCAAAAAACTCGCCGGGCCCCTGGGCATTTGCCCCTAACCCCCTCTTGGCGGGTCTGTGGGTAGTGCCCTTCTTTCATCCTCTCCCCAATCAGCGGTGTCTTGGCCATGGATACACCATAGGAGCATGGAGGAAACTCTCACCGGAGATCAAACCAGGGACCCTCAGCTAAACAGTCGAGCGTTTTACCGCACTGCTATCCGTCCCCCTGTAATAAATTTAGGTAGAGTCGTTCTTAATGTTAGGCATTTAGGTAGAGTCGTTCTTAATGTTAGGCATTCAGGTAAAGCCGTTCTTAATGTTAGGCAAATATTAATCAGAGACTCCAACTATGTCGTTATCAGGAGGAATTCGTTGTATCCTTAACTTGTCAATGAAACTAACTAGACCAAACTTCTGAATATTTCAGGGACTCACTGTGCCAGTACATGGAGGCAGTAGAGTCAATTACAGTAACCCTAAAGCTGATTTATTTGTGGCGCAGTACAGGAACAGAAGTGAGACAATTGGAACTGTGTTTGAAGTTGACGAGATCAAGCCCTACAAACATTTCCTGTCAGTAACAGTTGCGTACAAGAGAAAGGGGAGAGGTCTGAAGGACCTCAAGTTAAACAATGGGTGAGTGGTGTATCTATAACAATGGGTGAGTGGGGTATCTATAACAATAGATGAGTGGTGTATCTATAACAATGGGTGAGTGGTGTATCTATAACAATGGGTGAGTGCGGTATCTATAACAATGGGTGAGTGGTGTATCTATAACAATGGGTGAGTGGTGTATCTATAACAATGGGTGAGGGGGGTATCTATAACAATAGGTGAGTGGGGTTTCTATAAAAATGGGTGTGTGGTGTATCTATAACAATGGGTGAGTGGGGTATATATTACCTTCAACTTAAACATACACATAGGTAATAATAACTCACACTCACGTACTGACACACATACACACACTAATATTCAGACACTCACTCACACTCACTCACACAAACTCATTCACTTACTCACACACACTCAAACATATACTCACATACATTTACATACACAATCACATTCATACACATGCAAATACACTCTAACAGACAAGCAAGCAAGCACACAAACTCACACACACACTCACACACTCACACACACATTCACACTCATACACATGCACTCACACAGGCTTATAGACTCTCTCTCACACACACTCACACACACAGACTCACACACCCACCCTCACACACAAAAACTGTCAAACACATGCAAATATACTCATACACACATTCTCACTCACACTCACGCACACACACTCACACAAAATAAGATACACTCCCACACACTCTCACACACACTTATTCACACCAACACTCACAAACTCACACCAACACTCACAAACTCACACCCACACTCAACTCACACCCACACTCACAAATTTACACACTCTCATACACTCTCACACACACAAGCAGCTGGAATTGTATTGACTTGCTATTTTATTCTTGTAGAACGTATCCTTGGGAAAAATTTATGCAAAATATTAACCAGAATTACCTATACCATCCTAATGACACAAACATAGATAATCTACTGAAAGATTTGCAGACCAGGCCGATCACTAAAGTATGTAAGTACACCAGTATTTATAAACAAACATATATTAGGAATGGTTTACTGAGGCCAGCTTAAAATAAAGTTTTTAGTTTTTGTTTTGTCTTAAGAAACTTGAAAATTAAAAAATGAATTCAGGGGCCAATGGAGATCTTAAGTGGAGACGTTGTGTATTTTAGGGTTTCTATGCAAAATATATTTCTGAGCCTTCTTAATAACCAGATTGACTACAAATATTTATAGATGTTCTTTGGCGGCGGGGACTCAAGTAGTTGCCTGTAATGCCTATGTGTAAAAACAGCCCTGAATGTACCAATCAATCAGTTATTTAACGTGTCATTAGCATGTCATCAACAATGACTAGCTTCTACTGTGCACACTGCGTGGTTTAAAATGTCAAAATGACACGTTCCCCAAATTGTGTTATTTGCCCGCAACAGTGTGAACTTGTTATTTGCCCGCAAAAGTGCGGACTTGTTAAAACATTTAGAGTGTGTGCCCAATCTGTATGCTGTATGTTTTTGGGTTCAAGTCCCAGCGGTTCAGGTCACCTACATAAATCTTACCTAACGCCCATGTTGTCATCGCAAAGTGGGCAATGAGCTGACATGAATAAGGGGCAGTACAAAAAGCCTCCCCAAAAGTGATTCGATGTAAATAGAGAAAGTGACCTCATTCCGATTGGAACGTCAATAACTAATTAGGTTCAACAAGTTTTCTTATTGAATAAAATAACGCAAGTTAATATATTCTTTTAAAAATCAATATTATCTGGTTTAATAGATGAACATTTAAAATGAGTCTTCACTTGGCCAATGAGCCTCTGGATTTAAGAAAAAAAGAAATGTATTAGAAAAACGATGGAAAAACTCAGGCCAGCGATCCAAATATGCCTGCCCGCGGGCTGAATAAGGCCGACCCTTCAAAACCTCAGAAGTTTTTGGTTACGACCAGTTACAATAAATGTATAATTATTAATTTAAACTCTACGTCCGTCTGCTCTCGGCCCAACCTTTATGCCAGATTTAACCACCCTTCATAGCCAACGCTTCAACACGTTAACCCAACAATGTGTTATAGAAAAGTTTACAATAGGCCCAGCATTTAAAATTAGGATACGCACACTTATGTATATTTCATGTTGCATTTTACAGCAATAAATAAAAAGAGCTCCCATCTAGTGCTGCAAATTCTTCTGGACAACGGAGGCGAGGCAATGTATAAAATTAGGAGGTATTATTTTTCTATCGATGACATTACGTTACAAAGATAATTTTTTTTAAAACAGTAGATCATGTTTGTACACATAATTGGATGTTATGGTGTCCCTTTATCTGCATATATGTGAATGTAATTATAAAACAAACAAATATTTTTAGAACTCCTATAGATGAGGATGTTTCACCCAACCTGTTTTGGTTTCGAGAATTGGAAAGACCTCATGCTGAAATAGCTGCATTTTACTTGGATAAGTAGGGCTGATTCTATTATGTGGATAAAGTAATAACAATAATAATAATTATATATATATATATATATATGTATAACAATCAACTAAAAAGTCATTATACAAAATTGTATCCTACCATCATCAGTTGTTTGGGTTTCTACCAAGTTCCACCAATAGTAAGCAGGGTTCTAAATATAACCAAGGACATTGCTCCTGTCAGTGATCCTGCCATTAAAAAAACTCTACACATATCTCCAGGTACATGTCATTTGTTTACGTTCATCGCCAAGATCACTGATTTCTTATTTACTCAAAAGTATTTAATGGGCTTCGATGTCTTATAAAATTATGCAGCACATACAAGTCTATACTTTAGTTCAGTGTTTTATAGTATTAAATGGGATTCGATGTGTTATAAAATTATGCAGCACATACTAGTCTATACTTTAGTTCAGTGTTTTTTAGGTTTGCGACTTATAACCAAAAAAAATGTGTGTCCTCAGGTGGAAATGTTTGCTTTTACGGAAAATGTTTGGATTACTGTAGTCTTCACTCACCTGTATGTGGTAATCCCGACAAGATTCAAGGGGCAATATCCGTTTTCTTGAAGGGAGCGAAGATTGTCCACTTTCGAACACCTTGGTTTCGTCCATTGTTAACCAAAGTAAAGATTGGAAATATTTATAATGTGGTCCCCCGTGTAATGCAATGAAAAGCCGTGTTCCTAGACTTCTGTATTAGATGACCTAATCCATTACGAATCGCCTTGCATGTAGCAGTAATCTTTATGCACAGATATATTGATGTAAATATGGGTCGTGTTACAAAAGGACTGCCGACAAATTGATTGACAAAAACGTTGAATTTTGAAACTGCTTCATCAATTAAAAAATAAAATACCGCATTAAAAACTGAATGATGGATTGCAAATGCAGAAAAGTCTGTCCGGCCATAGAAAAAATAAATTACATTCTCTTCAGTGGCTATGCCGATGAAGTATTAGATGCTCGATATACAATGAGTTACTAGGCAAAAAATATGGTAGTTTTTTTTTGGAAAAAAGTGTTCAAAACAAGGGATACGCATTCTGTACCGTTTATATTCTGTGGTTGGCACGTTCAGATTTGGAAATTTACATGTGCAACCGTCTTAGCTGTATACGACTTCCAACAGACACATTTTTTAATGAGGTTTATACTTTACATAAACAATATAAGATATGCAGTTTTACTCACTGGAGGAAAGTTACCTTGCACACAGCAAACATAAAATAAATAATCACATGTTAACTAGTAGGCACAGAAAACACATTGACAAATCACAAGTAAACACAAACAAACACCTTTAAACCCTAGAAAGCGTAAATACACACACACCATTAATACTAGAAAACGTAAATACAAAGAAAACGTAAAAACACAAACACCTTTCAAAACTAGAAAATGTATACACAAGCAAACATCCTTAAACATTAGAAAACATAAGCACACACCATTAAACACTAGAAAACGTAAACACACAAACATACCTTTAAACACCAGAACACGAAAACACACAAACACACCCTTAAACACTATAAAATGTAAACACTCACACACCCTTAAACATTATAATATGTAAACACACACACGCCCATAAACATTATGATATGTAAACACACACACACCTTAAACATTATAATATGTAAATACACACACCCTTTAACATTTATAATATGTATACACACACACCCTTAAACATTATAATATGTAAACACACACACCCTTAAACATTTATAATATGTAAACACACACACCCTTAAACATTATAATATGTAAACAACACACACCCTTAAACATTTATAATATGTAAACACACACACACACACACCTTTAAACACTAGAAAACGTATATCGAGAAAAACACGAATATGTCGGTCATTAACGTGAGAAGATCGTTAAGCGAGACATGTTGTTAAAAGCAACACGGTCGTTAATCGGGGAACAATTGCTTAGATGTGGTATAGATATAATAGATAAACATAAAGACAGACAGACAGATATAGAGATTGATAGATAGACAGACAGACATAATGATAGATAGATAGATAGATATAGATAGATAGATAGATAGATAGATAGATAGATAGATAGATAGATAGATAGATAGATAGATAGATAGATAGATAGATAGATAGATAGATAGATAGATAGATAGATAGATAGATAGATAGATAGATAGATAGATAGATAGATAACTATTTCATGTCATGCACCCCAGAGGAAATGGGAGACTGACGAGTCTTTCTGTGAGACAGATGTCAAGACAAATAAAAAGATCACAATGAGGCGTTTGCTTAACTTCATGGACGCCTCAATCTTTGACTTCCTGACAGGTCAGTTGTAGGCTGTTGCTGCATTTTGTTGAGTAAGAAAAATAAAAGACCGCTGATTAATTCAAGACCTAATTAACAAAATTTAATTCACCTTTAGATTTTTGTTCAATTTTCTCATGACTGAATAAAGTAAACAAACATTAACATTAAACGTTTACAAAATACTGGTTTCTTTTTTTTTAATGCAATAAAATCCTTAGATCATGCATATAGTCCAAGAAATTATAATGACAATATAAAGTATTAGTTCTTATTTATTCATCCTGCTATTAGTCAAAGAATGTAGTTTTACAATATATTATTATATCTGGTTTAATTTAGAAATAAACAATATTAAGAGACGAAGAATCAACAATGTTTTATTGTTCATATTTTCGCCAAGCTATAGATACTAGAATTAGTGAGATAATAATTAAATAAATAGATGTCTATAGATACAAAGTGAGATAATAGTTAAATAAATAGATGCCTATAGATACAAAGTGAGATAATAGTTAAATAAATAGATGCCTATAGATACAAAGTGAGATAGTAGTTAAATAAATAGATGCCTATAGATACAAAGTGAGATAATAGTTAAATAAATAGATGTCTATAGATACAAAGTGAGAAAGTAGTTAAATAAATAGATGCCTATTATGATTTTTTTTTAATTAATAAATAAATCTTGTTCAAAAAACTATTAAAAGGAAAAAAAACCAAGCCACCACGTCTCTGGATACACACACACACACATACACACACACATACACACACATACACACATACACACACATACAAACACACATACACACACATACACACACATACACATACACACGCATACACACACATACACACACACATACACACACATACACACACATACAGACACACACATACACACACACATACATACACACACACATACACACACACACATATACAGAAGCACATACATACACACATACACACACATATACATACACACATACATACACACACATACACACACATACATACACACACATACAAACACACACACATACACACACATACATACACACAAATACATACACACATACATACACACACATACAAACACACACACATACACACACATACAAACACACACACATACACACACATACACACACATACATACACACAAATACATACACACATACATACACACACATACATACATACACACACATACACACACACCTACACACACACACGCATACATGTTGTGAGTTTGAAGTGACATTTCATTTGAGTTTCATGCAATACATTACAATATAAAGTTGATTAGTCTTATTTTGTCTATTGATCAGGTAACTTAGATCGACACCGTGTAGAAACGTTTGATGAATTCGATGAGGAAACTTTCTTTATAAATTTTGACAATGGTCGAGGGTAAGCAATTAGTTTATAGTTGTTTTTTTTTTACATTTGAACGCAATAACAGGTTAAGAATCAGAAAATATGTTCGAACGCAGTACAACAGTACACATTTTAAAAATGTTTTCCTCCTTCGACTCTACAGACAGAAGCGTGTCTACGGAAAGAAGACACTTACTTTATCGCCAGCTAGGGCTATGAATTTTTTCCCTTTTACTTTATCGCTAGCTAGGGCTATGGATTTTTCCCCTTTTACTTTATCGCTAGCTAGAGCTATGGATTTTTCCCCTTTACTTTATCGCCAGCTAGAGCTATGGATTTTTCCCCTTTTACTTTATCGCCAGCTAGGGCTATGGATTTTTCCCCTTTTACTTTATCGCTAGCTAGAGCTATGGATTTTTTCCCTTTTACTTTATCGCCAGCTAGGGCTATGGAATTTTCCCCTTTTACTTTATCGCCAGCTAAGGTTATGGATTTTTCCCCTTTTACTTTTCTTATTAACAAACACACATTTAGCATGTAGAGATACTCGGTCAGTAGATTTACCTATTTTGTGTTGGCGCGACTCAACCATCTAATTCGCCCGCGAACCATCAGCGGGTCACGACTCACACTTTTAGAACCACTGTAAGAATGAATGGCCAATAACCAACACCATAATTGCATTAGATATAGTAGTTCCGGTTTTGTAAAAAAAAAAAGGTGCCCCAAATGTTTACTGGACAAATTAAGAACACATTTTTAAGAAATAATCATTAAGCACCAGGGGTTGGGCGGCATTTCGAACAGTGAGTCACGCTGGGCTCTAAAATCTGACGGAAAATAATTTCAATTAAATGTAAGCGTCATAGATGAGACGAGCGGGGCAGAGCGGGCCCGGTGAGACGAGCGGTAAGGGGCAGAGTGGGGCCCGGTGAGACGAGCGGTAAGGGGCAGAGTGGGGTCCGGTGAGACGAGCGGTAAGAGGCAGAGCGGGGCCCGGTAGGACGAGCGGTAAGGGGCAGAGTGGGGCCCGGTGAGACGAGCGGTAAGGGGTAGAGAGCGGCCCGGCGAGACGAGCGGTGAGAGTGTGACCCAGGTCTAACAGCCGAGTAGACTCCTGTCTGTTATACACTTACATTTTATAACTCTTGAATTGTTAAAACACAATTTTGATTATCACTACAATTGCTATTAAAACATGATTATTTTCTCCTAAATCATTATTCATTCTGCTTTTTTATACAATCACAGATTTGGTCATTCCAAGTACGACTGCATGTCTTGCATAGCTCCAGTACGTCAATGTTGCCTGATTCGACTGTCCACCCTGGCCAAACTGGTCAAGCTTTACATCGGACCGGACAGTTTGAGTCACGTGCTCAGGGAGTCTCTCAAAGCTGACCCGTCCTATCCCGTTCTCTGGGAGCCTCACCTGGACGCCCTGGACCGTCGACTGGGCAAGATACTCTCAGTGGTCAGCGACTGTGTCAATGTCAAGGGCAAACCTTGGAACCAGGTCGTCCTTAATGACGGGATTAATTAATTACGAATGTAACTTGTGTGATCTCTAAACTACTGTCTATGAATACTTGTACATAGATATTTGTGATGTTATGATTAGTCTGTACGAGCTGTATAATGAACATTAATATAATCAACAGTTCTTTTTTTTTTGTGCCGATACGCACCGGTACGGTGTACCGGCACCTTTTTCAATGTGGGGAAAAATTTTTTACTTTTCTTGTATTTTAACGTTTATTATTAATTTATTATATCATTAATTTGTTAAGATTGAATTATTTTAAAACTGCGCGGAATAAGAATAATAAATATCTCTATACTTATAAGACGCATTAGTTGTCTGTCTGTCTGTCTGTCTGTCTGTTCCCTTATAACTCAAGATCCAGAAAACCAAAAAACGTGAAATTTGTTACACATACACATAATTACATGGGGAAGGTTATAGGACAGGTTTCGTTTCATCTCGATGGGTAGTTTAATTGTAATTAATTATTTTTATTTTAGTATTTTACTATATTAAAGTAATCTCGACGGCGCCATAGATAAAATTCCTCTGTGACGTCATTTCCCTATGACACATTTTTAAAAGAGGGGTAACTCCCGGAAACTCCAATTGTAAACATGATGAAATCAATAGTCATATCTATTTACCTATCGTTTTATGTATTCGGAAGATTAAAATTAAAGGTGCACTTTAATAAACCGAAATACGTTAATTAAAATGTTTCTGTGACATTATTAACATTATTAATACAATCTCAATGCGTAGTTTAATTGTAATTAATTATTTTAGTATTTTACTATATTAAAGTATCCACGGTATGGGATCGCCTTCACTATAAATAAAAATCGCGCACCAAGTGAATGTGTAATTGAACGGACGGTGAAGAAAGGGCTAGGGACGGGAGAAAAAAAATATTGTTGTTGTTTTTTTTTCATGCTGCAAGTACCCGACTTTGCCCGGGATTAAAATAAGGTTTTCTGTTTATTTAAGAAGCGTAATTTGACGTTTAATTGTACAGAGAGAGGGAGGGGGCAGAGAGATAAAGAGAGAGGGGGCAGGGAGGGAGAGGGAAGGAGGGGGCAGAGAGGGGGAGAGAAGGAGGGAGGGAGGGAGAGAGAGGTGGTAGGGAGGGAGATTAAAGGGGAGGGAGAGGGAGGGTTGGAGAGAGAAAGGGAGGGAGAGGAAAGAGAAAGGAAGGAGGGAGTAGGGAGGGAGATAGAGGGGAGGGAGTAAGAGAAAGGGGGAGGGGAAGGAGAGAGGGAGAGAGAGGATGGGAGGGAGTGAGAGATAAAGAGAGAGGGGCAGGGAGGGAGAGAAGGGGGGAGGAAGTGGAGAGAGGGGGGGACGGGGGTGAGAGAAGGAGGGAGGGATATAGGGAGAGAGAGAAAAAAAAGAGAGAGAGAGGGGGCAGGGGGGGGAGAGAGGAAAGGAGGGTGGAGGGAGGAGGGGAGGAGAGGGAGCAGGGGGAGAGGGAGAGAGAGAAAGAAGGGAGGGAGTAGGGAGGGAGATAGAGGGGAGGGAGGAGAAAGAGAGGGTGGGGGAGAGAGGGAGAGAGAGGGAATGAGGGAGGGATGAATGGGAGAGAGATGGGAGAGAGGGAGGGAGGGAGAAAGGGAGGGAAAAGGGAGAGAAGGAGGAAGGGAGGGAGAGAGAGGAAGAGGGGGAGAGAAAGAGATGGGAGAGAGAGGGAGGGAGAAAGGAGGGAGGGAGAGATAAAGAGAGAGAGGGGGCAGGGAGGGAGAGAGGGGGGTGGAGGAAGGGAGGAAGGTGGAGAGACGGGGGACGGGAGTGAGAGAAGGAGGGAGGGAGATAGGGAGAGAGAGGGAGATGGGAGAGTTAGAGAGGGAAGGAGAGGGAGAGAGGGAGAAAGGGAGGGAGGGAAAGAGAAAGGGAGAGAGGGGTAAGGAGGGAGAGGGAGGGGGAGGGGGAAGGAGAGAGGGGGAGGGAGAAAACAAAAGGTAAACAGAAAACCTTATTTTAAACCCGGGCAAAGCCGGGTACTTGCAACTAGTATATATTGTATATATATATTGTGAAAATGCGAAGTGGTAGTTAAAAGTTAGGCTATCCATCACTGAGTGCCGGCCCCTTTTTTTTATTTTACAAAAAAAGCCCTGATAATTTATATTCAATATTCATATAATCAATATCAATATAATCAATATCAAAGTCATTTTATACAATCAAAAAATACTGGCTCATTGTTGTTGTACATTTCTTTTTTAATTTAACATAGCTTTTGTGAATTTTGATTTTTTTATTTCTTTATTTATTTTTGAGGAGAGAAAGAAATTAAAAGTTATTTCAATTACGTCAACTACAGATAATCTTTATTGTTATAACATAAATGAACGAGTAATTACTTATAGTAAAACTAATATGTATATCTGTAAGCAACATGTACGAGGAATGTAGATTATCTGATTCATGTCTAGCAGAGAAATGCTGATGTCTGAAGAATGTATTTATTATTTTGATTCATAAGCCAGCGAGACAATGAATCGATGTATTTTGGAAGACCCTGTGTGGATTTGTATACGATCTGTTGATGAACGATTGCTTTTTTTTTTGTTATTTTTTAGGTACAAAATATAAATAATAAATATTGCACAGTATGAATTCTCATTGAACTTTTTGTGTCTTACAATGTTTATTTCGTTTTTATCTCTTTGCCAATTGAATGATTATAATATAAAAATTAAGAGTATCGATTGAATTTCATTTTGTACGAAACATTGTTACAAATGATTCTTTCATGATGGAAGGCTTATTGTTTATTTTTATTTAAGTTATTAAAGTTAAATACTTTTTTTTTCAACTAACCTTACTCAGGGTTCAATCTTAAATTTGGCCACTTAACACGAATGATTGACTTTTATCGTGTTAAAAGATTAGAAATGTGTAATCTAATCAAGTTACTCGTCTACATAAGTTTGATTTTAAAGTATTTTTTTTATTAGTGACATACAATAGAGATTTGTACTTTTGTCAATTTTGGGAAACATTTTATTTAATATTCCAAATGGAACTATTTAAAAAAAAATTCATTTCAAGAGTCTTTTAAAAAAACGAAGTTTGTTTTGTTATTTTTTATTATCATTATCAATATCGTCGTTTTTATAAATATTATAATTATGGCATTTAGTCATCAGCAGCTGATTTCAAATAGGAATTTCTTCGCCAACTTTCATAGACGGATAACGTAGTCCTCAAATCGCCAACTTTCATGGACGGATAAGGTAGTCCTCAAATTGACACTCTGTGTCACAGCTTGTAGTCATGTATGTATAGATGAGCTACTAAGGCCTGTTATTTAAAAAAAACCTCCAACCATGGTGAGAACAAGGTTTTAAAGTTCATTCAGAGTTTGTTTTCAGTAACGCTTGAATCGAGATCGAAAATGCCAAAACTGGACACCAAAGCCCAACATCATTTGTAGCTATAAGAGCAAGTTAGACAGTTTTCGTGTGTTTTCCCTTCAAATATATGGTTCTTTTTACATGTAACGTCTGTATAGACTATTAAAAAGGTAAACTACTACATGAATATGTTGTATATATAAATTTGGTTTTTTAAAGATTATCGCTTTTTTTTATCGAAATATGCCTATACTTTAGGTTAACTGTGGAACCTCAAGATATTCTTTAAATTATCTAATTTTTTTGCCACATTACTAAATACATGAGGTAGCAAGTTTTTATAGCTATCCAAACAAGATATTCAGAAAAAAAAAATATTTTTTTCACTTCACCCTAACCAACAGCTCGGTTTATCGTTTTTGGTGACCTTGAACCTATTTCTGAGTTCATTGCTGTCAGGTTGAGGAGATTAACAAAGACCGGTAGACTAATGGAAGAGTTTTTTTTTTTTTTTAATACAAAGGGTAAATAATATTTGGTTCAAGTAATAGACTTGTTAAAAAATACAAAGGGTAAATAATATTTGGTTCAAGTAATAGACTTGTTAAAAAATACAAAGGGTAAATAATATTTGGTTCAAGTAATAGACTTGTTAAAAAATACAAAGGGTAAATAATATTTGGTTCAAGTAATAGACTTGTTAAAAATCATTTTCAAAAAATAAACTATCAGCTATATTTTTTTTTCCTTGTCTTGATGCGCGAGGAATGAAAGTTGGTCTCTGTTTCAAAGAAATATTAACCAGTACTTTCTCTACGACCCACACGACGGTACTGTTCTGAACGATCTTCTGGGATATTTGAACACAAGACGTGTGGTTAAAGCAGGTCTGTGTGGAATCATTTCAGGCTAGTTAATATTAAAGCAAACATGTTGTTTTTTTTAAGGTAGACTATGCCTAATTGATTTCTAATTATTCTTTAGTCGGTCAGTCGAACCAGGTCATATTAATAAGTTACATGTGTTGAACGTTAAGTTCATTGTAGACACATTTTGTTCTTTTGTATCGAAAAATGTGCAGAAAACTCATGAAATTTGCTGGGGGGAAAACCGCCATATAAATATAATTGAAAAGGATTGCAAACATTGACTCTTTTTTTTTTGACTTAACGTGTCAACTTTATTTTTTTCTTTTAACTACTTGAGATTAAATGTTGAAGCTGCAAAAAACAAGCATCACCCCCTCCTCTTCCCCTACCCCCCCCCCCCAAGTGAGGTAAAACTCATACCGATCCCAGAAAAACACCGACCTAAACAGCCCAAATTGGCAGGCCTAAATAGCCCGAATTAGCGGGCCTAAACAGCCCAAATTGATGTACCGTAACCGCCCTAATTGTTGGGCACTAAGTGCCCAAATAGACAGGACCTGTCCAAACTGTATTATATTTTTGTTTAGAATAATCTGGCAAGTATTTAAGGATAACGTTCCGTAATTATTTTTTTTACATAATCAATGTAGAGGACGAGACAGCTGGCACACTAACTTAAGGTGATGGTAGTCAAGGCATTTACAAACCTAAGAGGTAAAACTATAATAATGTAGCTTTGCAAAAGTTGATGTTATAACTGATACGATTTTGTATAATTGGAAATATTTGACTAAAATATACTTTTAATAAGTTATTAGAGGTCATTTGTTGCATGCTGCGAGGTATTTTTAGAAACAAGCATCTTTCATACGGCTGCAATAATCATCAGCAGCACATATGTTTCTGCTTCTACCTGAAGGGCAAACTAAGTGGATAAATTACCATAGATGCACACACACTCCACAAACACACACAACACACACGCACACAAATTACATACACCACACACTCACACGCCACACACTACCCACACACACAAACACACCAAAACTCTCACACGTCAAACATACACCACAAACATACACCACACTCTACAAACACACACACACACGCACTACACACATACACACTCCCCAAACACACACAACACTCCTGAAACACACACATCAAACACATATCACAAGCATACAAACTCCACAAACACATATATCAAACACACACCACAAACAAACACCACACAACATCAAGCACACACCACAAACACACACCACACTCCACAAACACACGCCACACATATATCAAACACAAATACAAACACACACCACAAACATGCACACTCCACAAACACACACCACACAACATCAAGCACACACACCGCACACACAAACACAAACAAACATACAAACTGAACTTGACAGTGACACTTAAGCCTCTGTCGGTGATTCTCAAAGGTAGCCCTGTTCACCCTGATTAACTACACAAACATGGGAAGGGCCACTCTGATTCCATTAGCTGCCATTTCACAGCAGATTAACTAATTGAAATGGGCCCCTTTATGGCTGGGGCCCCAACATGTGTTCTGTTTGAAACCTAGACCCCAACTCTTCCCCAACACTCCATCTTGATATGGTTCTGACTAAACCGATATAAACAAAATGGAATGTATGCGTAATATTTTAGGTTCAGCATACATGTAGAAAGCCGTCAGAAGATGTTTTTCTTCTTTAGTGAATTTGAACGTCCCCACGCTGAGATTGCCGCATTTCACCTGGATATGTAAGTTGTTGGAACTTGTCGTACTAAAATATTACTTTCACTAATGATTTCTTTGAAAAAATGAAAGAAAAAAAATCTAACCGTCTATAACATGTCTCATTACATTCGTTTTATATTTTTATGTTGTTGATGTGACATTATTGATCATAAGTAAGCATGTCGGACTTCATTCTCCTCCCCCCCCCCCCAATAGCATGTTAGGTGCCTGCAGGTTAAGGCATAAAATCAATGTGAAATATTTCATTCTGTTTAATTAATTATAATGAGGTTAAAATAACATTTCAATAACCTGCGCCAGGTTGCGGTAATACTGAGAGAATTATTGTTGTTGTTGTGTTTACATTAACAACCCATTTCATCTGCCATTATCCACAGAGTGCTGGGTTTTCTATAGGGGCGCCGCCCCCTCCCTCATACAGTGAGTCGTGTGTTGAATATTTCACAACACATACAACAGCATGGTGACCAGACGTTGAGTCAGACTGTATATAAATCACCAGGTCGGTCTTAGGCGAATAACACTTTCTTAAATTAACAGAGGAATATCACCAAGAACAGCGATAAAAAAAAAAATTCAAAATTATTGAAAAAAATAGTAATGCACCTGTCATTTTTTTTTTAATAAAAAGTTTAAGAATTTTTTAAAGTACCGAAAATAATAGGACTGTCGACCTGAGAGTAATAGGTTCGAAAAAAAAAATTCCAGGTCCTAACTTACCTTGTGGAAGTAATATATATTCCCTTTACATGTCTTGGTTACAGAAACAGGTGAATTCTACACTTCATCTGCCACGATGGCCCTTTAAGGTTAAGTGCCCAATGAAAGTTAAGTGGCCATTGAAAGTTAAGTGCCCATTGAAAGTTAAGTGCCCATTGAAAGTTATATGCCCATTGAAAGTTGGGTGGACTTAAAGACGTTCACCAGGACCTGAAAAAATCCCAAGGTCCTCAATGAGGTTCGAACGCAGGACCCCTGTGGTCAACAGTCGAGCGCTCTATACCGTATAAAAAACCTTATCCTATTGAGTACATGAGCTAATTAAAGTAAACTGACATACATAACTCATATGCAAACTATTTCATCCATTTAAAATCGGGTTTGATGGAAATAATGTCATTTTGAGGCATATCAGGTCATATAGCTGTGGATTTGAACCTGTCAACTGCAGAATGTGAGTTATGCTCACTTCTAGATTGCCAACTAGTCAGGTGAAATAAATGGAACGTTTAGTTTACTTGGGGCGCATTCCCTAATTACTGTGACTAAATACTCTCTTATATGTTAATATCTGTAAAAAAAAATGTATGTCTTTAATAAATCTAGCCTTTCATTTTTCTTGTAGACTACTCTAATGTCCGTGTGTGTAGATGAAGTAGTTACATGTCCGTATGTGTAGATGTAGTAGTTACATGTCCGTATGTGTAGATGAAGTAGTTACATGTCCGTATGTGTAGATTAAGTAGTTGCATGTCAGTATGGAAGTGGTGGATACATGTCCGTATGTGTAGATGAAGTAGTTACATGTCCGACTAATCCAGCTTCACGATATGTGGTCGACCAGACCTGATCGAGGGATCTAAATCAGCTTATATACAAAAAGAAGTTTCACTTGTCGGGAGAACTTACCATAAGACATACAGGGTGAGTGTTAGGCTTTCAAAACACTTACTTTTTACCATTTATTACTTTTACTGTCATATTTTGTAAATCACCTTTAAATAAATTAATGTGCTAGCTATATAGTTTTATTTTCTTTCTTAATTGAACACCTCTTTTTAAAAAAAAAAATACAAAATAACACCCAAGATTAAGAGAAATACTAAATTGTAATGACAGCTCATTTTCTCTTAGGCGAGTCTAGGCCTGAGGTGAGCAAACTTTTCAAATCGCGGGCTACAAAAGTCTCATAAATTTGAACGGCGGGCCGGACCAAGAGCAGGTGGATGGAGTGTTGACATGGACCGACGTAACCTACGGGCCATAGTTTGCTCACGGTTGTCTAAGCTTTTTTTTTTTATTATTGACTGCAATTCTTATGCTGTGAGCTTGAAAAATTGCAGGATTAACTTGAATATTTTTAGCTGAAACCCTAAATCCATTTAATCATATTTACTTTTTGATTAGGCTATCCATTGTATGAATTGATCAGGATTACCGCTACTTAGAAATAGATTAAACCAAATCATGAAATATGGATACTGTTAGATGGCTGTACAAACTGAGTAGATTGAAGACAAGAACATTTTGCTTCGTCATGAAATTCATTGTTACTGATAGAAGCTAAAAGGGGAGGGGGGGATTCGAGATATCGCAAGAAGAAAGAGATAACCGAGCAAAGTATGAATTGTTAACAAATTGTTTGTCCTTGTGTGACCTCTAGAATGAGGGCAGGGGTTTTACCCTTTTAGCTTTCAACGGTAGGGGTTTGTAAATGAGAGTTGTTGAGTCCTGTTAATAATAAAAATGACTGCAGATCATTTCCAAAGTAGTCTTTTTTTTAAATTTATAATAAACATCATTTAAACTGCCAGTATTCAAAACTGATTTTTTTTTGTGCCGCATGTGGCTCGCGAGCCACCCCTGGCTTCGTGCAGTACAGTCAACAAGTTGGTCATTGACTTCAGACTTCCACCAGTATGGGGCAGCAATATTAATTTAGAGTTAAGTAAAAACATCATTTATCTGAATGGCGCTGAAACATGTCATACGTGGACTCTCACGTGCTGCGATGTGTGATACAGTGTTGATAGTATTTTTAGTTGGCATGATGATTCAGGCTTTGATTTGCATGTGCTGTGGATCTTTTTCGTAACAAGGAACACACAATTTGAATATTGTTTAAATGAGGTTTCAAGCATTTCGAAGAGCAGTTCAGACACAGGATCTAACATTGATTATTTTTTTTTAATTTACTTTTAGTATTTTTATTAATATGTTTATTTGTATTTTTTTCTCAATTGTCCCATTGGTAGAATGACAAAGATTTCTTCCAGACTAGAGTTAAAACAGAAGCCACGTTACAGGGAAGTCATCGACTTGTTGATTTTATGGACACTGGAGTTTTCGACTTCCTTATTGGTCAGTTATTTTATTTGTTGCCTACCACTTATTGACCACTTAAATGGCATTAAATAGATTTTTTTAAAGATTAATTTTCTTTTTGCTTTAATGTAGAAAAGTCTTTTTTTTTTAATTGGTTTCACTTTCTATTCTTAAATCTTGTTACTCACTTTTCTACCTGTTCTAATTAAGTGAGAAGGCTCAGATTTGGCATACACGTAGATTACATCATAATTACTCAATTTTAATAATTTTGAGTTCATGAATTAACATCGTGTAGAATTACGAAGCTAATTTATAATGGCAACTGGTGGAAATTGGGTCATCAAAATAAGTAGGAAACGATGCAACCTGTACCAAAGTGAGCAAAATAGTGAAGCTTTTCTTAGCAGTCATATAAACTTGCCAAATTAATTAACTTATATCAAAGTGTGCAAAAGCAATAGAAAGTTTACAAAACTAAAAATTATAAACTAAACAAAAAAAACTTTTTTTTTTTAAAAATGACTCATTACATCATAGAAATATGTACGTACATAATCAGTGCTAAAATTAAAAGCATAACTAATTACAATTTACTGATGGTGGAAATTGGGTCATCAAAAATAAGTAGGAAACGATGCAACCGGTACCAAAGTGAGCCAAATACTGATTTAATTGTCTGTACAATAGTTGACTAGTAGGAAAAATTATAAATAAATAAATAAACTATATATCTAGATGAGCACCCACGCGTATATTTTTAGTAATGAAAATTTATAGGATATGATAATTTGTAGGATATGATAATTTGTAGGATATGATAGTTTGTAGGATATGATAATTTGTAGGATATGATAATTTGTAGGATATGATAATTTATGGGATATGGTAATTTGTTGGATATGTCAATGTATAGGATATGATAATTTGTAGGATATGATAATTTGTAGGGTATGATAATTTGTAGGATATGATAATTTGTAGGATATGATAATTTGTAGGATATGATAATTTATAGGATATGATAATTTGTACGGTATAATAATTTGTACGATTTAATCATTTGTAGGATATGATAATTTACAGAGTATGATAATTTGTACGATATGATAAGCTATTTTTATTTGTGTTTACTTTTTGTGCGTTTAAAAAGTTGAAACATTTCCTTTTCCGTAACACAGTCTTAGTGCGACCAATTATGTTAAACAACGTGCTACCGTTTCAAAACGTCAACAATATTTTGTTTTGTTACCTTGATCCAGGCATAGGATTATAGATCCAATGTCACGTTAATCTCACTTTCCCCATTTCACAAAGAACTTGGTAACATCTGTCGCTGAGATACCTGGACACGTCAAAATAAAATATAAAAAAAAACAGTCAATCTGGGACAATCTCCACTGAGTGCCTGGGCTGGTAACAAGCAATGTGAATCGGGGAGATTCCCGTGGCCATTGAGACGGTCGACTCGTTCCATGTGATGGATCATTACTGGCTTGGGGTTTATTTTGGGATAAGTGTGCGTCTAATGGACTTAACTCTCCAAGTTGTGAGCTTTTATTGGGGGTGTAAATTTGAAATGGGGGAGGGGGGAAGGGGGGTAGGGAGAGAGAGAGAGAGAGAGAGAGAATTTTTTTTTTTCGATGTGACTTAAAAATAAATGTATGTAAAAAACAAATCACTTCGGTTTTTTTTATATTTATAAAGATATTTATATTTATAAAGATATTTATATTTATGAAGATATTTATATTTTTAAAGATATTCGCCTTATACAGCAATGTTCAGTATTTTATATATTAGATAATTGAATAATTTACATAAAATTCTTAATCTTAATCTTATAAGTGTGTGTGAGGTGTGTGTTTTTGTGTGTGCGAGTGTGTGGGTGACTGTGTGCGAGTGTGTGGGTGAGTGTGTGCGCGTGTGTGGGTGAGTGTGTGCGAGTGTGTGGGTGAGTGTGTGGGTGATTGGATTGTGTGGGTGAGTGTGTGCTAGTGTGTGGGTGAGTGTGGGTGAGTGTGTGGATGAGTGTGTGCGAGTGTGTGGGTGATTGTGTGGGTGAGTGTGTGCGAGTGTGTGGGTGAGTGTGTGCGAGTGTGTGGGTGAGTATGTGCGAGTGTGTGGGTGAGTGTGGGTGAGTGTGTGCGAGTGTGTGGGTGAGTATGTGCGAGTGTGTGGGTGAGTGTGTGCGAGTGTGTGGGTGAGTGTGTGGGTGAGTGTGTGCGAGTGTGTCGGTGAGTGTGTGTGGGTGTGTGTGGGTCTTTTCTATCCCGTGAATTCAACTGTCCCTACCATTGAATATAGAACCACATAATATAGGTTTTATTTATATTCTGTAGCTAGGACAACAAAGAGACAAATAAGAAAAGCTCATTATGTTCACGTCAAACAATTCATTATTGAAACATGTGATTTATACGTCAAACAATTCATTATTGAAACATGTGTTTTATACGTCAAACAATTCATTATTGAAACATGTGATTTATACGTCAAACAATTCATTATTGAAACATGTGATTTACACGTCAAACCATTCATTATTGAAACATGTGATTTATATGTCAAACAATTCATTATTAAAACATGTGATTTACACGTCAAACAATTCATTATTGAAACATGTGATTTACATCCTTTCATTTTGACTTGATTTTGTTTCCTTTTCACGTTGTAAATGAAAATATCAAAAGAAGATGGTTGTGTTTTGAAAAAAAAAATTCTGACGTCTTTCATTAATATTAGACTGAACACGCATATCGCTTTTACCCTTGAGTTAAACCTTGGACAGTTATTTGAAATCTATTATCGACTTATGAAACATCTGTGTTGTGTTTGGCCTGTATGAATTCACAGTATGAGTTCACAGTTAGCTTAGTATAACTTAACTTCACTCGTTCAACTATAATTATATTAGAATGCCATTGATATTCTATGTATTCCAATCATTTCATCAGGTAACATGGACAGGCAAAAAATGTGGAATTATTTTGATCAATATTTCTGTGTAAAAAGTTAAACACTAGAATACGTTACAGAACGTCGGTATTTGTTTTTTTACAGGGTTTAGTTCAGAGGTGACCATGAGGTCAATGAAAGGCACACTGCGGGTTTTTATAAAGTAAAAAATACTAAACACAATGTCAAATTTATGAACATTTTATAGAGAAAGTTGAACAAAAGACAAGAAGAGGATCATTAAGAGCTGGATAAAACTCTTGAACATCCGCAATAAATAATTTTTTTTATTTTTTTTTTATTTTTAATCATATTGAAAGAATAATCTGTGTTGTATTATTCCCCACCAGTTCGACTGCACGTCTTGTATAGCTCCTGTTCGCAGTGGCGCCGAGAGCCAACACGGGCCCCAGGGCAGGATATCATTGCGGGCCCCTTAATAAACAATAAGTCGTGAAAAAATTGACATGGTCGGGGCTGCCGGGCCCCCTAACAGATGCGGGCCCCCTGGCGATGACCCCCCCTGCCCCCCTCCCCCTCTGGGCGTGCCTGCCTGTACGTTAGTGTTGCTTCATTCGACTGTCCACTTTGGCCAAACTGATTGAAATATACATCGGACCGGACAGTTTGAGTCACTGCTCAGGGAGTCTCTCAAAGCTGACCCGTCCTACCCCGTCCTCTGGGAGCGTCACCTGGACGCCCTGGACAGACGTGAGGGTAAAATTCTCCAAGTCGTGAGCGACTGTGTCACAAAGAAAGGGAAGGCGTGGCAGGAAGTCGTCATTGATGACGTTGCGGTGTAAATACTGGATGACCGACCTACATGGGACAAAATATCTCGCACATAGCACTACTGACTGATGAAGATGGCACAAGGTGTGAATATTTTACTTAGGGGAATGTTGTTCATGATCTCAGGTTGTTCAAAGATCAAAAGACTACAAAAAAAATTTGTTTTATTGCAGACAAACACACGCAAACATTTATTTATTTTGTAATGAGAGAAAAACAATCAAGTTTTTTTAAAAAGTGAGATTGTTGAAATAAATATAAAACTATGTATGTAAATTTAATGTCATTCATAATTAACACATTTGTTTTAAACTAAACAAAAAAATGAAAAATTCACAACAGAACTTTTATTTCTTGTTATTATTTGTAAGGTTTTAACTGAATTTATAAAAGTGCGTGTGTGTACGCATGTATTGGCAAGATTGTGTGTATCTCTCTCTCTCTCTCTCTCTCTCCTCTCCTCTCTCTCTCTCTCTCTCTCTCTCTCTCTCTCTCTCTCTCTCTCTTCTCTCTCTGTCTCTCTCTCTCTCTCTCTCTGTGATAAATGTTGAATGGAATGTTTTATACATAATCTATTTCAATTCTCGGTAAGAATGATATATTTATCTATTAAGTTCCCTTAAGCTTCCAATGGCTCATCGTGGCAGATGAAGTGCAGAATTCATCTGTTTCTGTAACCTCGGCATATGAAGGGATTGTGTGGTTAGCACATTGTCCAGCCGCCTTTACTCCTCCAACTTAAAGTCAGTTACCCATTTAAAACTGAGTGGACTTGGGGACTTTCACCAGGACCCGAGGTTGTCGCACGGTTCTCACTGAGTTTGGAACCCGGGACACTCCGATCGACAGACAAGTGCTCTACACCGCACGACCTCCCCCCCCTTCCCATCCCCATTTATCTCTTAAAATACCTTAATTAAACACTAATGAGGTGGTTTCGGTAGAGATATTTCTTATAATCAATATGTATTTTGTTTCAACGGTTTTTATGGTGCCCTTCTTTTATCCCCCACCATGGCCGATAGTACATCCTCCGCTATATCTCCCGTGGTGCCTCCATAGCCATTGCACTATCTGCTATGGGGGGGGGGGGGGAGGGTTGAAGGAAGGGCACCATAAAAACCGTCCCATTAGTTGTTCATAGGATATAAGAGATTTCACACACACACAAGCGCACACACACACATACACACACACGCCTTCATTTCCTAAATTTGATATTGGAAGGTATGTCTTGACATACGACCTTTCAAACGAGTTGAAATTCTCTTGCTGATCCTTGACTGTTTGACCCCTGATAAAAATATGATTTTTAGAGCTGACAGTGGTGGAAACAGAGGCTTTAGATATGCTTGGTTATCAAACTATTCATCGTGAGTTGTATACTTGCAAATGTTAAAAGCTGGCTTTTGCAAATTGTGCGTGTTGTTTTCGCAAAAGTAATTCCAGGAGTTCAAGGAGCATTTGTCATCAAACCATTCATGAAATTAAAAGATTTCAACGAAGATGAAGATGCAAGTAGCCACAGGCAAAGCACATGGCACAAAGACTCTTATTAAAGCTATTTTGTTGCACTACTGGTAGCCAAAGCAGTTTCTATAGATAAGCAGTTGAACTCATCATTAAGAAAATAAATTCCTGAAAATTGCAACAAACTGGGTCCCTCCATTTCTAAATCTTTTTTTTTTTTTTGCGGCATGCATGATTTGGCACTTTGTGGAAAAGAATCACATTCTGTTAGTTTTTACGAACTGTTAGAGTTTCGTGTTGAATCTGGAGATAAGTTCTAGGTAATCATTTGTCAATTGGTTCTCGTCAGTGGCGCAACCACTATAAAAACTGTCTTTTTTCTATATGTGAGCCCCCCCCCCAGCATTTTTTGCTGGTTGCGCCACTGGTTCTCGTAGTGCTAAGTATATCTCGGCAACCAGTGCCGCCGAGAGGGGGGATGGGGGAAATGCCCAGGGGCCCGGCGAGTTTTAGGGGCCCGGACTGAGCTGGCCAATCAACTTTTGAAAATATTATTATCAGCACGAGAGGCCCGTGACAGCCCTGCCCAGGGTCCTGGAATTTCTATCGGAAACTACACAAAACACTTTGATCGAAATTTATGGGTCTCTTTTGCGTGAAGACATTATTCGTGAAGCAAATAACTCAGTTGCAATTTCTATACTTGCCGACGAGACAATATAATGTCAGGCGTTGAGCAGATGTCACTTGGTGTTAAATTTGTCAAAGAACAACATAATTACCAATTCATTAGAATTTGGAAAAGATACAGCCCTGTAGCGTGACAATTCGACAGCAGGGGCCAGACATTCTACAGCAGGGGCCAAGCTATAGCAGGGGGGACAGGAAATAAATTTTACTAAGTAGAGCAAACAAGCAGAGGGGCCAGACAAAACGCAGGGAGGGCCAGGCTCCCCTGCCCCCCCCCGCACGCTACGGGCCTGATTAGATATGACAAATATTGTTGCTCAAGGATAAGACGGATGTTCTACAATGGCAAGTAAAGAAGGAGCAGTCCAAGCAATAATTCGAAAAAAATACCCAAAAGCAGCAATTGTACATTGCAGTTCACATAAATTAAATCTTGTCATGAACGATTTAAATAATGTGAATGCTGTACGAAACACAATAGGACAAATTAAGTCAATTATAGTTTTTTTCTGAGAAATTAATCAGCGAAGAAAACTAGTTCCAAATGTTCCTTTGCTATGTTAAACTAGATGGACACATAAATATAAAAGGTTGCGGATTTTCGCTGAAAATGTGACAGAAATTGTTAAACAACTGGAATATTTAGAACAATCTGGAAAAAGCAACTAAGTTGCACATTAGTTACTTTCTGCTGTTAGAGGTTAGGTTTGGGGTACATTTATTGTCTGTTTAGTTATTATACTTTAATGTAATAAACTTTCAGGAGATTTAGTTCAGTTTTATTGTTACAACTTTATGATATTTTTTTCAAAATGTAAGGGAGGAGGGGGCAAATGCCTCCCTTGCCCCCCCCCTTGAATACGCCCATGGTCATATACACACATCGATATTGATCATTTGTTCAACCAGTAGGCTGCTGCAAAAACAATGTATCATTTAGAATAAAAAATGTAATATGAAACATTGAGTACATAAAGTACATGTATATATAATCAGAACATGGAACACAGTTAAGCATGGCCTGTCTGTTTATCTATCTCCTTCATTTGTTAAACAACAATCATTGCCATGTGCTCAAGATACCGGGAAGATTTTCTTTTTAGATATAGCCTAACACAAAAACAAAGTAATATGTAAGGTAAAATACTTCAGAAATAATAATTTAAAAGAAGGCTGCAATATTTATTTATTTTTCTTTAATTAGTAAGAAAACCTCAGTAAAGTGCGAGTTAAAAAAAAAATATTTGGTAGCAAGGGAGCCAACTTGATAAATACCTTATTTCTTGAAATATGTTAGTTTATTTTTCTTAGTTGCCTTTGGTTGTTTCGTTTTTTTAAGGATAAACAAGTATGTCTACAACAAATAATTATCTTTTCCTGTCATATGAATTACTAGTTGCAAGTACCCGGCTTTGCCCGGATTTAAAATAAGGTTTTCTGTTTACCTTTTGTTTTCTCCCTCCCCCCGCTTTCCCTCCCTCCCCCTCCATCTCCCTCTTTACCCCTCTCTCCCTTTCTCTTTCCCTCCCTCCCTTTCTCCCTCCCTCTCTTTCCCTCTCTAACTCTCCCATCTCCCTCTCTCTCCCTATCTCCCTCCCTTCTTCTCTCACCCCCGTCCCCCCTCTCTCCACCTTCCTCCCTTCCTCCTCCCCCTCTCTCCCTCCCTGCCCCCTCTCTCTCTTTATCTCTCACTCCCTCCAATATCTCCCATCCTCTCTCCCTCCCTAACCCCTCTCTCCCTCCCTCCCTCTCCCGTCTCCCTCTCTCCCCTCTTCCTCTCTCTCTCCCTCCCTCCCTCCCTCCCCTCTCTCCCTTTCCCTCCCTCCCCTTTCTCCCTCCCTCCCTCTCTCCCACTCTCCCTCTCCCCCTGCTCCCTCTCCATCTCCCTCTCTCCCACCTCTCCCTCTCCCCCTGCTCCCTCTCCATCTCCCTCTCCTTCTCTCCCCCTGTCCACCCCTTCCTTTCCTCTCTCCCCCCTGCCCCCCCTCTCTCTCTCTCTCTTTATTTCTCTCTCCCTCCCTCCCTCCCTCACTCTCTCTCTCTCTCTCTCTCTATATATATATATATATATATATATATATATATATATATATATATACTTATTATTATGGCTTCACACTTCATCTAAAATCCTTCTTCATTCCTTTCTTTACCTTCCTCAAACTGTACATATCAGGGAGCATGAAAAAACAACAACAATTCTTCGCAGCACAAAGGAACTATACAGCACCAGCGCGCAAGTTCTATTCAATCATCGGGAAATGACGTCACAGAGTATTTTATTTATGGCGCCGTCGAGATTACTTTAATATAGTAAAATACTAAAATAAAAAAAAAATTAATTACAATTAAACTACCCATCAAGATGAAACGAAACCTGTCCTATTACCTTCCCCATGTAATTATGTGTATGTGGAACAAATTTCACGTTATTTGATTGTCTGGATCTTGAGTTATAAGGGAACAGACAGACAGACAGCAAATGCCTCTTATAAGTATAGAGAATAGAATTCTGGATTCTTTGTGAACGTAACGTTGCGAGTATTATCAACTCCTTAAATTAATGCGCTGAAAAAATCAAACTTTGTCTGTAATTAAATTGAAATTAACTTTTTAAAACAAAATAACTGACAGTTATAAAACGAAGCGTATGCGAAAAATTAAAAAATAAAGAATGATGGATACGTGTCATGGATAATGGATACGTGCCACGGATAATGGATAGATGCCATGAATAATGCATACGTGCCATGGATAATGCATACGTGCCATGGATAATGGATACGTGCCATGGATAATGGATAATGCATACGTGCCATGGATAATGCATACGTGCCATGGATAATGGATACGTGCCATGGATATGCATACGTGCCATGGGTAATGCATACGTGCCATGGGTAATGCATACGTGCCATGGATGATGCAAACGTGCCATGGATAATGCATACGTACCATGGACAATGGATACATGCCATGGATAATGGTACGTGCCATTGTTTCAGAATGTTTCTAAATATAAGTCAAGAAGAATACGCCTGATGCCCCAACTCCCTGAGGACCGAGACGGAATTTTCTGTTTTTTTAAACAGCGTCATTTTGGCAATGCTGAAATAATGAAACGTAATACGATTATAATCATGTATTGGGTAAGCCCTTACCGTATATAGATATTTTGTATTCCCTGTAAGATAAGATGATTCTCATTTGATCCTACAAACCACTATTATGGTGGTTTTTAAAGTTTGCTTTTTTACATCCTCCTCCTTTCCCCACCATTACAGCCGAGTGTGCCACGGAATATGTAGATAGGTGACTGGACAAGCTGGGATTTGAACTCGTAAACTACAGCGTACAGATTGGACTCACAACCGAAGCTCCACCTAGTATCGCTTATATTTTGAAAAAAATAACTGTATTCTTTACCGAGAAAAGAATGAATACTGACTATTCCTACGGTTTACATCAATATATAAGGATTAAAGTTTTATTTTTATTCAGTACCATTGACACTGTCTAGGGAAAACACGTTATATCAATGTCATTTCTTGTTCAGTCTAAATCAAATGACCACGGGGGTCTGCGCTCAGTTCGCGATAGACAGTAAATACGGTAATTTGTTTTGAAATTTTATTTTTAGACCTTCTTGAGCCCGCTGTAGCTTCGTGGGCCCTATACCGTGCACACTGGCGTAACCAGCGTCAGTCGAGCACGGGACTCTAAAAATGCCGCCCCATTCCCGTGCAAAAAAACTAAAGCGGTAAAAAAATCCACCCTTTGCTAGTGGCTTTAAACTGCCCCCCCCCCGGGGCGGGCCCCCTTCCCATTCGCCCTTGCCTATTCACTGGCCCTGATGTATGCATACAGTTATCTTGTTATCGCGATGAGAACAATACCGTAGTCTCTAAAATAAATTAGTTGACCTGAAGGTCATGGGTTCCATCGCTCACAGTACGTTTATTTTTTCATGTCCGTTGAAAGGTCCCAAGTCCACCCAGCTTTAAATGGGCACCTAACGACATCTGATATTAGTCGGGTACGCGTGGTATGCATGCTGCTTAATTCACCTATCTATGTACTCCGTGGTGCCTCCGTCGTCACTGCACTCTAGGATATGTTGTGGATGTAAGAAATCACCCCAATAGTGGTTGAATAATATACAAGAGATAAACATCTGATCTTTACAGGAACTTGAAAACACTATCACTCTCCAGTGGGGTTTTTCACCCGAGATAGCGGGATCCCGGTCGAATGTTATCTATTTGAGCACTTCACGGGAAACTCTATTTACATTCAAAATGTTGCTTTTTTGTTGACGAATTTAAAACATATTCTTATTTCACGATAGTTTAATTTCTATGAAAAATGTCATCACCCTGTAGCAGTAAAGAGTTCGGTTTTATTATTTCATCGATATCGATATAAAGCAGTTAAAGAAAAACTGGACTTTGCTCATCAGAGGACCAGATCATTCTATAGAATCTGTGAGCCACAGCCGTTTACAGAATATTTCTAGTTTATAGAATCTGTGAGTCACAGCCGTTTACAGAACATTTATAGTTTATAGAATCTGTGAGTCACAGCCATTTACAGAATATTTCTTGTTTATAGATTCCGTGAGTCACAGCCGTTTACAGAATATTTATAGTTTATAGAATCTGTGAGTCACAGCCGTTTACAGAATATTTATAGTTTATAGAATCTGTGAGTCACAGCCGTTTACAGAATATTTCTAATTTATAGAATCTGTGAGTCACAGCCGTTTATAGAATATTTCTAGTTTATAGAATCTGTGAGTCACAGCCAACTACTGAATATTTATAGTTTATAAAATCTGTGAGTCACAGCCGTTTACAGAACATTTCTAGTTTATAGAATCTGTGAGTCACAGCCAACTACAGAATATTTATAGTTTATAGAATCTGTGAGTCACAGCCGTTTACAGAATATTCATAGTTTATAGAATCTGTGAGTCACAGCCGTTTACAGAACATTTCTAGTTTATAGAATCTGTGAGTCACAGCCATTTACAGAATATTTCTTGTTTATAGAATCCGTGAGTCACAGCCGTTTACAGAATATTTATAGTTTATAGAATCTGTGAGTCACAGCCGTTTACAGAATATTTATAGTTTATAGAATCTGTGAGTCACAGCCGTTTACAGAATATTTCTAATTTATAGAATCTGTGAGTCACAGCCGTTTACAGAACATTTATAGTTTATAGAATCTGTGAGTCACAGCCGTTTACAGAATATTTATAGTTTATAAAATCTGTGAGTCACAGCCGTTTACAGAACATTTCTAGTTTATAGAATCTGTGAGTCACAGCCAACTACAGAATATTTATAGTTTATAGAATCTGTGAGTCACAGCCGTTTACAGAATATTCATAGTTTATAGAATCTGTGAGTCACAGCCGTTTACAGAACATTTCTAGTTTATAGAATCTGTGAGTCACAGCCATTTACAGAATATTTCTTGTTTATAGAATCCGTGAGTCACAGCCGTTTACAGAATATTTATAGTTTATAGAATCTGTGAGTCACAGCCGTTTACAGAATATTTATAGTTTATAGAATCTGTGAGTCACAGCCGTTTACAGAATATTTCTAATTTATAGAATCTGTGAGTCACAGCCGTTTACAGAACATTTATAGTTTATAGAATCTGTGAGTCACAGCCAACTACTGAATATTTATAGTTTATAAAATCTGTGAGTCACAGCCGTTTACAGAACATTTCTAGTTTATAGAATCTGTGAGTCACAGCCAACTACAGAATATTTATAGTTTATAGAATCTGTGAGTCACAGCCGTTTACAGAATATTCATAGTTTATAGAATCTGTGAGTCACAGCCGTTTACAGAACATTTCTAGTTTATAGAATCTGTGAGTCACAGCCAACTACTGAATATTTATAGTTTATAAAATCTGTGAGTCACAGCCGTTTATAGAATATTTCTAGTTTATAGAATCTGTGAGTCACAGCCAACTACAGAATATTTATAGTTTATAGAATCTGTGAGTCACAGCCGTTTACAGAATATTTCTAGTTTAAAGAATATGTGAGTCACAGCCGTTTACAGAATATTTATAGTTTATAGAATCTGTGAGTCACAGCCGTTTACAGAACATTTCTAGTTTATAGATTCTGTGAGTCACAGCCGTTTACAGAATATTTATAGTTTATTGAATCTGTGAATCACAGCTATTTACAGAATATTTATAGTTTATAGAATCTGTGAGTCACAGCCGTTTACAGAACATTTCTAGTTTATAGAATCTGTGAGTCACAGCCAACTACAGAATATTTATAGTTTATAGAATCTGTGAGTCATAGCCGTTTACAGAATATTTATAGTTTATAGAATCTGTGAGTCACAGCCAACTACTGAATATTTATAGTTTATAGAATCTGTGAGTCACAGCCGTTTACAGAACATTTCTAGTTTATAGAATCTGTGAGTCATAGCCATTTACAGAATATTTCTAGTTTATAGAATCTGTGAGTCCCAGCCAACTACAGAAAATTTATAGTTTATAGAATCTGTGAGTCAAAGCCGTTTACAGAATATTTATAGTTTATAAAACAACAACTAGTATATAAAAAAAAAAAAGAATGAAGCAACAATAACAAAAGTTTTTCTTTCATGTGCTGAGAACCCAATATTTTCCGGTAATCCTGGGATTTGCTGAACTCCGGGATATGAAAAAAACCTTACGTTCCAGTCAAAGTGCAACACAGTTACATAAATTCGTTGTGGGTGAAATCAAGATGTGATCAAAGAACTTTTTTTTTTGGTAATCGGCTGGGGACTGAACCCCTCTGAATGAAATGCTTGGAGGATAGGGAGGAGGATGGGGGGTTAGGGGGGAACTGTTTACATCACAGCCCTGCGTTAAGCACAAGATCCCGTCCATTTGTTGGAAGTTATTGTTGTTGTGTTTGTTTGTTATCGTGCATGTACAACAGTGTGTAGAACAATGTTAAGTCAACCCTCCCACACAAAGTACACAAAGTACACAGTTATTTGTTTCATAGTAGTCCGGTGATAGGTGTACGTCCTAAAGTTGCTAACGATCAGACACAATATATTCATTATTTTATGTCGAGTCTGTTTTATCTTTTCCGTGAACATCAACATATTAAAATGGAATTAAATGATCGTTAATAGGTTAACTGGGTTGTGTTATTTCTTTTCAGTACGATAATTTGAATGAATTTTTATCAACAGTGTCGTTCAAATTGATAGACAGACTAGACGGTTACCTATAGACCCACTGCCTTGAAACCCACTGTCTATAGACCCACTGCCTGGAGACTCACTGTCTAGAGACCAGAGATGAGCGGACAGCGGACGCGTCCGCTTGCGGACGCAGATCCGCAGACTTTTCCGAATCAGCGGACTGACAGCGGACGCTTCGTATGGTTAAGTTGCGGACTCGCGCACTGACGCGGATCTTCTTTAGCGTTACCATAAAAAATTTCAAGTCATTTAAACAGCTAAATTTCAGCAAAGCGGACGCGCAGACTGACTGCAAACCAATGTTGTAAGATTCTGCGGACGCCGACGCGGATCATTGATAGAAATCTATGGACGGACGCGGACGCTAAATTTCAAGATCCGCACAACTCTGCTAGAGACCCACTGGCTGTAGACCCACTGCCTGGAGACCCACTGCCTGGAGACCTACTGCCTAGAGACCCACTGCCTAGAGACCCACTGCCTGGAGACCCACTGCCTGGAGACCTACTGCCTGGAGACCTACTGCCTGGAGACACACTGCCTGGGGACCCAACGCTAACAAGGCCTGCAGCTGGGATTTTATTTTTTCAGCTAACTTAAAAGTACGTATAAGACTTAACAGTTTTAGTGGTTTCAGAAACATCCCTGTTATTGAAAGATTTTTAAGGGCCCACGGTTTGCAAGCGGCAGACTTGACATCGCTTTTTTTCGAGGACGCCCGAATGTAACTTATCCTAGAGCCCCCAAATGCACCTGCTCTGTTTAAACAAATGTAAAACGTGTTGGAAAAGAATGTACTTGTATCCAAGTCTCAGGAAGAGCAATAAGGCCGCTAACTCTGTAAACATTATTTAAAACAAAAACTCTTTCATTTTGCTCAGTTATCTCTCTTAGTAGAATTTTCTTGTTCTATGTAGCATAAATTAAAGGAAAACAAGCAATTAAGCCTGTTCCATTCTGGACACAGGACGTGTTAGCGCATTTTCATGTTATGTATCAGTACGTTTGTTAGCTTTCAGTAAATATTTGTAAATTTTGGAAATATTTATAAATTCAATTGTGTAATGCATATATCTGTACAAAAAATATTATAAAGACGTTTCTTTATATTTGAAAAAAAATTATTTTCTCTTAAATCTAACTACAAGTGGTTTGTGGTTACTGAAATAGGACTCATAATTGAAAACATTCGAAATTGTAGTCATTTAATCGTCCGAAAACTCTGTCAATCGTTGCATAGCTCTGATACTTTCGATTAAACTCAGAACACAAACTTACTATTTCATTTGATGAGTTTCTTAATAAATCTTGGTGAAACTACGTGCTGCAGTATTTCGCACCAAATGAATGGGTTATTGAACGTACAAGGTGTAGAATGGGGCTATATATATATATAATATATAAGCCCTTTAGGAGCCCGGCCCTCAGAGGTCCTATCGCTAAATGAACTTTTGATGTACACATGGCAGGCCAAGACCTACAAAATGATATATACATCATGGGTCTATGACTTATGGTTGCTGAGATATAGGGTGCTCCATTATTAATAAAGCTTATATAGTAAAAAACGGTACTTTATAAGGCCCCTTTTACGGCCCTCAGAGGTCAGATCGCGAAATGGAAAAAAAGTCATTTCTTGGCAGGCCAAGACCTACAAAATGATATATACATCATGGGTCTAGGACTTATGGTTGTTGAGATCTAGGGTGATGACAGACAGACAGACAACAAAACGGGGACAATAGAGCATTTTTTTTCGAAAATGCTCTAAAAAAACTAGTTCGATAATTTTTACTATTTTGAATAAATTTGTTTATATTCACTATTATTATATATATATATATATATATATATATATATATATATATATATATATATATATATATATATATATATATAAGCTCAAAAATACGTATTTAAATAAAATATTCGATGATTAAAAATACATAAACACACGAATACTGTTTAGCATTTTTTTTTACATGAGCCTGTGTATTGTTTGTCCGGGACCTTAGATACAAGTTACAGTCCCTAACCCTAACCCATTGGCGTGTTTCTTGTAACAGATTACACAATTTTATACATTGGTAAATAAAACTCTCAAATACGAATATTAAACAATATGCAGCCCATGTATATTGCTGTCAAAGTTTTAGTTTAGTTTTGTACCGATTGACGCTCAACAGGAAAATAGTTTGTAGATTTCATTCAATATAGACCAATAGTTATTACCCAGGTCAATATAGAACAATAGTTATTTCCCAGGTCAATATAGAACAATAGTTATTTCCCATGTCAATATAGAACAATAGTTATTTCCCAGGGCAACCAGGGCAGTTTCTATATGCATTGGTAAACTGCCAAAGAACCATCTTTCAGTACTTTATCTATAGAGCCATCTCCCAGTACTAATATCTATAGAGCCGTCTTCCAGTACTAATATCTATAGAGCCGTCTTCCAGTACTAATATCTATAGAGCCATCTTCCAGTACTAATATCTATAGAGCCGTCTTCCGGTACTAATATCTATAGAGCCATCTTCCAGTACTAATATCTATAGAGCCGTCTTCCAGTACTTGTCTCTATAGAGCCGTCTTCCAGCACTAATATCTATAGAGCCGTCTTCCAGTACTTGTATCTATAGAGCCGTCTTCCAGTACTAATATCTATAGAGCCATCTTCCAGTACTAATATCTATAGAGCCATCTTCCAGTACTTGTCTCTATAGAGCCGTCTTCCAGTACTAATATCTATAGAGCCGTCTACAATTAGTAATATCTATAGAGCCGTCTTCCAGTACTAATATCTATAGAGCCATCTTCCAGTACTTGTATCTATAGAGCCGTCTTCCGGCACTAATATCTATAGAGCTATCTATAAAAAAAAATCTGACGGTATCACGGCCCCGGCTGGCAGCCTCAGACTCCCAATAATCTACAAAGGTCACTGCCTGGGCTCCCGACTAACTAAGAACGGCTCTGTGTACATGGAATGCCATTTATAGTCAAATAATTTCTAATCCTCGAAATGTAAAATCATCAAACGGTGACCGATCCGTGACGAGAAAAAGGTTGGGGGACCACTGCACTAGAGTATACAATGAACATATATTTCATTGAAAATAGAGACAGAACAGATTTTTGTTGTTCAGTAGATGGGTCTATTCTAGTCTAGTGGTTCTCGGAGTATGGATTGATACCCCCTGTTGGGTCGTGAATTAATTTTAGGTGTGTCTGGACTAAATTGAAATGTATACATTTATCCGAAAATCGACAATTAAGTTTATCTTTATCTAATAAATCAGAAAATGTGTAAATGTGCAAAACTAAAAGGGGAGAAATTTGTAAAAATGATGTCGCTATTGTACTCTTTCTATTTTCGTAGTTTTTCGCTACTGTAATTGCAAAAAAAAAACCAACAAGTTGTCATTGTGAAGCCTTGACATTTCGAGAACCTCTGATGTGGATTACAAGAGTTCATTCCCCTGCCTCTGTACCTGGTAACCTTTAGAATCATCCCCCCCCCCACCCTCCTAGCAGACGTGTGATCCAAACTAAAACAATATCCACGTTTTTCTTTCCTCGACAACATGTTCGGGGTTTTGGCACAATGGTTTCACAAGAGACCGTGAACATCCGTTCCAGATATCCGGCACGACATACTTCCCGTGCACTGCTACATCCGGTTCCCTCAGAGCTCACAGTGCAACGCTTGCAGGGCAGAAGTGTAGCTTATCACAAATATTGGTTAGCAAGGTTTTTTTTTATATTTCCTCATCTTCTTTGAGATAGCGCGTTTGGTCATTCCATGAGTACCCCCACCCTCCACCCGCCTAACCATCTCCAAGTTCTATACCCAAGCAGTGCCGGCTTTAGGTAAAGGCGATATAGGCAGCCGCCTAGAGCGGCATTATTTCAAGGAGCGGCAAATTCCAGCAAAATAAAATCAAAAATATAAAAATTAAAAATAAAATAAATGAATTTGATTCAGATATAATGGAGGATCCTGCTAAATGACCAGATCGTTGTTTTCTTAAACACCATGATCCAAAGCAGATCAAATTTGATTCTTGTTTCCAAAAGATGAAAGTGGGAGACAATTTTCTTATTACCACTATACACGAAAACTGGCTAACGGAGAAACTTTAAAAAGGAAATGGTTGATGTATTCTATGTCAGTAGATAAGGTATATTGTTTTTGTTGCAGAATATATAAAAGGAGTAAATCTGCCTAGCTACACATGGCAGTTGTGACTGGAAAAATTTGTCAAGTATATTGCAGCATCATGAAAAATCTCCAGATCATTTAACCAGTTATCATGAGTGGAAAGAACTAAAAATGAGGATAACAAAAAATAAAACTATTGATGACGTGAATCAGCGCCTTATAAATCGTGAAGCGAAACACTGGAAGGATGTATTAGAAAGAATAATATCTTTGGTCAGAGTTCATGGAGTTCAAAATTTTCCCCTGAGAGGGCAGTCTGATCGGTTATATACATCTCATAATGGAAACTTTTTGAAATTTGTTGAAGTTATTGCTGACTTTGATCCGGTAATGAAAGAACATATAAGACGTACAAAATCAGATGAAATTCGTGACCATTATTTGGGAAAAAATATTCAGAATGAGATCAGTCAACAGTTGAGTAAGAAGGTGAAACAGAAAGTGATAAATGATCTAAAAATGCAAAATATTACGCTATAGTTCTCGATTGCACACCAGACGTCAGTCACAAAGAACAGATGACAATGATTGTTAGATTTGTGACAGCAAATGAATCGACAAATGACAAACCTTCAGAAGTTTAAATCAATGAACACCTCATTGGATTCGCAGAACTTGAAAAATTGTACAGGTGCAAGTATGTAGGAAATTTTACTTAAATTGCTGTCAGATTCAGGCATTTTTCTAAATGATAAGAGGGGACAAAGCTACGACAACGGTGCGAACATGCGGGGAATACACAATGGTGTCCAAGCAATAGTTAAAGAGCTAAATTGAAGAGCCTTTTATGTCCCATGCAATGCGCATTCGTTGAATTTGGTGGTGAATGATGCCGTAAACTGTTGTTTGGAAGCAGTAAGGTTTTTTGAGATAATTCAAAATATATACAACGTTTCTCTGCATCAACACATCGCTGGAATGCAAGGCCGTACCGGGGGGGGGAGGAGGGGCAGGGGGCATTTATAGAGTTTTCTTAGAAAAATGAAACTAAAAAGGGCGGCATTTTTGTCCTTGCCTATATCACAAAAATGTCTAAGGCCGGCACTGTACCCAAGCGGTGTACGCTTATACCCCTTTGTAAAATACTGGATATATGTCTTTTAAATGAAAACTAGTTTCTAAGAGTTTCAAGAATATGTATTTATCTTGTTCAGGTGACTATGATTGGTCTACTTTTTTTTGAGCAACGTAGTTGTCTTTACTTCATACGTCAAATTTGATAAGTTAAAATGATCAATTAATAATCTATCCACACACCCCCGTCAATTCCTTCATCACGAGTCGGTTGAAATGTAACACATTACACAGTTATTGGATTGTTTTAAAAAAGAAGTTGCTTTCTATGAGCGTAGACGTACAGACACACACACACATACACTCGAAAATAAATACATAATTACACACAGATACAAACGTAGCAATTAAGTACGACACACACACACGCACTCGAAAATACATATATAAATAGAAACAGATACATACATAATATCTGTATAATATATTATGCAAAAAATAATAATATAATGTATTATGTAAAACATAATAATATCACACACACACACACGTACACACACATGCACTCGGAAATACATATATAAATAGAAACAGATACATATATAATAATTAAGTACCACACACACAACACACACACACATACACACACGCCTTTTGCTGGTCAATAAAACAATACAATGTAGAATTTCACCAAACACACAATCTAAGACACACACATAGAATTCAGAAATGTCTAGTTGTATTATATAGTTACAAAAATCAAGTCTACTTTACAAATATAAACAGCTGGTTGAATTGAACCTGCCAAATAGACAAACCTGAGAACAATCCGCCCCACCCCACCCGGGTCCGACCCCACCATCACCACCACCACCCTCAGGCATAGGCCAGATCAGAAATTATCTGTCATCTCTTGTACCACGGCAACAGAGATATGTCTTTGTGCGCGTGTGTGTGTATATATATGTGTGCGCGCGTGTGTGAAAGTTGTGTTTATCTCTTAAGTTCGTTTGTGAAACTTTATCCTTCTGTGTGGCATAACAGCCGGAAACAAGGGTAACTTGTACGTCTTAGCACACTGGTTCCCAAATTTTTGTACGATTCGCGACCCACTAAGACACTTGTTTGATTTTCGCGACCCATCAGTAACGAAAGAAAACAAGGACAATAGAAACACAAAGGATATTTTTTTTTATTGTTAATTAAGAAATTCTAAAACCTTTTGCGACCCACTTCAAATCATCGAAGCCACACTTTGAGAACAACTGCCATTGTACACAGCCTGCTCCGTTGAAATCTGACAATGTGTGGCTAAACTTGCACTGCAGGTTATAAAATTTACAAAATACAATTTAACTTGCTCGGTAGTTGAAAAACTGAAGCTAGACGTGTGCAGCGATTCGAAATATTACAACATTGCAACAAGCAGTTCAACATTGACCTACAATTAGTTAAGATGCAACTTAAAATCTGAGACTATCAAGTTAACTTGCACTGCATTTCATCAAATATCCTTAACCAGCAATAATTCAATATTAAGAATCTAACATTTTATTTAGCATAGATGACTTATTGTCCTTATAGTGTGATGTTAATGTCTACACAATAAACCAGTTTATTGCACTGTTAATATCAGAATTTTTTTTTTTCATTGTTAGGTTGTTTCATTTTAGTTTCATTGTGATTTTAGTTTACGACAGGAAATGTTCATCTACATGAAATGATTCACACACACACTGCATAATGTTAAGTGCAGACAATAAAAAGATTATGTTAAAATCGTATCGTATTTAAAGATCTGTTCACTAATTATTTACTTGGGTGGCGGTACATTGGGACGAGTGTACTTTACGGCTCATGTTATAGGTCAAAGGTGGACAACTGTGGTCTTTTCAAACATTAATGTGGCCGCCCCTTTACAAGAGAAGCGAAAAAAATTGCGTTGTGGGGCCTTTTAGCCATCTGCAGTAATGCAAAAGAATCATAAAAAGTGGCAACATATTGTTATCAACCCTCATCCACTTATGATACATCCCTTATCCCTCAGAGTTGCCAACTTGGGTGTACGTTACCGGTGGTATACTGGCCAAGTGTTCCTGAATAAGCAGAAACTGTTTCAAAGTAATTTGCTAACTATGTCCTCAATTTCTAACGAGTTCTATAATGACTATGACTATATCTCTACAATGACTATGACCATGTCTCTATAATGACTATGACCATATCTCTGTAATGACTATAACCATATCTCTACAATGACTATGACCATGTCTCTACAATGACCATGTCTGTACAATGACTATGACCATGTCTCTATGATGACTATGACTATATCTCTATAATGACTATGACCACATCTCTGTAATGACTATGACCATGTCTTTACTATGACCATATCTCTACAGGCCCGTAACGTGCGGGGGGCAGGGGGCCGGGCCCCCCTGCTTATTTGTTCTACTTAGTAAAATGTATTACCTGGCCCCCTTGCTATTGCCTGGCCCCTGCTGTAGAATGCCTGGCCCCTGCTGTAGAATTTTCACGCTACGGGGCTGTATCTCTATAATGACTATGACCATATCCCTGTAATGATTATGACCATGTCTCTACTATGACCATATCTCTATAATGACTATGATCATATCTCTACAATGACTATGACCATGTCTCTATAATGACAATGAAAAACAAAATGATTGTTCCTTGACTGTTTATACAAGGCGTAAATGCATTTATTTATACATATATTTTTTTATTAGACGTAAAGAAATCATGATAATGACATTGTTTCCTTTGATATTGTAGATTTATTTCATATGGCCTTTAGACACGCAGTTCTCAACCTGTGCTACGCATACCAAGGGTTACGAGAAAGGTTATGCAGGGATACGCAGTGAAGCAGGGTACGCGAAAAGCGCTGAAAACCGCTACCTTCGACTATGAAAGGTTGGTCTCCCCTGTTATAGACTGACTATTCCGTCATATAGGAGGGGAAAAAAAGGGGGAGGGGGTATTTTTATTTGTTGAACGCAAATGTAATTTCAAAAATAATAAAAGTAAAATAAAAATTCAAAAATGGAATAGAAAAACTAATTTATAATTCATTATTTTGCGAATTATAGGAAGACAATAATACATGGAATAAATTATTCCATGTAATAATTAAACTTATTTTTTACTTGTGATAGTAGCAATACTGAATGGGAGGGATTCTCACACTTGTGTCCCATCATCATCTCTAATTGTAGCAATATATTCATTTAAGACAAAAAGTGTCATCCACTACTAATGTTGACAAAGACCAGGCGGCACCACTAAACATGTCAATCTTCACACCGAGTCGACAATCCCTGTTCATGACATTTTTCAGGACATGTTCAGGGCATCTTTCATAGTCATTTTGGGGATTAGATCCAGATCAGCAACAACAAAGAGCACAGCGCTGAGACTTTAAGGGAAGTAGGACGAGGGGGAGGGGGAGGGGGAGAGAGAGTTGCAAGGTTATGCGAATGGTATCAACTCCACTTCAAATATATCAGTGTCTATAAATAGAACCAATTGGCACTCAGGTTTGTTACAACAAAAAAAAAAAATACAAGGGACGTTTATCATCTTTTACGTGTGTGATTTTTTATGTGTGTGTGTGTGTGTGTCTGCGCACGTGTGTGTGTGTGTCTGCGCACGTGTGTGTTTGTGTGTAAAATAGTTTGCTGGAGTTATAGTTATAACGTAAGCAGATCTTATGGATGGGCAACTGATTGTCTCTTCAGTCAGAGGGGGTCGAGTTTTCATATACTAGGGACCCATTATTCAATAGCCAATAGCCCCCATTGATGTATCTTTACCTACGGCCCCCAAATGTACTTTTTTCCTAGGGGCCCCCATATGTATTTGCCTAGGGCCACCATATGTCTAATGCCCTCTTTTTGCATATCTTCCTGTGGACCCGAGGATTTAGTGGAGGTTTACTGATCATTTTTTTTTCAAATTACAATTGTATGGATCTCTTTTTTTTTAAAAAAAAATAAATGCACTTGATATAATCCGACGGGTCTCAAATCTTGAATATGGTGGCCTGTGTCAAACAAAAGGTTGTAGTACCGTTGTATTACCGTCGTAGTACCGTCGTAGTACCGTTGTAGTACCGTTGTAGTACCGTTGTAGTGCCGTCGTAGTACCGTTGTAGTAACGTTGTAGTACCGTCGTAGTACCTTTGTAGTACTTGTTGATTGAAGTAGGTCAAAAAGAGTTTTCCCATCATGCACCCTTGATAGTTATTGTGCACGGGGGCATCGTGGCGAGTGACATGACGGGACCATGTCGGCTTTCGCTTTTACACTGTAGCCAGGTGGCTCTTAGAGAAACCCATTTGGTCGTTAAAACTATCCCTTTACGACTTACTCTTTCACGGGAGATTATAAAAAAAAAATTTAATTTTCGTTGGTGTTTAAAAAAAAATGTTCAGTAAGTTATCTTAGATTATTTAAACTTCCGGCACGGATTACATGTTTATCTGATGATCCAATCAACCAACAATGGGACGGTCTTTGTAGTGACCTCTTTTACATTCCCCACCCTAAACCGAATGCTATTAATGCACCACGGAACACAGTTGTGTGGGCTCAATGAGATTTGAACCCGTAACCTACAGCATCACAACCAAAGCGCCACTCATTCACCTAATGGATACTTAGATAGACCGACGTGTTTAGTTGCTGATTGGATACAGAACTCTTAATGATATCACAGTGACTATCGCGTGCTCTGTACATTTTTTCTCCTGCAGACATGACATGTTATTACAATATCAACACAAGAGTTGGTAGAATGTTGACACAAATTACCGTTCTCTATAACACACGGGTTTAAATATTTCTCATCATCATAATTAACTAAAGGTTCACGTTTACTTCACATTAATTACAGGATGGTTGTCACAACAAGATGATGTCATGATGGCAAACAACATCCCATCACCAGAGGAGTACTTAGGTTAGGGGAGGGGGGTCCAAATTCGAAAGTGCCCCGGGCCCCAGCTTGAAGGGGACCCCAAATTTTTATTACATATTAAATACATTATCTTATGTCATGGTGTCGAATGTCGATATACAGGGGCCCCCAAAGTAGACAAGCCCCCGGGACCCTAAATCCCTCGGTTCGGCACTGCCCATCGCCGTTCTACTCATCATGTGGGGTTTTGATGGATGGGTCATTTTTTTATGTTTTTCATAAAACAGAAAGTGAGAATTAAAATAGTCCCCTGACTAATCCGAATATTTGGTTTCCCAGCATGCCTCACCGGCTTTCGTCACATTAGGGTATTCTTGTATCATGATATCTATGCTTTCAGTAGATAACAATCATACCTGTCTTACTATCTATAGCGGTTATTGGTGTAATTTATTTTTTTATCTATTTTACTATTCATCTTTAACATTTTGTTTTATATCATGGTCATTTGTTATTCTGAGGGTTTCTTCGGCAGCCTCTATCTGAGCTCTCGAGATTTAAAATAAGTGGTTAAATACTATGGATTTCTGTACAGTTCTGAATATAAAAATTAAAATTAAAGACTCGGCATTTTTTTTTCAGGCCTAGGTTAAAATTCCCGTCACCACTCAGCTTAAATGAAAACCTGATGCGTGAACGTTGTGCTGTAGTATTCACCTTCGTGTGTCCCTCATGGTGCATCCATGGCAATTGCACTCCCGACAATGGTGGGGGATGAAAGAAGTCAAAATACAGGACCTATTTGTGTTTTACAACTCTAAGGGATAAACATCTCATCCTGACAAGTACTTTAAAACAAAAATAAAAAAAATATATAAATAAATGTAAAGAAAATTTACGTTTGACCATTCAATTCCTGGGACGAGGTGGCAGTGTGGTAGAGCGCTTGGATGCCTGGCATTTGTTGGAAAGTAAAGGTGAATGGACATCGTACTAGCCACACGATCCCATAGACTGGCCGAGGCTACATAAACAGATCAACTCTACTTCATCTGACTTCGATTGCCTGTATCAGCTTTACAAGAGAATCTTTATTTACCCAAACCCTGTAACTATCTATCTATCTATCTATCTGTGTATCTATCTATATATTCTATCTATCTATCTATCTATCTATCTATAATATGATAATAATTATTATGGAATTTGAAATTAATCAAATTTACTTTTAAAGTTCACATTTTTTTACACCTTCAGAGTATTTGACAGGGGGGGGGGCGAGAAAATCCATTGGTTGAAATATTTAGTGACAGATGTCATCATGGCCATTGGCCGAACTGTTTCAAAGGTGAGCAATTATGTTTATCACACTCTGGTGAATGAGTGAAGCGGATTGTTGAGCTTTAGAAGTATATGATGTATTATTGGCTTATAGGACATCGGATATGTCGATAAAAAGCAACAGATGTGGAGACGACGAATTAGTGATGAGTTATACTCGATGAATGGGGAAAGATTTCAATTAAATCCCACATCACACTGCAATATTGAAAATGATCAAGATGATTCAATTTTCCTTCCAATCCGTACTACAGTAATGCAGCAAATTGAACATTTCATTCAAAATTGACCTCACACCCTTCTCATAAAGCTTTATCCGAGGAGGTTTGTCTTAAGGAAAGAGATGGTGTTTTTTTAAGATCATTGGTGTAACATGTTTCTATAATTGGGGGGGGGGGGCACAGATGTCGTGTTTGGGCGTCTCCATAGCGACGACAGCAAGAAAATAAGAGGCAATGAAGTGTGTGGAGATTTAAACCTGTGTCGATCATACGCTAGTTGCCACCGGGTTACAGAAACGACTAGAATTAGACATCAGAAAAATGCAACAGATTTCGATAGTCAGACATACAGGTAGACAGTCAGATAGATAGATAGATAGATAGATAGATAGATAGATAGATAGATAGATAGATAGATAGATAGATAGATAGATAGATAGATAGATAGATAGATAGATAGATAGATAGATAGATATGTAGATAGATAGATAGGTAGATAGGTAGGTAGATAGATAGATAGATAGATAGATAGATAGATAGATAGATAGATAGATAGATAGATAGATAGATAGATAGATAGATAGATAGATAGATAGATAGAACAAATGTCAGCTTTTAATGACTTATAAGTTGACATAAGCATCATTATAAACGTAATGACTGAGTCGGTCACAAAAATTCACTGAGGCTGTTATATAAATGGACTGAGGCTTTAGTGTGACTTGTAACTGCAGCTGTTGGTGAGCCAGATGCTCACAACATATTCTCAAGCAATGAATCTTTTTTCCCTTTTATGAGATCTGACGGAAGACAAAACTCTTCAGTAAACAATAATACATCCGAGATAATAAACAGTCATGAAACAATAGGTGACCTTTTAGTGCACTGTGATATTGTGTTGATGTTGCTGTAGATAGCAGTCCCAGCCTGCGGCAGATAGCAGCCCCATATGATGTGTCCCCCCATATTAGCAGTTCATCCGGGAGGAAGTTTTTACAAAAAACGACGAGCATGTACTCTAGGGTTGGTGGTTCTCGAAATTTAGCTATCCCCGTGACCCTGTTTTAAAAAAATCTGTTCACCCACCTGTAAAGTGAGGAAAGTATCGATCAAAGAAAAGGCAAAGTTAATTTTATATGTTCTCGATCAACTCAGTTGTTTGTTTGTTGTTTGTTTGTTTGTTTGTTGTTTGTTTGTTGTTTGTTTGTTTGTTGTTTGTTTGTTGTTTGTTTGTTTGTTTGTTGTTTGTTGAGGACACACCTCATATCAGCTTGTGGCCCACCGACGGGTCGGCACCCACACTTTGAGAGCAAATGTTTTAGGACATGTTGCGTTTTTTTACTCTCCAATGGACTTGCCAGACATAAACACTCACAAACACGCACAAAAACACAGACACATACACACAAACACACAGAGAAACACACAGAGAAACACACACAAACACACATACAAACACTCACAAACACACACACGCACTCACAAACACTCACACAACACACACAAACACTCACACAACACACACACAAACACACACACATACAAACACTCAAACACACACATACAAACACTCAAACACACACACACACAAACACTCACACACACACAAACACTCAAAAACACACACAAACACCCACACACACACACATCATTTGCATGTCATATTACCACACCCATGTATGTCCATGACATACAAAAATATTTTGAACAAAACAATAACGGGAATTTAAACATCATTTAAAAAAAAAATAACAATAATATCAGGTTGTATCCACAACAAGATGTTGACATCACGGGAAATGTGACAAAACTATCACTTCGTTTGCAGGATATGTCACTTTTGGTTGAACAGGCCGAGTGAAAGTGACGTGAATTACATCAAGGAATTGTGAAACTTTGACTACCGGTACGGTGTAAGTCACAGTGTACTTTAGGTGAGAAGCAAACAAATATGTTTTGATAGTACACTTTCACTACACTAATATTAGGTTGTCAACAACTGTAAGAAAATGTCAGAGTGAACTTCATTATAGTAAATTATGAGACATTTGTTTTGATAAATAGAAAAAACTGCGTTAAGTGTTGTCAACTTTTGCCGGCTTTAAAATTCAAGAAAAAAAATATTCACAAAAAATAGTTTATATTTTTTTTATATATTTCTAAATTATCTTTTGTGTCTATTTTTTTATTAAAAAATTTGGGAAAAGCAACAAATCGAGCTTTATTTCCAAACTTGTGATTTAGATAAAATTAGATAATAAATATTTATTTTTATAAATAAAAAATAAAAATCTGTGTCATTTTTAAATTGGATATGAGTTCGATGAGTGGTGATAATTAATCATGGTCAACTGATAACTGATTTTAATATTATTATTGGCAAGCAGACAAATGTTTAATAAGATGTTCAAACCAAATTCACAGCTCTTGCAACAACTAGATCATCACTGTAGTCATCAGTCGTAGCTGCAGAGCTGGACCAGCATGCTAAAATAATGAATTGATTGAAATACCTGGTTATGTTTGATATACAGAGAACTCCACAAAACGTGTTGCAGCTACGACGGGGGATTGGGAGAAGGGACGGACTCAGGCGTTACTTTTATTCTCTGACTCAATGGAGAGCTGTTTTATGTAAGATATAATATTTTGCTACGTGAAAACACATACATCCTGAAAATTAATCTGAATGAATGTTTTTTTCTCTATTCTTTCTGTCTAGACACATGATAGTGCCTACTAGCGCCTACTAGCGCCTTGGGCAAGTTGCACTCGCTTTTTTTAAGGTCATCTTCATACTGTAGATACTCGCGTATAAGTCGAAAAAATTATGCCTTAAAATTCACTGGAAAAAAAACAGGGTCGACTTATCTGCGGGCCACGCAATACTCCATAGAATTTTGGTAACGATATTGTACACTTAACTCCGATATTGTACACTTAACTCCGATATTGTACACTTAACTCCGATATTGTACACTTAACTCCGATAGTGTACACTTAACTCCGTAAGGCAACGCTGGCAATAGCGGAAATATAAGACTCCACATTCATTCGGCGCAGTGTTTTGCAGCTCTTTATCAATTTTGCAATGAATAGTTTCTGTACCCACAGCACATCTAATTTGTTAATAGCATCTAGCTTTCTAACCTAAATGAGGCGAAGTGGCTGGATAGTTCAGTTGGTAGAGTGGCTGGATAGTTCAGTTGGTAGAGTGGCTGGATAGTACAGTTGGTAGAGTGGCTGGATAGTTCAGTTGGTAGAGTGGCTGGATAGTTCAGTTGGTAGAGTGCTTGCAATGCGATCGTGAGGGTTGGAATCTGATCACCCCCGAGCTTATCAGTTGGTGCCTAGTGCATGATGATAAAACGCGTTAAAAAATTATAATTTAAATGAAATTACGGTAAAAGTCAAGCGATTTTGAATTTAAAAGAATATGATAGTTGTCAAGTTCTACCCTCGACTTATCTATGAGATCGACTTATACGCGAGCACCTACGGTACATAAAAAAATTCAAAAAAAAATTGGTACGACTTCTGATGACAACTCAAAAGTTTGCGAGGTTTTTCAAACATTGACCGGCCATTGAATATATCTAAACAAAACATTTAATACAGCTCACTGGTGAGCATCAAAAGACTGCTCAATATCTGAGTGGCTTAATGGCGGACAAGCATGCCCTTATGTCTTTGCCGAAGTACGTACGGATGATGTCGAGAATATGTGAGCTGTGATCGGTGATCGATACATCATGACTTATTACATGCGGTGGACATTGGTAGTACTCAGTAGATCAAGTAGCTCAGGCCTTAAGACCGATTCCTTAATAGTCTCGTGGACCAATGAGTCGCTAAGCACACTTTGAGAATCACTGCTCTACAAAAAATACATACAACGCCGTAAATCAGTGGAGGCGAAATCAAATAATAATACATTGCGTTAATTGTTTCATGTGTAAATGACGCTCAATTACATCACGCGAAAAAGAAACGTAATGCGATTGGAAATTCTACTAAATCTAACATTGCATCCAAGTGGTTGTCATTTTTCAGCAGACATTTATGTTACAACATTCCCTTCATACCAGTTACGTCACTACGGTTGGTGTCACCCGGTGTGGCAAATTTAGGGTGTCACCCCCCTCTCCCTAAAAAAACTCTTGCCATGAACAATGGTACCTATTTTGAATTTTCCCGTACTAAGGCTTAGATAATTTACTTTAAAATACTTGCGAAAAACGATAGTATAACTGACTGAAAGATTTATATTACTTGAATGAAACTGTGTTTGTAAACTACGTCTTCAATTTCAATAAACCACCCTGTGCTACTGCTCTGCATGGTGACACCGTGTGCTACTGCTCTGCATGGTAGCACCTTGCGCTACTGCTCTGAATGGTGATATAGTGTGCTACTGCTCTGCATGCTGGCACCCTGTGCTAATGCTCTGCGTGGTGACACCCTGTGCTTATGCTGTGCATGGTGGCACCCTGTGCTAATGCTGTGCATGGTGGCACCCTGTGCTAATGATCAGTTATAAAACCGATAATAACGAGTTTTTTTTTTTTCTGCTATGAAATTTAGAACTGTTCATTTCGGTGTCACCCCTAAAACGGTGTCATCCGTTGCGGCCCGCACCTCTCCCCCCCCCAATGACCCCAACGGTCATAACCTTATGTCGGGTTAACAACTGCATCGCCACCCACTTGACTGGTTTCCCATCGGGTGAATGTTTGCTATTAATCAAGCCAGGTAAACAATGACACCTGGATGCTTTTAGTCCCACAGCTCAGCACTTCATGCGTCGTTTCTGGGTCATTTCAGTTGCGTTGGTTTGTCAACGCTAAGTTTGATATTTAGTAGCATCAATCATTTACTTTTAAAAAATGTAAGTATTCAATAGTCCAAAAATGTGATGCCATGAATTGGGTTAAATCGCTTTGGTGATATTGGGGGGGGGGGGGGGTTAGAGCTAAATGATAAAATATAGACGTCTTGCGGCTAATGACATCAGTATGACGGTTTTTTCTAAATGGTGCCACCTTCACAGTATTAACTTCACAGTTGAAATCTACCCGTAACATCACATCTTGAAAATATACGACAGCATTAAAATTTAGTAAATATCTCCTCTTCGTTTATAATTGTGTTTATAATTGTCCAAACCGGCATAATTAGAATTTGCGAAAATATCAAGACGTAATTATAGTAATATTACGGTAAGAGAAAAAAATAACGGAAAATCGAAATAACTGCAATATAAAGGAAAATATTAAACAAAGGTGGGCTTAGGAACAAAGAACTATTATAACTACCAGATCAATTCATGAAATAAACGGAATTAAAACAGCTACTTTTATAAACCATTGTAAATATTAGTGAGTTTTAAGTTATATAGATTATATAACACACTATTTTAAACAGAAAACAAATCCCTCAAGCCCCTATGGGCTCATCGGGACAGATGAAGTGAAGAATTCATCTGTCACATTAACCTCGGCATATGAAAGGATGGGTGGTGAGCACAACGCCATGCCACTTTTACTCCCTCAACTTAAAGTCCATTTAAATCTTGGTGGACTTGGGGGACTTTCATCAGGAACTGAACAAATCCCAAGGTTCTCACTGAGTTTCGAACCCAGGACACCATCCGGTCGATAGTCGAGCGCTCTACACTCCACGACCACAAACATATCAGGTCAATATTTTTGGTAAAAATAATTATTATTTAGCCTGTCCGAGGTTTCAAATGAACCAGACCATAAAGTAGAGACTTGCCAATTAACATACAAACAAGTAAATAGTGATTTTAAAGAAGTTTAATACTTTTGAAATGTAACATTTCGGAGATAAATTTACAATATGATTCAATGGGAGTTTGTTTGTTTTTTCCTTTCTACACCATTTGCTCAGAATGAGCTGCGGTATTAGGTGTGTGTGAAGTCCCTTTAAAGATGATATGAAATATCTTAGATCCTATGAACCACTAATGGGCCGGTTTTTATGGTGCTTTTCTTTCATCCTCCACCATCACCGATAGTGCAATGGCCATGGAGGCACGACGAGAAATATATCTGGAACTTTAGCCAAGACCTGAAAAATTTCCTTAGTCCTCGCCTGAGTGCGAACCAGGTACCTTCAGGTGGACAGTCGAGCGCTTTACATCACGTCCCGTTATTAGGTAAAAGGCGTTATCTGCAAGCGGTCTATTTATCTTTTCCAATTAATAAGCATTGATAAATGAAAAGTTTATTTTGACCTCTGACCTAGTTCAAAGCCTCTTCTTTTCTTTATTTTATTTTTATTTAGGTATAGTCTCTAGTCTCTAATTTACCTTATTATATTTGTTCATCTGTGGTTGCCATGCCAACACAAACACACCAAGCACAGACAAGCAGCGAGCAGGCACAAACGAGACAACACATAAACGATCTCCTACATGCCCGTCATTAAGTAAACGACTTTACAGTATAATTAGTATTATCACATAAACCCTCTCCAACGAGGTGCGGATACATATATATATATATGTGTCTACTGAATAGAAAATACGTGCATAACTAGGTCTAGAGGCACAACTCAGGCTAAATGGGCCACCACAATGATCTGGGATAAATTGACCAGCACACTGACCTGTCCAGAGGCCCAACTCTGGTTAAATAGGCCACCACATTGATCTCGGATAAAACTGACCAGCACACTGATCTGTCCAGAGGCCCAAATCTAGTAAAATGGCTCATCACATTGATAATGGTTAAAATTGATAAAAACACTGACCTGTCCAGGGGTCCGACTCTGGTCTTAATCCCCAACAAGAATAATCCATTGTACGCCTGTTGAGTTCTTATCGCCCTAATGAAGAGGTTCTAAAATGTATACTTTCCTAACCCACTTTTATTTAATTCTGTAACTTGAAGTGAACTAGAGCCGTAATTTCTCACGCTTACCAATATTCGGTCAGTTACCGTAAATTATTAATTTGATATTCAACACAACTAAAATTTTTAGCTTAAGCTTGAGAACCACCGTGCTTCCATTTCAACACCGTCACGGACTTATTTTTGTCACACTCTGCCCTATCCCGTGTATCAAGCAAGACAAACTGAATGCATTATTAATAGCTATGACTTGCCGCTAACAATACATAGTGCCGGAAGTTGTCAGCTAGAACATTTTTCATGACCTTTTGGAGTCTGTCAGTTAGCCACATCCTGGTTCTTGATTAAATTGATTTCTTCAGTTTGTATTTCACACATTGATTGTATTATACACATCGAAATGTCGCAAAATGCCATGAAATTGAAAATTTTATATTACCCATCTGGTACTACCTGTCTGTCTTTTTTTTTATGTGTGATTCTGAATGGGCACACAACTTGAAAAAATGTATAGTAGTGCACTGAAATATGTCGTATAGAAGTGCACTGAAATATATTTATAGTAGTGCACTGAAATATATTGTATAGTAGTGCACTGAAATATATTGTATAGTAGTGTACTGAAATATATTGTATAGTAGTGCACTGAAACATATTTATAGTAGTTTACTGAAACATATTTATAGTAGTGTACTGAAATATATTGTATAGTAGTGCACTGAAATATATTGTATATTAGTGCACTGAAATATATTGTATAGTAAGGCGCTGAAATATATTGTGTAGTAGTGCACTGAAATATATTGTATAGTAAGGCACTGAAATATATTGTATGGTAGTGCACTGAAATATATTGTATAGTAAGGCACTGAAATATATTGTATAGTAGTGCACTGAAATATATTGTATAGTAGTGCACTGAAATATATTATATAGTAGTGCACTGACAGGATTTGAACAAAGTACATTCGTCTATAGTAGTATGTGAGTACTATACAGCAGAAGTGAGTTAATTCGACTCTTTCTAATGTATAATGATGAAATATATTCTCCAAAAAGATATAAAAGCAGACAGAAAGACATGAAATCAGACAGACAGACTTACAGACCATAGTTTATGACAGAAATCAGACTGACAAAAAGAATTGATAATTCATGTTTGATTAAGGCAAGCATACGGCAGGCAGGCAGGTATGCATGCAGATAGGCAGGAATAGAACAGACAGAGAGACAGGCATACCTGTAAACAACAGACAGGCAGTAATAAGGCAGACAGAGAGACAGACATGCCTGTAAACAACAGACAGGCAGTAATAAGGCAGACAGAAAGACAGGCATACCTTTAAACAACAGACAGGCAGTAATAAGGCAGACAGAGAGACAGGCATGCCTGTAAACAACAGACAGGCAGTAATAAGGCAGACAGAGAGACAGGCATACCTGTAAACAACAGACAGGCAGTAATAAGGCAGACATAAAGACAGGCATACCTTTAAACAACAGACAGGTAGTAGTAATAAGTCAGGCAGACCGAGGGATAGGTTATTGACTTGATCGATGTCCCAGCAGCTGTTTAACTAAAAACCTTCAGTCGACTCAATACATTTTCAGAGCTTTTTATTGTTTTCACGTCACGTCTCCCCATCGAACTGGTCGATGATTTAATAGAGTTTGAACTATTTACTTATTGCCAAAGCATCCGCCCACCATGGCATAGCCGAGCCTAAACCATTTCTTCAAAATGTAGTATTAATCCTTTTTAAAATATATTTCTTCAATTATAAAAGAATGTAAATAATTTAGTGTTTCCCCCCTTACATGCGGTCCACATGGGAGCCATGTGATTTATTTATTATGTATTGAGGTGGTTGGGGGGGGGGTGTAATTTGGGCCATTTCAAAATGAGTTCGTCTAAAATTTTAAAACAAGCTGTACAGTAGGCTATGTTTTAGCTTGAGTATTTTACATTCGGAAGGGGAGCGGGGGGGGGGCTTAAAATATTGTATACAGGCTTAGGATAGGCACAAAATGGCTGGGAAACATTGTGTTAGATAGTTGTTTAAACAGTTCTGTATTTCAACTGACTAACTTGTGTTTTAAAGCAGCACGTTGGTGAAAAAAAAAATGACATCTCACCTTGTTTCCTGTTTTGATTTGTATCATTTACTTTGTTCTGTGTGTAATTAAAAATACGGATTTAATATTATTATTTTTACAGTATAAGTTTTCTTTTTCTATCATAAAGAAATGGTAAATTTTGAGAATATCTCTCCTGTGCCTTGAGTCCAAATGCCAGAAAATATGTGTGAATGTCTAGCGGAGGGGAGGGGGGCAACTCGACCTCTTGTCAGGGGGGAGGGGGGGTTCCAAGACTCGGGGACCAGAGGTTTTTAGAATGCATTATTTATTAAGCTAGAAAATGGGAGAACAGGAGTGGAAGTGACCGAAGTTGTCAGTTTGAGAGGAGCTCGAAAATTTCTGGCAGAGGTCCTTCTGTGTAAGGTGTATATATGTTGTGTGTGTGTGTGTGGTGTGTGCAGTAGTGTGTGGGGGGGGGGGGAGATTGTGTGTGGTGTGTCGGTGTGTGTGGTGGGAGTGTGTGTGTGATGTGTGTGCGTATGTATAAATGTGGAGTGTATGTGTTGATGTGGTGTGTGTGTCTGTGTGGTGTGTGTGGTGTGCGCGTGTATGAATGTGCTGTGTATGTGTGGGAGTGTGTGTGGTTGTGTGGTGTGTGCGTGTATATGAATGTGGAGAGTGTGTGGATGTAGTGTGTGTGTGTCTGTGTGGTGTGTGTGTGTGGTGTGTGCGTGTGTATGAATGTGGTGTGTGTTTATGTGGTGTGTGTGTGGTGTGTGCGTGTGTATTAATGTGGTGTGTGTATGGCAGTGTGTGTGGATGTAGTGTGTGGGTGGGTGTGGTGTGATTGTGTGTGTGGTGTGTATGAATGTGGAGTGTGTGTGGATGTGGTGTGTATTTGGTGTATGCGTGTGTATGAATTGGAGTGTGTGTGGTGTCGGTGTGTGGTTGGAGTTGTGTGTTGTGTCGGTGTGTGTGTGGTGTGTGTATCTGTGGGGAGAGTGTGTGTGGTGTGTATGTGGTGTCGGTGTGTGGTTGGAGTTGTGTGTTGTGTCGGTGTGTGTGGTGGGAGTGTGTGTGGTGTGTGCGTGCGTGTGGTGTGTGGGGAGTATGTGTCGGTGTGTGTGGTGGGAGTGTGTTTTTGGTGTGTGTGGAGGAGTGTTTGTGGTGTGTCTCTGTGTGTGTGGTGGGAGTGTGGTGGGAGTGTGGTGTGTGTGTGTGTGTGTGTGTGTGTTTCCATCGATCTGTATTAAATCTGTATTGATGCCCATCATTTCACCTATAGTTAAAGTACAGTTAAATTATTTCATTATTACATTCCATACTTCATTTCTTCATATGTAGATTTGTTGCGCCAATAAATCCAGATGTTGTGTTCTATGCTACCAGTTTAAAATCGCTCATTATGTAAAATCAATAGATTTCAAATACTTATGTAAAGTGAAAGTGTATCTATTTCTTGCAGCTTTTTTTTCACTATGGTACATAAAAAATCTTATTAGATGTGTGTTACAATAAACTTTTATATCTTTCAACTCCGTAATTGTGGTGGTAAATCTCAACTTGTGTGTATTAATACCTCCGTAATTGTGTTGGTAAATCTAAACTTGTGTGTATTAATACCTCCGTAATTGTGGTGGTAAATCTAAACTTGTGTGTATCAATACCTCTATAATTGTGGTGGTAAATCTAAACTTGTGTGTATTAATACCTCCATAATTGTGGTGGTAAATCTAAACTTGCGTGTATTAATACCTCTATAATTGTGGTGGTAAATCTAAACTTGTATGTATTAATACCTCCATAATTGTGGTGGTAAATCTAAGCTTGCGTGTATTAATACCTCCATTATTGTGGTGGTAAATCTAAACTTGCGTGTATTAATACCTCCATTATTGTGGTGGTAAATCTAAACTTGCGTGTATTAATACCTCCATTATCGTGGTGGTAAATCTAGAACTTTCTAGAAGACATCAATTTATATTCACTTTGGTTGCAGCTTTTAGCACGTTTAGAACTTTCAGAAATCGAAACTTCAATATCCATGTAAAACTTAACTATATGCTTGTTTTTATCATTGATATAGGTTATATATATTTTTTAAGTCCCTGTAATAAATGAGATTTTAGCTCTTAGATTATTTAAGTCACTAATGAAAAAGTTTATTATTGTGCAGTTACTTCCGTGACGGCTTACAATCCGAAAAGTAACATCTCATCCCGGACAAAGGCCACATTCAGTTTTATTAAATATTATATGTATATATGTATATATAATTGAAATATTGTCATTCTCATGTTGCATCATCAATTAGTAGTTCATACCATTGCCCTCCATACCCCGCCCCCAACCTTGCGGCCATTATGTTCGTCCAATAATCCATCGTTCGTACGTGTATTATTTGATTAAAATAAACAAAACAAACGATTTTTTTTTACACCATTAGGGTGTTGTTTGGAAACAACCCCTCCTCCCCCCACCTCCCCACCACCCTCTTTCCGAGCCACATGTGTGCAGTCAGTATCACGCGTTCAAATGTGGACAATTTTATTTTTTTAGAGCATTTTCGAAAAAAAAATGCTCTATTGTCCCCGTTTTGTCTGTCTGTCTGTCCGTCATCACCCTAGATCTCAACAACCATAAGTCCTAGACCCATGATGTATTTATTTATCATTTTGTAGGTCTTGGCCTGCCATGTGTGCAGCAAAAGTTCATTTCGCGATCTGACCTCTGAGGGCCGTAAAAGGGGGCTTATAAAGTACCGTTTTTTACAATATAAGCTATATTAACAATGGAGCGCCCTATATCTCAGCAACCATAAGTCCTAGACCCATGATGTATATATCATTTTGTAGGTCTTGGCCTGCCAAGTGTACATCAACAGTTCATTTCGCGATCTGACCTCTGAGGGCCGTAAAAGGGGGCTTATTAAGTACCGTTTTTTTCTATATAAGCTATATTAACAATTGAGCGCCCTATATCTCAGTTGGCCCTTGTCTGATCTAGTGTCATCGCAGGTCAAAATTATCCAACACACACACACACATACAGCTGAGACCGAGCGATTCATATGGCATAATATTGGCCACGGCCACCTTGACCTACATAGTGTAGAAGGTCGCGAGTGTCTCAGAGGCGGTGCTTAAGGGGCTGACAACTAGGGCCAATGCCCCAGGCCGGATGCCTGAGGAAGATATGGTGGGTGGGGGGGTGGGGGGGCGGGCGCGATATGAGATTCATTAGCCACTCATCGGAAACAAAAAACAAAACGCTTTTTGTCGTGAGCCAAGAAGGCGCTCACCCCCCTCCCCCCGCCGCACATTGGACACAAGCGCTCGGTCCCCCGCCTAGCCTGACTGGGAAGGGAATAATGCATTTCAAATTAGCTGTAACTGTGAATAATTTAAACAGTGTGTCCTGTCAAAAAGGTCGAAAGGGGTGGGAGAAGGGGGGAGGATGGGGGGGGGGGCGGGGCGGAGAGGGGGCGGCTTAACACGTGTAGATGATAATCTGACCCAGTGTTTGAAACATCTGTGTGAACAAAAATAATTTGTGCCATTCACGCCCTGACAGGGGAGGATATTTTGAAATAAAAGAGGTCGGTTTGGGGGGGGGGGGGGTTTGTCTCTAAAGAGTAAACAATGGGGTCAATAAACAATGTTATAGTCCGGGGGGGGGGGGTTGGTTGTTACTACAGAAGGTGGGGTGGTGGGTTCACTAAACAATAAGCATGCTACAGAGGGCTCACCATGTGTCATGTGTTTTGAGTGCCACCCCTATGCGGCAGCCCTGCCTTCAGTAGTGTTCTTTCCCAACGTGAAGCCAACGCCTGACTGAAAGAGGGGTAAGGGGGGGGGGTGTTGTTATATTGTTCAATGGGGTGGGGGTGGGTGGGGACAATAGAAAGAAATATTTTTCTATATTGTATGTTTTAAAAATGTACGTGCTGAGAGTGTCCTAAACAATTTCCCAGTTATTCTACATACTAAACATATTCATTCAACAATACGTTTTCCTTCTTTATAAACCTTTTTTATATAGACCTCATTCAGTGAACAAATCCATTTTTTTTTAATTCAGAAAATTATAAGTTACATCGATACGGGGAGGGTGGCATATCCAAGAGCTTTAGATGTGGGAAATGGCACATTTAAAAACAGGTTTTGAAACTGACTTATTATCCATGTATAAAACTAACGAATTATATATAGGTATTACTACTGTTCATCTTTCTCTTTCACCCCCCCCTCCCTTCCCTCTCTCCCGAATAACTTTGTAAATCATGTTCATGTATAAGTATATCGATACAGGACTAAGAGATGCAAATATCAGCCTGACAGTTTGTTTTTTTACAAAATGACAGTCACTGATGTGAAATAGGCCCAAAGACTATAGAAACCCGGCATTTTGCTCTGGGCTGATTAGTTCTATATACAGAACAACAGGTAAGTATCTTGCGCATCAAAAATGAAGACGTTTCTGGGGCTTAATTTATATAATGTGGGTCCACAACTCCCCACATTTTAAAACAGGAAGTTACAGGGTCACAGAGTGGGCGTGGCAGAAACAACAGGTGCCCGTGGTCACCTAGTCTCTTGCAGCCGAAGTCGATGGCGACGACGCCCTCTGATATGAGCAGCTGCAAGTTTAGTACAAGATTGCCGCTCGGTTCTATGTAATAGAAAATAACATATAGGCCGTTTGGCAATGGAAGTCTAGTCCATTATATAGTTTTTTGTTTAAATAGATAGAATCAAACAAATTAAATATTTTAGTTATGGTAAAAATAAAATAGGCCGCGGAGCGACGCACCAACTTCAACTTCTTCAAGCACTCCATTAGCCCTGACTATGATCTCAACATACTGACAGAATGTACTTCGATATCCCTTACTGACAGAAAGTACTTCGATATCCCCTACTGACAGAAAGTACTTCGATATCCCCTACTGACAGAATGTACTTCGATATCCCCTACTGACAGAAAGTACTTCGATATCCCCTACTGACAGAAAGTACTTCGATATCCACAGATGAGCAGAAGTCCATGTCAGCGATGAGACTGATCAACAGATAACGGTAGATTGGCACGTGAGTTGCACAGCGATGGGAGTTAAGGGAGGGGGGTGGAATGTGAGAGGGGGGATGTTAGGGGGAGGGGGAGAAAGTAATAGTGGAGTCTGATCGATCTACGGATTGTCTGAACTCAGACGATTGTTTTTTATTTTTATTTTTTTTGTTTTTTTTTTGTTGACATGCGTGACGTCACTGACGTGTTTTTGTGAATGGGCGTAGCGTGTTTTTGTGAGTGGGCGTGACGTGTTTTTGTGAGTGGGTGTGACGTGTTTTTGTGAGTGGGCGTGACATGTTTTTGTGAGTGGGTATGACGTGTTTTTGTGAGTGGGTGTGACGTGTTTTTGTGAGTGGGCGTGACGTGTTTTTGTGAGTGGGTATGGCGTGTTTTTGTGAGTGGGTGTGACGTGTTTTTGTGTTTGGGCGTGACGTGTTTTTGTGAGTGGGCGTGACGTGTTTTTGTGAGTGGGCGTGACGTGTTTTTGTGAGTGGCTGTGACGTGTTTTTGTGAGTGGGTGTGCGGTTGATTTAAAGAGATCCCTGCTCCATTCCTGCTCACCACTTGAAAATCATTCGGTCGATGGAGCTTTGTTATTATGTTTTTTTTAATCAAAATGATAACTAGAAATTATCAATGAGCTGCCCAACTAGTCTTAGTGTATTAACCAAACAACATGTTATAATTGTATTGCTTAAAAAAACAGCAATCAGCCTAAAAAAACGGTCATTAATTTAATTTCTTCTCCTTAAAATTTTGATATTCGTTTATTGTTTTAATTAATTATTTTTCACAAAAATATTTGTATTTAATTTCTATTTTCCACAGAGGAAAGAATTGGCAAAAAAAAAACAATGGTATAAATAAGAGCAGATGTGAATTTAATGGAGTTAGCCGGGGGGGGGGGGTGCTCATCGTGAGTGCCGCCGCTGATGAACCCAGCAAAACATCAAATTAGGGCCTTTGATGTTGGTCTTCATTGTCTCACTTTCTTCTCTAAAGGGTCCGGGGTTTCAAGCAATCTTAATCTGTTTGTGTGTTTGAGAAAAGTTCTTTCTGTCTGTTCTGTAAGGGGAATAACCTTTTGGTTGATTCTTATGTATTCACTATTCAGAGCTAACCATGCGATGAAATTTACTCAAGGAAAAAATAAATTCAGGAATTCCCGAAACAAAGACTATCACTGTTGCAGGAGGAATTGTATTATTCTTATTTTATGCATGTCTATAACTCAGTGGTCCCCAACCTTTTTCTTGTCATGACCGGTAAGCGTTTTGACAATTTCACTACGGCCCGCTGGATAGTGGGGAAGTCGAGAGGGAGGACAGTGCCGTAGCGACCTTAACTTGTGCCCGGGGCACAATACCTTTTTAGCGCCCCCACCCCCCAATTCGAACATTATATAATATTATAGGTAAAATATACCATTTGTTGCCCCTTTGTGTGTAGCGCCCGAGGCATGATGCCCCCTTTGCCCACCCGTCGCTCCGCCTCTGGGGGGAGGGGGTACGTTGATTATTTCTCGTCCAATGAAAGTCGCATAATCCGTAGAGAATTACACCGCAGTAAATAAAAAGAAAGTAATTTAATGTTTCTTGGCCGGACCGGTACCATTTGATCCACGGACCGTAAGCGGTCCGCGGCCCCGGGTGTTGGGTGACCCCTGCTCTTGACTGCTCTAACTGACTACTAAAGGTCTAACTGCTCTAACTGACTACTAAAGGTCTAACTGCTCTAACTGACTACAAAAGGTCTAACTGCTCTAACTGACTACTAAAGTTCTAACTGCTCCGCTACTTTAATTTTTATCAGTTATAAAGAGTAAACGTAAAATGAAATTGAAATACTCTTTTTATGTACGCGCTAATACCGCTAATCACTTTCAACACTGGTAACACACTAACACAGTAACTTTTACACGTTTTTTTCGTATTTGTCAGATGGGCCTATACTTGAGGAGAAAAAACAAATATAATAGAGATTTGTTGATATGTTCATGTCGGGGTGGGGGAGGGGGGGGGTCTTAATGCATGGACTCGCTGATCTCATGCATGGTATTGTCTAACGATCAATGCATGTTTTGACGCAGTGGGTCTCCTAGCAAGCAATGATTTGACCAGAGAGGAGCTTATTATTGTAATGATGGTAAGAATGTTGTTGTGTGATTTTCACACCATAATTTTGATTCAAGTATAACTGAAGTGTTACTGTTGAGTAAAGTGCACACCATAATTTTGATTCAAGTATAACTGAACTGTTGAGTAAAGTGCACACAATAATTTGGATTCAAGTATAACTGAAGTGTTACTGTTGTGTAAAGTGCACACCATAATTTTGATTCAAGTATAACTGAACTGTTGTGTAAAGTGCTCACCATAATTTTGATTTAAGTATAACTGAACTGTTGTGTATGGTGCACACCATAATTTTGATTCAAGTATAACTGAACTGTTGTGTAAAGTGCTCACCATACAATCACCTATGTTTGCATGGATATTAGTGTTAAGCAGTGTTTTTTTTTGGTTTGTTTGAACATCGGCTAGAAGGCGGGATTGTGCGGGTTTGTGGCGGGTTCCATTTTTTATCATGTAAATAAAAAAAATCTAATAATAGCAGAACTACTTTGTGCGGTTTTTTTTTTTGCGTACTTTTACTGCTTCATCGGTTTTTTATTAAAGACATCTGGCCACACAGCTGTTGATGCAAAACATAATTACTATATGATTTACGTATGTGTTCATGCATGGAAGTTGGTGTTGCGTGCACAGTGCACACAATACTTTCTTAACAATGTATCAATATTTGTCTGTAATGTTCCGACAATACTACCCTACTTGCTAAATCAACTGTGACCATGTTTTCATGCAGTTTCTGAACTCAGTCGACCTTAGAGCCACTTTGATCTCCCCCCACTTATAACCGGACCAAACAAACACACTATCCTTTAAACACCTGCAGACAACACAACACAACACACGCGATACTTTTCCGCGTATTCCTTATATCCGTTTCATTCACACACACACATTCACAACAGACACACACACACCATACCAGTGATACTTTAGGAAACTGTCCCCCGAGTCGTCCACCCCCCCCCCCCTTCTGTCTTCAACAGCTCCACGCACCTTCCCCCACCTCCCCTCCCCCTTTTTCCTTATTTTCTTCAGGGACGGGCGGCAACTCTCTTGCAGCTTGTGCGGTGACTTCGGGGTTTTTTTTTTTAAAACTATTGCGGTGAACTCCCCGCTACGTTCCATGCTATGTGCTGTTGTGTTGAGAGGAAAACATTGGGTCTGTTTCTTCTCTGTGACTGTGTGTTAACCCCATGACTGATTGTACACTTGGATTTATACCGCAGACTTGAATCTTGTCTGGATTGTTTTACTACAGTAGTAAGTACTATCTGTTGTTCTTTTTTAATATGTTGTTGTTGTTGTTGTTTTATTAATATCACATTGTTGTTCTGTCTCATCGGTGCTGGCAATCCCATTCAACAGATTAAAATTTTCTAGTCGTTTGCTTATTACATCCTCAGTTGTATCGTATTTTGATAACAGTATCATAACAGTTAACACTTTAGTAACAATATACAGTGTACAAAATGAGAGTTCATTGATGTTTTTTTTCTATATCTTCTCTCACACCTACACTAACTTTAACATGTGATACAGTTGACACAATGTAGCTAAGTATAATATAATTATGCCGTCTCTCTCTCTCTCTCTCTCTCTCTCTCTCTCTCTCTCTCTCTCTCTCTCTCTCTCTCTTCTCTCTCTCTTTCTCTCTCTCTCTCTCTCTCTCTTTCTGTCTCTCAATCAATCAATCAAACAACTTCGACGCTATTATAACGTTGACAAAAGATAACCATGGAGATTGGTACACTATCTCCGCCATACATCCATTCTCTCTCACACACACACTTCTTGTGTCATGTTTCAGTTTCTTGGTCTCCGTGTGATGCCATCATTGTTTACCGGTGTCTCGCGACTACAATAATGATTACAGTTGTAGTAAAGAAAGACTGACATACAGTCTGTATTAATATTAAATTAAACCAATTGAAATAAAACTTATATCTTGATTGACAAAATGATCGGGTTCATATGGACCGTACAGTAATTAAAAGATGTTTATTTAAGGGTCAGACAGCAACTTATTTGTTATAGTGATGTAAAAAAAATGCAAATAAGATGCAAAGATTTGATATAGTTATACAAGACTTCACTGACTTTTTGTGTTAGAACCAATAAGTTGAAAGTTATATTTAAATGTTAGCGTGGGTATAATATTACATCAAAGTCAGAGTAGACTTTCAGGGGGGGGGGGTGCAGTATTCATTGTTATCAAATCTAGTGGAAAGAGGGCAACGACAGATTTTTTTTTACTAGGGCCCCTAAATAATAAAAGAACGGCCTTTCAAGTAAGGTTCGGGTGGCCAGCTTCAACTGGGATTTGAACCTGTGACGTAAAGAAACACAGCGATGGTCGAACTTGCCACCAGTGGATCGTTCTTTGTGTTTTAATTTGGGGAGTCCAGGACCGAAATCAGGAAAAAAATAAGTGTATCAGTGTTTATTGAATTCGCATCAATGAATAATAATGATAATAATCGATTTAATCATTAAATGGTGTATTATTGTGGTGACTGTAAAATATAACTATGTGAATCATTAAATGGTGTATTATTGTGGTGACTGTAAAATATAACTCAGTGGTTCTCAAAAATTTAACCTCGCAGACTACAATATAAAACTGTTTTTGTTTTCACGACTCACTTGCGAAAATAATAATAACCATAAAAGAAAGATAATAAAAGCGTCATTAGTTGTACAACCTGTATAAAGATTTGCCCCTTTACGTTACATATTTACAAACTTTCAAGTTTTGTAAAGTATAGAGATTTGGACCTGTAATTGTGCAGACATCGTAGTGAAAAAATGTACCGGTACTTGCATAGGGGAGGGGGGGGCAGGCCCTTTAGCGGAGTTTCTGACAGCTTATTGTATGTCCCTAACTGTCTGCACCAATGGGTGCACCATGATCACACAAACCCACCAATGGATGCACCAATGATCACACAAACCCACCGATGGGTGCACCATGATCACACAAACCCACCAATGGGTGCACCGTGATCACACAAACCCACCAATGGGTGTACCATGATCACACAAACCCACCAATGGGTGCACCATGATCACACAAACCCACCAATGGGTGCACCAATGATCACACAAACCCACCAGTTGGTGCACCATGATCACACAAACCCACCGAATGTTAATCCATTTATATATTTAATATCCTATTACTGTCCAAGATGGAGCCCCATAGGGTCCCGACATGGGTTCGGGTTACACCCTCTTTCAGTGGTCTTGCCTGTACTATTGGGGGCAGGGTGGGAACTCCTCAAAGTTCACTTACTTTATCAATGAATTCGGCTCTCCGGGGACCCAGTTTCTAGATATCCAGCCGCTGTAAACAGTGAAATGTTCCTTTTTTCATGACTGAATGTTTCACTGTTGACACTTCAAGTAACTGTAGCCACCGTTAAACAGTCATGGTTATAGATCTTTTACTGTGACTTAAACGTAACAGTTTCTTGACTTTTAAATGCTACAATGTTCAACCAAAGAGTTAAATCTCAAGAACAGATGTTGTGTGTGTTAGCAAGTTACTGTACTACCTATTATATATATATATATATATATATATATATATATATATAAACTTGTTATCAACTATGTCTTAAATATACCTTTTATCAGCTAGTCTACACATGACTGAACATAAAGGTAACCACCGCTCTAAGTACTTAACGAGACGTGTCACATGTGTCCAAAAGAATCAATGACCTATATACCAGCAAGCATGAACAAACACAACGTCTCTCCCTCATGCTTATGTAAATCAACTTTTTCAGTAAATGTAAAACATGTGTTGTATAAAATGGTATAGAATATGCAACTGCATTCTGTGTTAGTGCGTATGGAGTCAAAAAAAAATGTATTTAATTCAACATAAATCGAGAAGTTGAATAGTTAATATTTAGGCAATGATCTTATCCCCATAAATGAACCGTTGTTTATGTCTCCAGGAACCCTAGATAGTCTTCTGGGTGCCATAGACAGTCTTCTGGGTGCCATAGACGGTCTTCTGGGTGCCATAGACAGTCTTCACTCAGGAAAAACTACAAGTTTGGTCCCTGATATATAAAAATTTAATTGGGATCAGTACTGGATCCTAGTGGGGGCCCTAGACAGTCTTCAGGGTACCCCAGGAAAAACTAAAAGTTTGGCCCCTGATATAATAAAATTTAATTGGGATCAGTACTGGATCCTAGTGGGGGCCCTAGACAGTCTTCATGGTACCCCAGGAAAAACTAAAAGTTTGGCCCCTGATATAATAAAATTTAATTGGGATCAGTACTGGATCCTAGTGGGGGCCCTAGTCAGTTGCCTAGTTTTCCAACTCGCAGGAACGGCCCTGACTGCATGTGTTGTATCTTGTGACTGGTTGTGATGTATTATATTGTTTGTACTGGTTGTGGTTTGAGCTCGCCGGTTAAGTGTTCTAAGCTTGAATATTGACTGTGGTCTTTTTGGTATATATATATATATATATATATATCTTCTCTAAGACTGGTGTGTTGTATGTTGACCATTTACTATTGTTCCGCCATTCACAATTTCTGTTAATACTATCGACTGGGTGTCTCTATAATTGGTATCGATGTACGTGTTGCCACGACTTAAGTAAGAATCATGTTTTGATGTTTACATTCTACAAATCGAATGAAGTGGGGGTTGTGATGTGGCGAAAAAAATGGGCAGTCAGACCAAACATGAACAATGAGATATAGACAGGTCCGGCGTTAAAAATTGCAAGGCCCCATTCGGGATCCATTTAAAAAAAAATGTCCCGTTGACATTTAAGCTTTAGAAATTATCATTCAGAAAACGTAAAAACGGATGTGACATGTCTGGGAAAAAAAAAGAGTTATTTTTGTATATAACCAGCAAAGAGAAGATAACACTCGAACGCCTGTGTTGTTATTTTTTGTGTGTAACAATTTGGTCTAATAGGTCAATTACACTCAAGACCACGGCTGTTAAATATATATATATATGTCTTTTTATACAGACAGACAGATATAGATTAAGCCGAAAGGACAGTATTAAAAGAGTGATGAAGACATATAAAAATAACAACAACTATCACCTTAGCGGTGACACTGACATTTAGCCTTGACACTTGACGTTTAGCCTTGACACTTGGCCTTAATAGCCATTGAGTAGATTAGATGGATAAAAGATAAATTTGATTTTTTTTAAAATTTAACTGCCAGTTGTCAGGGTTGTTAGTATCGAAGTATCGGTATCGGCCAATACAGTATCGGCGATACTTTTTTAGTATTGGTTGCTGTATTGCCGATCCTTTTTGTATCAAGTATTGATTTGTGTATCGCCGATACATTTTAAACGAAAAATTTTCGATACTCGATACCAATACTTTTACGAATGTATTCCAACAAACTTTAACAAAAAAAATTACTTTGTATTTTAAAATATTAAAAAGGAGCAAAAAATTATAATTCATAAACCCAATTGAATAACCCCACTATTTGTGTGTTTATCAGTTGTTGTTTTTTTTTTAATCAAAATATCACAGTTGTACTGTTCATACAATTCAGAAAAAAAAGTATGCAGAAAAACAAATAGCGATTTTAGTATCTTGTTTTAAAAGCAATCTACATACATTCAACCACTACTAGTAATCACAGTCATCAACCCGACCAATATTAACACCACCCACCTCCCCACATATACAACCACGGTTGGCGAGTTGAAGGAAAAATGAAATTTTAATTCTTTTGAAGTATTTGCTTTGCCCGCCGCTATCTATAAATGTTATTCTTATATTCTTTCATTCATTTACGTTCTTTCTATCAACTATTTGTTCAATGTTTCAATGAACGACAGAAAAGAAAACTTTATCTTTTTTTTATAGATCTGTCAGTTATATATAAACTTGAAAAACTTACACTCTATATTTTTAATAATATTTTTTTTCTTCTCAAAAGTATTGGTATTGTATTGGTATCGATTTCAGCGATACATTTTTTCTTGAGTATTTGTATTGGTATCGGCGATACTATTTTCATGAAGTATTAGTATCGGTATTGACGATACAATTTAAGAGTATTGTTAACAACCCTGCCAGTTGTAGCGCTACTGATGATTCGCTTTCCACGGCAACGCAAGAAACAATTAGTGGCAATCTGTGGCACGCTGAGTGAACCATTTCTTTACCATCATAGTATTCGAGCATCGCGATACTCCAAACTCGTGAATCAACGATACAACCAGGCCAGCTTTAATTATTTTGGTGTTAATTAGCTCTACCCGCAAAAAGTACCGAGTTTTTAAATCCTAGTCATTGTTGATGATTCTTTAATGATCCGAAGGGACACATTCAACTCAGTTAACTTTCAAATGGGAAATGGTGACTCTTCACTTAGCATGCCTGCATACTACTTTCTTGAAGAATTATCCAAACAAAAATATGAAAAAATATTTAATTATACTAAGTTTGTAGCAAATAATAACAATAATAAACATATATTAGATGTGTGTATCTCTTGTCCAAATGGGTCTGTTTCACAATTATTGATGTGACGATTGCGGAAATCGGAACATAGATAATTGTGAGATTTTTATGGTATCGGAATCGGGATAATTTTTTACGCGATTCGCTGGATGTGCGTATAACTTTTTTTCTAACAGTCCTAACAAAAAAAAATGGTTGGTTCTACATATTCGAGGAGGGGACGGATGGTCGTGTGGTAAAGCGCTGACGGTCCCTGGTTCGATCTCCGGTCAGAACCAATGGATATTTCAGGTCATGGCTAAAGTCCCCGCTATATCTCCCGTGGTGTCTCCATGGCCATTGCACTTCCGGCTATGGTGGGGATGAAAGAAGGGCACCATAAAAACGTCCCATTAGTGGTTTATAGGATCTAAGAGATTTCATCTCATCCTTACAGGGACTTCACACACACAAGCATACACATACACACACACATTACAATCGGTCATTGATTAGGGATCAATTGTTATAGAAGAATCGTAGAACCGAAAATCGTATCGTAATCGATACGGCTCATAAGCTGAGAAATATTTTAAGAACTCTAATTAAGATAATAAAAAGGGTGAGTAAATAGTTTGAATATCAATCTGCTGCAAACAAAAAAAACATAATTATTTTCAATCAACAGATGCACGTATCGATCTAATGAATCGGTTACATTAATTGGAATTTCAATTGCTTAATTATAATCATTCATTCAAACATTCCCCTATTACCTAACATTTTGTTTTTATTGTAAATATTTACTCGAAATTGTGCATGAAAGTGGGTAAATTGATATGAAGTGTTTACAGATGTCAAATCTTTGAATACTTCTTATTGTTTTGCTAGCTCGCTGATTCTTGCATTTATATACAAATCTTATTTTAATTAGAGATAAATCCAGATAAATCAAAACCACCGATTAAATAAAATCTTTATCTAAGTTCGGATTTATAAGAAATCGATTGCGTAGGAGATTCCATTCTTCGGCATTAAATTTATCACGAATTTCAAGTTGAAACAAGAGACTTGTAGAATTAATTTCATCAGTCTATAGATCTCCAACCGGTTTTTTCTCTCTCTTAATCTTATTTATATTTCAATCTAATGATGCCCAGAGTATCAGGTATGTCTGGTGGTCGTATTTCAATCATGTTATTAATCATATGTGTCTTCAGCCCAGTGTCTTATTTTTGTTTAGATTCTTGTTCCACACTGACTGTGAGATAAGTACTTGTAAGATTCTTGTTCCACGCTGACTGTGAGATGAGTACTTGTAAGATTCTTGTTCCACGCTGACTGTGAGATGGGTACTTGTAAGATTCTTGTTCCACGCTGACTGTGAGATGGGTACTTGTAAGATTCTTGTTCCACACTGACTGTGAGATAAGTACTTGTAAGATTCTTGTTCCACGCTGACTGTGAGATGAGTACTTGTAAGATTCTTGTTCCACGCTGACTGTGAGATGAGTACTTGTAAGATTCTTGTTCCACGCTAACTGTGAGATGAGTACTTGTAAGATTCTTGTTCCACGCTGACTGTGAGATGAGTACTTGTAAGATTCTTGTTCCACGCTGACTGTGAGATAAGTACTTGTAAGATTCTTGTTCCACGCTGACTGTGAGATGAGTACTTGTAAGATTCTTGTTCCACGCTGACTGTGAGATGGGTACTTGTAAGATTCTTGTTCCACGCTGACTGTGAGATGGGTACTTGTAAGATTCTTGTTCCACACTGACTGTGAGATAAGTACTTGTAAGATTCTTGTTCCACGCTGACTGTGAGATGAGTACTTGTAAGATTCTTGTTCCACGCTGACTGTGAGATGAGTACTTGTAAGATTCTTGTTCCACGCTGACTGTGAGATGAGTACTTGTAAGATTCTTGTTCCACGCTGACTGTGAGATGAGTACTTGTAAGATTCTTGTTCCACGCTGACTGTGAGATGAGTACTTGTAAGATTCTTGTTCCACACTGACTGTGAGATAAGTACTTGTAAGATTCTTGTTCCACGCTGACTGTGAGATGAGTACTTGTAAGATTCTTGTTCCACGCTGACTGTGAGATGAGTACTTGTAAGATTCTTGTTCCACGCTGACTGTGAGATGAGTACTTGTAAGATTCTTGTTCCAAGCTGACTGTGAGATGAGTACTTGTAAGATTCTTGTTCCACGCTGACTGTGAGATGAGTACTTGTAAGATTCTTGTTCCACGCTGACTGTGAGATAAGTACTTGTAAGATTCTTGTTCCACGCTGACTGTGAGATGAGTACTTGTAAGATTCTTGTTCCACGCTGACTGTGAGATGGGTACTTGTAAGATTCTTGTTCCACGCTGACTGTGAGATGGGTACTTGTAAGATTCTTGTTCCACACTGACTGTGAGATAAGTACTTGTAAGATTCTTGTTCCACGCTGACTGTGAGATGAGTACTTGTAAGATTCTTGTTCCACGCTGACTGTGAGATGAGTACTTGTAAGATTCTTGTTCCACGCTGACTGTGAGATGAGTACTTGTAAGATTCTTGTTCCACGCTGACTGTGAGATGAGTACTTGTAAGATTCTTGTTCCACGCTGACTGTGAGATGAGTACTTGTAAGATTCTAGTTCCACGCTGACTGTGAGATGAGTACTTGTAAGATTCTTGTTCCACGCTGACTGTGAGATGAGTACTTGTAAGATTCTTGTTCCACGCTGACTGTGAGATAAGTACTTGTAAGATTCTTGTTCCACGCTGACTGTGAGATGAGTACTTGTAAGATTCTTGTTCCACGCTGACTGTGAGATGAGTACTTGTAAGATTCTTGTTCCACGCTGACTGTGAGATGGGTACTTGTAAGATTCTTGTTCCACACTGACTGTGAGATGGGTACTTGTAAGATTCCTTTTCCACACTGACTGTGAGATGGGTACTTGTAAGATTCTTGTTCCACGCTGACTGTGAGATGACTTCTTGTAAGCGTTTAGAGATTTGAACACGTTGCGTGCAAATGGCAGCAGAGCTCTGATAATGTCAGGGCAGTCTCTCTGTGTGTGTGGTCGTGCTTATTGGTGTGTGTTTTGATTGGCGGTAGGGGGGGGGCGTTTCCTGCGCCATTGCAGCTTTAATTATAATGAGGGTGATGATGGGAATGGGTCCATTGAAATTAAAGGGCCAAAAACAGATATTTGCGCGTGTGTGAATGCGGAGGGCTCCAAGCATTAGGCTAACATTTTACTTGAGTTGTTCACGACGCTAGAGTGTTTATGTATTAAATCAATATAATTTCTTTAAATATGTACATGATATAAGTCTAAATTTTTTGAGTTCATTTTATTAAAAGTGTGCTTATTTTAAGTTTTTAAATATCATATATAATAAGACTCATTTCCAGTGTGCGTTAAATCGAAAGTAAAGAATTAATACAACAGTATTCCAGTTTAAAATACAACCATGAAAAAAATCGGATCTGCCCGAAACCAATAAATAACCTAGCCTACCGATCAAGCATAAGGGGATATAACTCTATGCAAAGGTTTTGCAGGTTACAGCTAGTTTATGTATATTTATGTTTAATTGTGTGATACATGTTTTAATTAGATGAACGATATATTAACACTGATTATAACATTGAATGTTAACACTGATTATAACATTGAATGAATACACTGATTATAACATTAAATGTTAACACTGATTATAACATTGAATATTAACACTAATTATATATATATATATATAGTGAGAGAGATGTATACATTCTTATTTATTTATTTTTGTTAGATGAGTAGAGGAGAAATAATCGCCACCGCTTTCCATTAACATTTAATACTCGCTAGGGAGAAGATGAAAAGGGTGTGTGGGGGGGGGGCTATTGTCTGATGGTCACATTAATCTTATCAGCTGAAGTGATTGCAACATTCTCGCCTACGACCTAGTTATCGTCTTTGAGCGGGGAGGTATATTGGTGGGGGGGGGGGTCGAGTTCGATGAGGATGAGATTGGATATCGTAGGTGGTTTTCATTTACAGGTTTCACAGTTTCATCTTTAAATATTGAGCTGTAGATGAGTAATTATTACGAGCATGGGCTTCGCTAGGAACTTTTCCGGGGGGGGGACTTTATGACATTTTTTTTTAAATGTAGGGGGGGGAGCAAATGCCCTTCTCTTATATGCCCCCCATGAATACGCCCATGATCACGAGTGTGTAATTATTGTCACCTTCATGGAGAGGAGAGAGGATCCAAGCAGCACACATGTCAAGGTAATGATGGTAGGTTGCTGAACAAGCTCCTTTTAGTTTGGGGTTACGGGGATATGGAGGAAGGAGGTGGGGGGGGGGTTCAAGTCCTGGCTATGCCGTTTTCGGGTGCCTTCATGGTCATGGCGCCCTCAGGGTGTTTTGTGAGTGTAGATAGGGGAAGGGGGGTATTACAAAATCTTGACCGGTCTCATTTTAGTATCATGTGATGAGCATCTCATATTGATAGATAGATCTCCTTGAGATATTGATTGATTGATATATTAATATAGGACAGACTGACTGGTGGTTAGATTGATGTATAGACAGATAAATAGATATTCAGATGGATGGGCTGGATAGATAGATAGATAGATAGATAGATAGATAGATAGATAGACAGACAGACAGACAGACAGACAGACAGACAGACAGACAGACAGACAGATAGATAGATAGATGGATGGATGGATGGATGGATGGATGGATGGATGGACGGACGGACGGACGGACGGACGGACGGACATATTTGTATATTTGTGTCATCACTCATGCATTTGATACCATTTAACAGTTTACTTTCTCTGTTAAATAGTTCAATAGTTCTCTGAAATGTTGAGTCTCCCAACGCCAAAATCAATCCGTCATTGGTCAGTACATTAAACATTCTAAGTTCATGGTTTTTGTCTTTGGTCGGCATTCATTCATTACAGTGTCGTATTCTCTCGTGTCACTATTTTCATTAAAAACTATAACATTAAGTTCGACATCTCAATCAATGTTTGCGTTGCTCATTGGTTTTGTATTTCACGATCATTCCAAAAAAAAAAAGTAATAATAACTCATTAAAACATGTGCCACTATCGGTGGCTTATGGTGGTAAGTTGAAATGCCATCACACTATAATATCATAAACTGAACTTTAGTACGGTGTTAAATATGTTCAGTTCCCCCAAAGCCTAACATTTGAATCTTATACACATACCAGAGCAACTGTACATATATTATACTAGTTGCAAGTACCCGGCTTTGCCCGGGTTTAAAATAAGGTTTTCTGTTTACCTTTTGTTTTCTCCATACCCCCTCTCTCCCTTCCTCTCTCTCCCTCCCTCCCTCTCCCTCCCTCCCTCCTTCTCCCTCCCTCTCTCTCCCATTTCTCTCCCTCCCTCTCCCTTCTCCCCCTCCTTCTCTCCCCCCTGTCCATCCCCCCTCCCTCTCTCTCTCCTCCTTCCTCCTTCCCTCTCTCCCTCCCTAACCCCTCTCTCCCTCCCTTCTTTTTCCCTCCCTCCCCTCTCCACCCCTCTCCCTCTTCCTCCCTCCCTCATTCCCTCTCTCCCTACTTGCCCCCTCACTCTTTATCTCTCTCCCTCCCTCTCTCCCACCTCTCTCTCTCCCTCTCTCCCACCCTCCCTCCCTCCCCTCTCTCCCTACCTACCCCCTCTCTCCCTCCCTTCCTTTCTCTTTCCTTCCCTCCCTCTCCCATCTCCCTCTCCCCCTCCTTCCCTCTCCCATCTCCCTCTCTCCCCCCTCCTTCTCTCCCCCCTGTCCATCCCCCTCCCTCCCTCTCTCCCCTCCCTCCTACCCTCCTTTCCTCTCTCTCCCCCTGCCCCCCTCTCTCTCTTTATCTCTCCCTCCCTCCCTCTCTCTCTCACTCTCTCTCTCTTTATATATATATATATACATATATATATATATATATAAATATATATAAATACTTATTATTATGGCTTCACACTTCTTCTTAATCCTTCTTCATTCCTTTAACTTCCTCAAGCTGTACAAATAGGGAAGCATGAAAAAACATCAACAATTCTTTGCATCACAAAGACACAATACAGCACCAGCGCGCAAGTTCTATTCGATCATCGGGAAATGACGTCACAGAGGAATTTTATTTATGGCGCCGTCGAGATTACTTTAATATAGTAAAATACTAAAATAAAAAAAAATTAATTACAATTAAACTACCCATCCAGATGAAACGAAACCTGTCCTATAACCTTCCCCCAGTAATTATGTGTATGTGTAACAAATTTCACGTTTTTTGGTTGTCTGGATCTTGAGTTATAAGGGAACAGACAGACAGACAGACAGACAGACAACAAATGCGTCTTATAAGTATAGAGATGTTTAGGTTTAAGGATATGTTTCGACTTTTTTCCATTTACACCGGTGTTAGGTTAATTTTAGTTTAGTTCACTACATTAAAATTGTCTCTGTGTTTTAACTTTACAGATCTTGCTACATGGCGGTGTGCCGATGTTTTTTTTTTCCAATCTGACCAGTTTTTCTTGTCTTCATGTTTGCTTATCTGTCTGTCTGCCAGCCAATAAATATGTACGTCTCAGATAGCCTTTCTCTCCTTTCTGTATGTCTGTTTGCATGTCTGCCTGTTATTTGACCATTTACCAAACTATTAAATCGTCGTATCTTACACCCCCTCTACTGTCTCTCTCCTTTTCTCTCTCTCTGTCTCCCTCCCCCTCTCTCCCTCTACCCCTCACTATGTTCCATCCTCTACCCTCTCTTCCTTCTTCTCTCTCCCCCTCTCTCCCTCTCTCTTCCATGCTCCCTCCTCTGCCAACTCTCGCTTTCTCTCCCCAATCTCCCTCTCTGCACTCACCCTCCTTCACTCTCCCTCCTCTTTCCCTCCTCTCTCTCCACTCACCCTCCTTATCTCTTCCTCCTTCTGATTGAACTCTCTTATGATTAACGAACCGAGACTTGGTCCCTCCTTCTTTCTCCCTCCTTTTCTCACCCTCCTTTTCTCACCCTCCTTATCCATCCCTCCCTCTTCTCCTTCTCTCTCCCCCTCTCCCCCAGCCCATTTTATCGTCCTCCCCCTTTGTCTCTCCTTCCCACGTCTACCTCCCTTCCACTCTCTCCCTTTCTCCTCCCAAGAGAACCTCTCTACGGATGTATCAAACATTGCGTTAAACTGCCTTCTTGTTTTCGAGTCTGCCCACTTTCAAATACAAAATAGACTCGTCCATTTGTGTGTCTATAAACTCGTCCATTTGTGTGTCTGTCGTCAATGTCCATGTCAAGGTTCATTCAACTTGACAAAAAAATTACATCTCGCCGAACCCGTATGTCGTATACTCAGACCCGGCAATCAACTCTCTGTCCCGCCATTTATTAACGCAAATATTTACTTTCTTTGAAGCAGCCTCATCTATGTATGGGTGTGTGTCTCTCTCTATGTGTGTGTGTGTGTGCAGTGAATTGCGTGCATGTGATCATATATTGATCGTGGAATGTACATACCCTGCTGATATAAAGACACACATCCTGTTAGGGATGTCGTCTCGAACTCTCTACTCCGATGGTTTCTTTTTAACTCTCTGATGCCGATGTTCTCTCCCCATCTCTAGAAGAAAGAAAAAACGTAAGAGCAAAAAAAAAATCCATACATTGATTCATTGCTTCGCTTCAAGAACTGAACTTCCTGATGCTGTCAAATTGTGGATTTTTACGGTTATGGAAGAGGCGTGGTCTAGATCATGTACCATTACCGTATAGGTAATTGATGTGAGAATAAATTATAAGGTTCCTTTGAGATAACAGAAGATGAAAAAATATATCTGAAAAAAAGAAAACAACTAAGATCCTGTCTATTTAAGCCTGTTAGTTCTGCAGTGGACAGGGAAATGAAATTATTATTTATGTGTTGGAATTAGAATAAACAATACGACTTCTGCTTCCCATTGAATCACCGATTTAGTGATCTGAATCAACAAATGCAAGAATAGATTTAAAAAGAATGGTACTTTCACTACATTCGATGCCAATCTTTTCTCGAATGACATTAGTAATTTATTCTTTTTTTTTTTAAAGTTAGATGCATATGCTTAGCGCAATCTGTTGTGAGAGGCCTTTTTTCCCATGTTAGGTTCCAATTTTTTATTTCCCAAGCACAAGACCTTCTCCACGCGTTCTTCGCTGTATTTTTACCGGTGCTAGATTTCTGCATGCATAGCCTTTTATAGATGGAGCGTATTGTCTTTTATAGATGGGGGTGTATTGTCTTTTATAGATGGGGGCGTATGGCCTTTTATAGATGGGGCGTATTGCCTTTTATAGATGGAGCGTATTGTCTTGTATAGATGGAGCGTACTGTCTTTTATAGATGGGGCGTATCGTCTTTTATAGATGGGGGTGTATTGTCTTTTATAGGTGGGGCGTATTGCCTTTTATAGATGGGACATATTGTCTTTTATAGATGGGGCGTGTTGTCTTTTATAGATGGAGCGTATTGCCTTTTATAGATGGAGCGTATTGTCTTTTATAGATGGGGGTGTATTGTCTTTTATAGATGGAGCGTATTGTCTTTTATAGATGGGGCGTATTGTCTTTTATAGATGGGGCGTATTGTCTTTTATAGATGGGGCGTATTGTCTTTTATAGATGGGGGTGTATTGTCTTTTATAGATGGGGCGTATTGTCTTTTATAGATGGGGCGTATTGTCTTTCATAGATGGGGGTGTATTGTCTTTTATAGATGGGGCGTATGGCCTTTTATAGATGGGGCGTATTGCCTTTTATAGATGGAGCGTATTGTCTTTTATAGATGGGGGTGTATTGTCTTTTATAGATGGGGGCGTATGGCCTTTTATAGATGGGGCGTATTGTCTTTTATAGATGGGGGTGTATTGTCTTTTATAGATGGGGGCGTATGGCCTTTTATAGATGGGGCGTATTGCCTTTTATAGATGGAGCGTATTGTCTTTTATAGATGGGGCGTATTGTCTTTTATAGATGGGGTGTATTGTCTTTTATAGATGGAGCGTATTGCCTTTTATAGATGGGGCATATTGTCTTTTATAGATGGGGCGTATTGTCTTTTATAGATGGAGCGTATTGCCTTTTATAGATGGAGCGTATTGTCTTTTATAGATGGGGGTGTATTGTCTTTTATAGATGGAGCGTATTGTCTTTTATAGATGGGGCGTATTGTCTTTTATAGATGGGGCGTATTGTCTTTTATAGATGGGGCGTATTGTCTTTTATAGATGGGGTGTATTGTCTTTTATAGATGGGGCGTATTGTCTTTTATAGATGGGGCGTATTGTCTTTTATAGATGGGGCGTATTGTCTTTTATAGATGGGGCGTATTGTCTTTCACAGATGGGGGTGTATTGTCTTTTATAGATGGGGCGTATGGCCTTTTATAGATGGGGCGTATTGCCTTTTATAGATGGAGCGTATTGTCTTTTATAGATGGGGGTGTATTGTCTTTTATAGATGGGGGCGTATGGCCTTTTATAGATGGGGCGTATTGCCTTTTATAGATGGAGCGTATTGTCTTTTATAGATGGGGCGTATTGTCTTTTATAGATGGGGTGTATTGTCTTTTATAGATGGAGCGTATTGCCTTTTATAGATGGGGCATATTGTCTTTTATAGATGGAGCGTATTGTCTTTTATAGATGGGGTGTATTGTCTTTTACAGATGGGGGTGTATTGTCTTTTATAGATGGGGCGTATTGTCTTTTATAGATGGGGCGTTTTGTCTTTTATAGATGGGGGTGTATTGTCTTTTATAGATGGGGGCGTATGGCCTTTTATAGATGGGGCGTATTGCCTTTTATAGATGGGGCGTATTGTCTTTTATAGATGGGGTGTATTGTCTTTTATAGATGGGGCGTATTGTCTTTTATAGATGGGGCGTATTGTCTTTTATAGATGGGGCGTATTGTCTTTTATAGATGGGGTGTATTGTCTTTTATAGATGGGGCGTATTGTCTTTTATAGATGGGGCGTATTGTCTTTTATAGATGGGGCGTATTGTCTTTTATAGATGGGGCGTATTGTCTTTCACAGATGGGGGTGTATTGTCTTTTATAGATGGGGCGTATGGCCTTTTATAGATGGGGCGTATTGCCTTTTATAGATGGAGCGTATTGTCTTTTATAGATGGGGGTGTATTGTCTTTTATAGATGGGGGCGTATGGCCTTTTATAGATGGGGCGTATTGCCTTTTATAGATGGAGCGTATTGTCTTTTATAGATGGGGCGTATTGTCTTTTATAGATGGGGTGTATTGTCTTTTATAGATGGAGCGTATTGCCTTTTATAGATGGGGCATATTGTCTTTTATAGATGGAGCGTATTGTCTTTTATAGATGGGGTGTATTGTCTTTTACAGATGGGGGTGTATTGTCTTTTATAGATGGGGCGTATTGTCTTTTATAGATGGGGCGTTTTGTCTTTTATAGATGGGGGTGTATTGTCTTTTATAGATGGGGGCGTATGGCCTTTTATAGATGGGGCGTATTGCCTTTTATAGATGGAGCGTATTGTCTTTTATAGATGGGGCGTATTGTCTTTTATAGATGGGGTGTATTGTCTTTTATAGATGGAGCGTATTGCCTTTTATAGATGGGGCATATTGTCTTTTATAGATGGAGCGTATTGTCTTTTATAGATGGGGCGTATTGTCTTTTACAGATGGGGGTGTATTGTCTTTTATAGATGGGGCGTATTGTCTTTTATAGATGGGGCGTTTTGTCTTTTATAGATGGGGCGTATTGTCTTTTATAGATGGGGGTGTATTGTCTTTTATAGCACCCCCAACAAATACGCCCCTGGCTTCTCAATCAGTCTCTATTCATCCTGTGTACTTCTGCGGTTCTCTACCCGAATTCCCTGACCCCACCCCCTCAATCGTCTTCTGGAACCATGTGATTACTATTTCATCAGGTTTTCATTGTTCACTTCCTCTTCCCCCTTCCCCCCCCCCCCCCCAGACTTGTGTGGTGTTCCTGCGCTTACATGTCTGGTGCTTCGTTTAGCACTTGTCCACATTCTAGATGGACACTGTAGGATGTATCCCTTACAATAACTTCAATAACAGAATCAGCAAATGTCTTCTTCATGATTACCTTCAATCATTTTTTTATGTCCAGTAGTTGCACTAAACTTGTGTTTCCCATGCTGGGGTAAGCCCACGGGTGGGGGGGGGGGGGCGAAAATGTTAAGTTCTCCATTAAATGTTTAGAAAATGTACTTGCTGTCTTTCATTTACAATTTCCTTGTGATTATTATTTTTAAAATTTATTTCTAAAAATCATCTTTCTACTCTCAAAAACATGTCATTAAGGGTTTGTTCAATTTAGTGGCATTGAAAATTTTTGTCTGCGTTACTTGTGAAATGGGGAGAGAGGGGAGGGGGGGGTAGAAGAATTTTAGAAAGACTAGCTTTAGTCATAGCGTGAAAAAGAACTTAGGGAACTCCAAGACTTGCATTGTGGTGTAGCTCGAGAAGTGCAAGTCATCAGATTGATTTCATTTAACTAAATTAACAGCAGAGTATAAAAATGATTAATACATACGAGCGGATATTATAGAAGAGGGTATTAAAGTTTGTGGCAATTTATTAGTGCTACTGTTATGTTTGTCATTGAAAAAATGAAAACAGCGAGTGGCCTCAAAATATCACTCATTGAATAAACCATGTCCTACTTCACAAAGCATAGTTAGTCCACCTCTGATTATAGATAACAGACACACTGATGACCCAACAGAGAGTTGTGAAACAGACATGAAACATGCTACGTACAGACGTGAAACATGCTATATACAGACGTGAAACATGCTACATACAGACGTGAAACATGCTACATACAGACATGCTACATGCAAACATGTTACACATAGACTTATTCAACAGATGACCTAACTATTTTATAGGAGTTTCCTATGTTTTGTTCCGCTCTTCTAACTTTCTTTCATGTTTTTACCTAAAGTTTGTTAGCATCGATTTTCCAAGGAACAGTTTTACCCCCCACCCCACCCCACCCCCCACCATTCAGGTCTCCAGTCCGCATATCAAATTACTTGTACACCCTGACTGACCACCCCTAGGCTGACAGATTATATAGACTTGGTGGACAGATTATGACAAAGATATGGTGGGCTGATTATAAAAGAGACATGCTGGACATATAACATAGACATGGTGGACAGATAACATAGACACGGTGGACAAATAACTGAGACATTTCTCGAGCTTTCTATCAAACAATTTGAAACTATAATCCCCACCCGTATCCCGTATCGTTACTTGCAAATCGAAACACTTAGTCCATGAATTAATTAACACGTCAATCAGCCCCGTAGCGTGAAAATTCTACAGCAGGTGCCAGGCATTCTACAGCAGGGGCAAGGCATTCTACAGCATGGGCCAGGCCAATAGCAGGGGGGGGGCAGGAAATAAATGTTGCTACAGCTTGGGCCAGACAAAAAGCAGGGGGGGGGCTCCCCCCGCACGCTAAGGGCCTGACGAAATATTCTTTACTAGACATCTCTATGTGTGCTGCTTAATGCTACCAAGTTTGATTGGGAGATCGTCCTTGTAAATCATATTCCATGAGTGGTAGCTGATAGTACATTTATAATAAACTATCACATTGACAAATATTTCAGAATAAAACTTCCTCAGTAATTTACTTGTCGCCGGTGTCTTTAGTAACGCTTGGAGTAATGTTCAAGTATCACATGTAGCATTGTATCTGTATCGTGTGCTACATTGTGCTAGTGACACATGCATTTATTAATGTGTGTCGATTCGGCATGTATTGGCAAGCAGTGTCACATATGTATGACATTTTAGCCAAATGTCGGTATAACATTTAGCCATGTCAGTATCACAATCATGGGCGTCGCTAGGAATTTTTCCAGGGGGGAGGCAAAAATTTTCCGGGGGGGGGGGCAAATAACAACTTTATGACATTTTTTTTTAAATGTAGGGGGGGGGGAGCAAATGCCTACCTTGCCCCCCCCCATGAATACGCCCATGATCACAATTAACCGTATGTCATTTTTTTTCAGATTAGGCAGTGTGAACAATATCACAGTGTGCCTATTTCACATATACCACCGTGTCATGACCGAAATGTCACCATATGTCACCATATGCAAGTATCACTAGAAAATGTATGTGTAACAAAGACATGCGACATGCCCTACAGCTGGTTACAAGTCTTAATATAGAAGAGCATACCTGCAAAGTCCACACTAAAGTATCTGGTCTGACTTGTGTAGAAATTATTTAAAAGAACGGGGGGGGGGGGAGAGCTTCTGAAGTGTAGGCGTATGAATTTGATAGATAATTAGGCTGCTTCATGTAATAAAAAAAGCAGGGCTGCCAACGCTTAGATTTATCCACATTATCTTGTTGTTGTTTTTTTAGTGACCTTGGGTTCTTGGGAGGTTTTTTGAAAATTCAACAAAATCTGGGGGTTTTTGGTCGTATTAGTGAAAAAGAAACAATTTATAAATATTTTAACGACAAAAATATAATGTTGTTTTTTTCAAACCAAGGACAAAAAATGCAATAAACAATATGAGACAGGAGGTAAGCGGATATTTGCGCCATACATTGTAGAACATACACTTATCTGATTGGATGTGGTCCGGCCGGAATAAATTGTCGCGGAATACATAAATTTCAGGATAATTAACTATTTTCTAGAAATATTATTCAGAAGTAGACAAAAAAATATCTATCAAAAAACCAATTAAATAGATTTTGCCACTGATAAAATAGCGACCTGATGTGAAGGTATTACCGTATCTATGTATAGGCGATCTTTTGTGAATATATTAAAATATCTATAAATAGGCGATCTTTTGTGAATATATTAAAATATCTATAAATAGGTTGGCTTGTGCGGCAGACATGGTTACTATCCATTTATAATTTGCCCCGCTGTTTAATAAAAGGGAACCATTTTTATTTTTAAATATCTTTGACATTAAAACATACGTCAATAGCCAGATACTTTCGTGTGGTTCTATTAATAGGACGATTATATTTTTTTAAGCTCATTGAGACAGTAGCAAGCTGTTACACAATACATAAACAATATTTGATGAAGTGGTGTTTCCCCTTGTGACGTTGTACACCAAACTTGTACACCAAACACTACGTTTGTCCTTATAAATGTTGGCTTGGACTCATTTATATTTTTTAGAGCATTTTCGAAAAAAAATGCTCTATTGTCCCCGTTTTGTCTGTCTGTCTGTCTGTCATCACCCTAGATCTCAACAACCATAAGTCCTAGACCCATGATGTATATATCATTTTGTAGGTCTTGGCCTGCCATGTGTGCAGCAAAAGTTCATTTCGCGATCTGACCTCTGAGGGCCGTAAAAAAGTACCGTTTTTTACTATATAAGCTATACCAGAGATAAGCGGACAGCGGAAACGTCCGCTTGCGGACGCAGATCCGCAGACTTTTCCGAATCCGCGGACTGACAGCGGACGCTTCGTATGGTTAAGTTGCGGACTCGCGGACTGACGAGGATCTTCTTAAGCGTTACCATAAAAAATTTCAAGTCATTTAAACAGCTAAATTTCAGCAATGCGGACGCGCGGACTGACTGCGGACCAATGTTGTAAAATCTGCGGACGCGGATCATTGATAGAAATCCGCGGACGGACGCGGACGCTAAATTTCAAGATCCGCACACCTCTGGTCTGTACCGTTGGTCTGAATATGTAATGTGGATTTTTAGAGCATTTTCGAAAAAAAAATGCTCTATTGTCCCCGTTTTGTCTGTCTGTCTGTCTGTCCGTCCGTCCGTCCGTCCGTCATCACCCTAGATCTCAACAACCATAAGTCCTAGACCCATGATGTATATATCATTTTGTAGGTCTTGGCCTGCCAAGAAATGACTTTTTTCCATTTCGCGATCTGACCTCTCAGGGCCGTAAAAGGGGCCTTATAAAGTACCGTTTTTTACTATATAAGCTATATTAATAATGGACCGCCCTATATCTCAGCAACCATAAGTCCTAGACCCATGATGTATATATCATTGTGTAGGTCTTGGCCTGCCAAGTGTACATCAAAAGTCCATTTCGCGATTTGACTTCTGAGGGCCAAAATATAAGAGTTTTTTATGTACCGTTTTGCTTATATTTTAAATATAAATAATAAAAGCTAATCAAGGGGCGTAATCATTATTTATTTTTGTAACAGTTATTCAACATGACTTACTTTCCGTACTTTATATAAAACAACAATTGACGGAGTTTTCGGACGATTAAATGACTACAATTTAGAATGTTTCAATTATGAGTCCTATTTCAGTGACCACAAACCACTTGTAGTTAGATTTAAGAGAAAATAATTTTGTTTTCAAATATAAAGAAACGTCCTTTTAATATCTTTTTTCAGATATATGCATTACACAATTGAATTTATAAACATTTCCAAAATTTACAAATATTTACTGAAAGATAACAAACGTACTGATACATAACATGAAAATGTGCTAACACGTCCTGTGTCCAGAATGCTTGTTTTTATATCATAGATACATTAGCTGTTTTAATTTATAAGTAACAAGATGGCGGTATGAATCGTACAGTTGGATATTTACATCAGCATTTTTTTTTCATTCTAATATTTGATGTCCTGGCAATTAGAGCTGCTCTAATAAGGGCCCCCTCTAATAAGGACCCCCTGTCGTGACTTGCACTTAATTTGCATTAACCTTATATATGATTAATGAAAAGATTATTAGGGGTCTAACTCTAAAATTTGCAAGCAACTGTCTTTTAGCCTAGGACCCCAAAGTCTAATTTCGACTAGGGCCCCAAATGTATCTCTGTCTAAGGTCCTCAGATGGAGATTTGTCTAAGCCCCCAAAGACGAAAGAACTTTTTTTTTGTGACAAGATATGTAGTTAAGCCCGTGTATATGCCCTAAAATATCAAGACTCACACTTGATTCTCTGCATTAACGAACTTAAGGTTTAGTCAAACAACTGAAGCCAAAGTACAAAAGGGGATGGCATTAGCGTAGGAAGTATACTGCGAGTTGTGCGACTGCACGGGGCGCCGAACTTGGAAGTGGCGCCGAACTTGGATGGGGGCACCGAACTTGGATGGGGCGCCGAACTTGGATGGGGCACCGAACTTGGATGGGGCGCCGAACTTGGAAAGGGCGCCGAACTTGGATGAGGCGCCAAAAGAATGCTGTTTAATGGTTTTGCACTTTTCATATTGGGAGGAGGGCGCCAAAAAAATGGAACCCGCACAGGGCGCCACAATAGCTAGCTACGGCCCCCTGCCTACTGGTCAGTTGCGATGCTCTTGTCCCATTAATACAACCGCGACTGCATTCACATCAGCTCGGTTGTGCTTTAACTATATCACACACCATGTTCTTACGTGCATTAATTGTGGAGAGACCAAAGGGGCCTCAGCATTTTCTTCCCATGAGATGGTAACATAGGAGCAGAGATTGGAACCACCTACCACCGCCATTGATGTTGGTAGTGGTTGTGTATGACAGAGAGAGAGGGGGGGGTCTGTGTAAAGAAGGCATTGTGTGAGAGTATTAATTGAAATGGTAAATGTGTATGTAATGTAGTGTGTGTGTGCGTGTGTCTGTATTGCTGTGTGGTTTTTTTCCACCAGACTTTTTCTCCGTGACTATAAATAACTTGACTAGTAAATGATACGCAAAAAAAAAAATATTTTTTTCACTACTATGTTCTTCACTAAGTAGGCCTACATATTTCATTAAAATATATCAAATTTGTCATGGCTCCGTTGTTGACTTGTACTAATCTTCTCTGACCTCATTCCCAACAATAACAATAAATAATTTTTACGAGTGGGGAGATATAATTGTAATGTTCATTTTCTCTGTGTTCAATACTTAACCTTATCCAGATCTTTTAAAGCAAAGATACTCGAGGTAGATTAGTAAACTATATTTTGTTTAAATTGTTCTCTATTCGATGCACCAATTTACCCTGAAATAATTGCGACTTCAAGTATACCTTGATAATTAAAATCTAATGCTAAATGCAAGGGTAAATATGATTTGCTCAATTCAATTTAAATAATTTTAATAATGCTTACATTAAGTTATGAAATCTTATAGTCCCCATCTTTCGTCTATATTCGAGCTGTTGTTATGTTTTTTGTGGGCCAATGTCATAGACTCTAGGCACAGGCAGGCCCACCGACCGAAATTTCGGGCCCCTGGGCAGGGCTGTCACGACCCCCCCCCCGTGCTGATAATAATATTTTCAAAAGTTGTTTGGCCAGCTCAGTCCGGGCCCCTAAAACTCCTGGGCCCCTAGGCATTAGCCCCCCTGCCCCCCTCTCGGCGGCACTGGGCATAGGATCTTCGGCCTCCTATTTAAAAGGAATTGGGGGGAGGGGGGTCTTGGGCATTGGGGGTGGTACTGTCGCCTAGTTTACCTATCTGTACAAAACAGCACAGCCCTATATTACAAATGTTCTTATAAGTTTAAGCTATTTTTTTTAAACTTCACATTCATGAAGTGAATGCAGTAAAACTATCAAGTCTTAGAATAACTCACTCAAGAGATCGCTGGAAAAGACATTGACTCCTTGGAGCATTGATTTGATTCTAAGCAAGTGCAGGCTAAAACTACATTACCACACACACACATACACACAAATCAGCTGGCAATAACACAATCCCGGCCACCTTCCATTGATTGCTTTTTCCACACCAGGGATTCTCAAGCTGATCATCAACCAGCTCGTTAAGACTTTGTCCTCGTTCTGAAAAACAAAACAAAAAAAAAAAAACCAACGACAAGATGTAATTCGATTACTTTGGGAAAGTTTGGGCCCAATGTTGTTTTTTTCTCTCTTGGTATTCAAGGCTGATGAATAAATTATTTCAGGGGATCAAATGAAGTTATGTTAAATATCTGCCAATATTATTTCTGTACTTATTCAGTGATTGGGGTCTGTTAGAGTTGAGATCATATATATTTTTTTCAATTCTGTTTTTCATCTATTTTTTTTATGTATTAAATGATCAATGAAATGTTTAATTGCGCGTGAAGGTAGATAAGTGGGGGGAGTCTGATTTTGGTTAAGGGGCTTTTTTGTGAGATGTTGGTCTAGAAAAACGGGATCAGGGTTGTATTTTTCTTGATTTAAATAAGGTCAGAAGGTTACAGTTGGTAGTTACCAAAGCAGGGGAAGTTTGGTCATTTAAAATGCATTAACTTTTGGGTCAATGTGTTGGGGATCAATAAGAGACTTCGAATCTAACAGATGGAGGTCAACATACATTCCTTGTAACAAAGAGATAAGTCGCTGAAGTCAAATGAAGTCGCTAACCTTATAATAGTTTTTCGGCTGAACCAATCACTAGGCTGGAAAAAGGGTCCTATAATTATGTAAATGAGTTGGAAGGGAGGCAGAAGGACCAATCAGAAGAGTTGGGGCCTTAGCATTCTGGGATTGTTTAATCAAAGATATAATCAACATGCTAGTTAGTTTTCGTCAACCGACTGTATACAGCAAACTATATATAGTGGACTTTATATAGTGGACTGTATATAGTAGACAGACTGGGTTAACTAGCCAATCAAGCTACTGGGTGTCCTAAGCCTTATGGGACATTATACAGAAATGGGGAGCTCAGAGAGTGTATAGAAGAGAGGTTGAGACAGTCGTAGGGAGTTAGGTTGAGACAGTCGTAGAGAGTTAGGTTGAGACAGTCGTAGAGAGTGGACTTAGGAGCATGAAGAAGTTCACTACAGTCGGCGTTTAGTGAGATAGAGCGGTCACGAATAGATTATAGTGAAGCTATTGGACTTAGAAAAATTGCTATTGGATTATATGTGATGTTATGTACTTGTGGCAATGCAACATCACGGCAATGTAACACACACACGCACACACACACGCACACACACACGCACACACACGCACACACACACACACACATATATATATATATATATATATATATATATATATATATACGATCTCTAATATGCAACCTTACAGTAAGAACAGTTTATGAAATAAAGTTATATAGGCCTAATTTAAGAACCGTCTCTAATGGGACATGCAGGTAGATCGCTCAGATTGTTTTGATTCCCGCACTAGGTCGATTCCCACAGCGGAATAAAAAAAAATATTCTTACCGTATGTTCTAATTTAAGAGTGTGGAACTGTAAATGCATGACTTGAATGTTAACCAAATACTCAACTGGGATCATCTGCACATTCATCTGGCCGTGTGTACATGCATGCATATTTTGTTTTATTTATTTTGTTCATCCTAGGCCCAAGAAAATGTGCCATGTGTAATGGACTGGTTTTTAATGTCTGGATTTGTATTCATCAAAATAATGGAACGATATACATCATGAGCATGAGCTAAATAAAGGAAAATATATTATAGCATTTTATTTAATTGATTTGGTTATTACTTTGGTCATTTCTCTATGTGTTGTAATTTGTGCTGAATGCTGTTTTATTTGCATAGTTCAACGGTGTGTAACGATGTACTATTTTAAGTACCTGGATCCTTTACCTGCACACTGTGATGATACTTAAGTGTCTAAGGTCTTTAAGTTGTGTAGTACTTTAGTGTAGAGGACTTTTTGAGTGGCAACTGGGGCTCCCGGCCTAGTTTATTTAGCTTTACAGTACTATACTGTTATAACATTTACAGTACTATATTGTTATAAAATGTACAGTACTATATTGTTATAACATTTACAGTACTATATTGTTATAAAATTACAGTACTATATATGTCATTTTTTTTCAGAACATGTACTATCTACCGCTGTGCAGTACTTTTGAACTATCCATATGCACTTTTCTAATTCACCACCCACTTTCCCAAACAATTCTTTTGTTTTTTTTTCCTCTCTCGCTACTGCCTTGTCTCCTCAGACAGAGGTATTTTATGAATGATTGATCACATGACCTCGCCTAAAATAAACAAGACATGACCGAATGAATGTCTTCTATAATGGGAGTTAATACACAAGACACTTGAGTTAATTTCAATTTCACACACATGGATATATTTTTGTATTTCTTTTTTTTCTCAAATTTACAAGTTTAATTAAAACCATTCCCTACTCGGTGTTTCAGGATGTGATATACTTGCTAAAAAAATACGTTAATTAAACTTTTTTTTATGTATCTGCATCACGTGACACTATTCATCCCTGTACATGGGAAGGTTGCGGGGGGGGGGAAGGGGCGCTAATCCAGCATTTATCGTTTTATATTTAACATTGTTAATTTAGATCATTAATTTGTTAACATCCGATGGGTATCCTAGATGGCATTCGTCACTGAGAGCTGCATTAGTGCATGGTCTGGGGGGGGGGGGAGGGGGAAAGAAACTTGTCTTGTTTAAATCATGTTCCTACTTTGTTGTTCTTAAATTAAATATCTAATGATTTAATCACTCATGTATACATGAATGATTATTGTGTAACACTTTTAAAATATCTTAGATTTTGATTTGATAATGCTGCTGTTGAAGTCAAATGATCTATCTTCTAATCTCTTCTCTCTTTATTCAATTTGATACATAATCGTCTAACCTAGGCGGTAGACCGATAGACCGTGTGTATTCCTTTCCCGTGTACTTTTCATACCATGCGGTGTATAGGCTTTTTCAACTGGTCATTCATAAAACGCCCCTGTCTGAGAAGACAAAGGAGAGAGGGAAAGAGAAATAACATAATACGTGAGAAAGGAGAGTGAGGTATTCGAGAAGTGCAGGTGAAAAGTTCAAAAAGTATTTGAATGTGAGCGACAATTAGTATCAGAAACCAAAATTGATAACAATAAATTTAACAAGATTTTTATTTTATATTAGTTTTATTTTTTGAGGCACCACTGCTAGCATGACAAAGTGGTTTGTGCCTGACACAGTGTTTTGTGCCTGACACAGTGTTTTGTGCCTGACACAGTGTTTTGTGCCTGACACAGTGTTTTGTGCCTGACAAAGTGTTGTGTGCCTGACACAGTGTTGTGTGCCTGACGCAGTGTTGTGTGCCTGACACAGTGTTGTGTGCCTGACACAGTGTTGTGTGCATGACACAGTGTTGTGTGCCTGACACAGTGTTGTGTGCCTGACACAGTATTGTGTGCCTGACACAGTGTTGTGTGCCTGACACAGTGTTGTGTGCCTGACAGAGTGTTGTGTGCATTACAAAGTGTTGTGTGCATGACAAACCAGCTTTATCGGTGGTGCATATTATAAAATAACATAATGCATAGACTACTTTATATTTATAGACTTAGATTATGCAAGTACTAAAAGGTTGTCCATTAAGTATATCGTTCCTACAAAAAAGCTTCATTTGTTAATTAAATTGGGAGGGGGGGGTATTATACCCAATATAAAGTACATTACCCGCATATATAAATGACCATTATGGATATCTTCTTTCTTCAGATAAATATGAAGAACACTATAAAAATTAAATCTTTATAAAATGAAACATCTCTTTAAAAAAAATAGAATAGTTTTCCCATATTCGATAACGTTTTTATATTATCCAAATGAAACAGGAAATGTAAAAAATCTAAAAAAATCTAATAAAAAAAAAGAGATAAATCAAATTATCAGAGTACATTACACAGGGGCGCTTAATTCTATAGCTTGAGCTCGGGTTAAGCGTGCAAGGAAAATTTAATTGTCATCATAAGATTGGCCTCCCTTGACTGACCTTTGCCCTAATTGTATGGCTTGTTAGCTCATGGGATTAAATCATCTCCCCTTAATTTCAATTCTTCACTTGACTTAATAACATGTTTTTTCAGCACGGATAATATCATTGATCAGAAAATATTGTCTTTTTTCCCCGCTATTTTAATTCATGAGATCTTATCATATAAATACAATGACTTAAGGCTATATAGTTAAATCGGTGCATATTTTTTAGAAGTAAAATCAAACTTAGTCAAATAATCAATTTGTTTGGCTATTTATATTTCACTTGGCAGATTCAAATATATTTTTAAATGGTAATGCAGTGACTTCCACATGTAGTCATCATGAAGTGTTTTCAAGACATAGAATCAGAGAGTGATGTTACAAATATTTTGTTCCCTGCAGAATTAAATTCCATGAATTGAAGCGCTTAAAAAATTACATTTTTTTCCTGACTCATATTCATTAATCTGCTCCAGCCGATAGTAATCAAACAATCCCCGCTACAGAGGCCTTTTGGAAAGGTTCTAGATCAGAATTCTGACTGGACAAGGGGCAATGCACATCACCCCCGGGCCTCCACACACATAAATACATAGCGCACACATATACACACTCAAGCACACATATGAACACACAAACTCACAACAAACACACCGTAAACATACCACAAACACATCACAAACACATCACAAACACACCACAAATACATCACAAGCACACCACAAACACACCACAAACACACCACAAATACATCTCAAACACACCACAAATATATCACCAGAAACTAACCACAATACGCAACGTACAACAGAAGTTTTATGTACATATAAGTCGATTCTACTTCTAGACATGCTAGACTGAATGTTTCGATTACTTGATGATGTAAGTATCTCTTCAATTGTCAAGTTGAACAGATAGAGCGATCCCCACTCAGATTACATAACTCGTTTAATAACATTTTGGATGTTTCTAGTCACTTTTTGAACATGAACGATACTTCTTCATTTGAATCCCTTCTTGTGCCGATGTAAGATGTATTCAAATGTTGCCACTATCTGGTACAGATTTGTTTACTATTAACTCACATCCTCAGGCAACTATGTCAAGAAATACACAGCCTCTAAAATTATTTCATTCATTTTTCGTCTTTTTAAAATGGTTTACAATATTTTTTTTTTAAACACAATGTCTCTTCTTACTTTCACATTTAAAAAAAAAATCAAGAGTTTTCTTTGATTGATTTTCTTTCACTTCAATATTAAAACATTGCATGTGGCTTGTCTTGTGGCTGGGTATAGTAGCGTGACTTATCTCCCTTGTCTTGTAGCAATGAGTAGTGGCATAACTTATCCCCCCTATAAAGTCCCTCTATGTCCGCGGTTCTCAACCGATGGTACGCGTATCCCACGGGGGTCACGTGTAAGGTTATACAGGGGTACGCTGCGACATATAATTTTAGTTTAAAAATAACCCAAGAGTTTGAAGAATGTCGCCAGTTTGCTGAACTTCTTTGACCCTGTAAACCACTATCAAGTGCATTATTTTTTATGGAGGCAGACTAATGAAGACAAACATGGCTGGAGTATCTCAGCCTCGAACCTACTTACCTACAGAACGCCGATTTCGTTCACAGCCAAAAAGTTAGTCAGATATTGCCAGTCTGCGGGGGACACATTTTAGTGACCATGCAGGAAATCATCAAAAACAGGACCAATAAATTGGCCAGTGGGTGTACCATTCATCATATGATAAGCCATTGTATATTCCGTGCTATCCAATAAATGATGAAACCGGTATTGGGCGTTTAAGAAGAGTAGAAACAATAATATCGCTATGTACATATGTTTATCAAGTTATCACACACTGCC